>VXBA01004365.1:1331700-1382691 GCA_013399895.1 Serilophus lunatus | reverse complement strand
CCCGCGTCGCCACTGGAGTCTCCGGCCCCGCGGTAAGCGCGACGCCCTCGTTCCCCTCCCGCGGGCGGCGGGGGTCCCGGCGGGCTGGGCATGGCTCGAGGTCAGGGGGTTTCCTCCCGAGGAGGGAAGCGCCTGTCCCGCAGCCCGTCCCGCGTTTGCCCCAGCCCTGCTGGCAGAGCGGCGCCTGAGCCGTGTTGACAAACAGCAGCGCCCGTGTGAATAAGTAACAGTCACCCGTGTGCCCGGAGCAGAGGGAGTCTTCCTGGCCCAAAATAGCCTTCTAGGGGCGGCTGGCGTGTGTGAATGGCTTTTTTCTTCGCTATCAGTGGGCTTGCTCTATGCTCGCTTTTCCTGGACGTAGTAAATGAGGAAGATGAGAGAGAGGCTTGATACCACTCTACTGCAGTGTACTCCCCGTAGCTCTTGCTCCCCAGTGCGGTTCCAAGTCTCCCGTGAATAATGACCATCTAGTGCGTGCTGGCTTGTAAGTTCTTGAGGCACAGGTGTTCCCCTGGGGCTCTTTCACGCCGCAGCATGGGGAACCTCAGTGAGACTGGGGTTGCCAAGCAGTAGAGCCTTCTGATATGAAGCTACTTCATTGCAGGGTGTGGATGAATTTGGGGCTGTGTCGAGGATCAGTTTGGTTAATACTGCTCAAATTTGAACATCACGACCAAGGTGATGAGTTGTCAGTGCTACTTTAATTAAAAAAAGAGATGTTAGCTGTTGGTCTCTCCAGTGTTTCATTCAAATTGAGAAACCTGTAAGTTTCAGAAGGTGATTCTGTATGAAAATGTTAGTATTTGCCTAAAAGTAGACTTCACGTAGAAGTACGAACTTGCCTAAAGTGTAGTCTAATGATGTTTGTATTTGGTATCAAAATGTATTACTGAAAACTTTATAAACACTAACCTTTTTTATAAAAGGAAGAAAGTTCTTATGCTTAACGTGTTTATGGGAGAAAGAAAGTGAAGTCTACTTTTTCATAACTAATAAATCAGGAAATTATGCATTTCACAATGCTGTTGAGTGGCCAAGCTCAGGGCAATGCTCCAGGTGAGCTCAACCAGGAACCGATCTGTCTTCTGCCTTCTAAAAGCCAGATGAAGCAGAAGGGCATCACTATGTAGCTCAGGGTGGAAAGGAGCCCCAGGCAAGGTCAGCTCCGAGTTGAGACCCTGGTTGTTCACGACTTTGTCCACTTGTGTTTTGAAAGCTTTCAAGAACCAAGGGTGCATAGCTGTGTAACTGCTTTATGTGAGACTCCTGATAAAAGGTTGGAACATCTTTCAATTTGTTGCCTCTGCTGTGCCTTGCATGCGCTATTGAAGAGCCCTATGGCTCTTGGTGACCCTCTCATGTAAGTTGGCAGAGAGAAGAAGGGTCCTCTCCGAGGTCGGCTCTTCCCTGGGCTGAACCCAGGCAGCTGTTCCTTGGGCAAGAACACAAGGCCCTGAGGATCCTGAGGCCCTATGCTCAACTCATCCTAATTTATCAACATCTGTTTTGTGTTAAGGGGGCCCAAAATGGAAGAGTATCTAGATGAGGGCAAATGAATGGTGGCCTAAGTGGCGCAAGTCTTGGCTCTTGGTGTAAGTGCCTTCCAGATAACTTGCTGGGTCTACACTGCCAAACCAGAAATGCTGTATGGGATTTGAGGTTCGATTCTTACACCTTAAAAGAGGGAGGATGTTTTTACTATATAATTTTTGTATCAAGTTCTGTGCTTAAATTACAAGAGAAATCTAATAACTGCAAGGCTTCTGAAAGAATAGGGTTGTACTCCTGTTACAAAATACCGGGTTCTTTGGGTTTTGGTCAGAGAACCAATCATTCTACTATTGGTAACAGTCTGAGGTTGTGGTTCAGCACACGGAAATACGCATCTAAGTCACCATTGTTGACTGCAGTTTATCATCTTCAGAGCACAAACTTCTTTTGTTTGTGTAGCTTTCTGCCACCCTTGGTTTTAAAAAAATAATAAGTTAATAATAAGGAATAAACTAAGCCTTTAGGATACAGCCAAAACCACTAAATGCATTTTTAAATTATGTTGAAGATTACGGTAACATTTCCCAAAAGACATTATTTGAAGTATTTTATTTTTATTACATGAGTGGTGGGCTGTAATGTATGGTTCCAAGGATTCTGTATAGGCCAAATAAAGTATACATTTAACAGTGATGATTTTGAAGATATGAGATGCTTAATAAATGACCATGACTTTTGCTATGAGCGAGACATGGTCTTGCACATAACAAGCATGACAGCTGTCAGTTTGAAGACATCATTTTATATGATACTCTAATTTAAAAATTATCTCTTGAACTATTTTGCTATTTTGGTTATTTTTTCAGGTAGCCAATATTTTCTGTGCTGTCACTGACTTATCTGGAAAAGCAGTACCCCATATGGCATAAAAAAAATCCTCAGTATAAAAAAATCTTACCTAAAAAAACAAAAAAAAGCATCCCGGCTCCTATAGACTTCAGGTTAAAAGTGTGCAGTCTCCTTTTTGGATGAAGTTTGTGTTGTATCGCCTCTATTCGTGGGTGACTGGGTTTGAATCAGGGCAGCTAAATCAACCCTCTGGTTGCTTTCTCAAGCAAAAGTTTGTAGAATCTCTTTCCTGTAGATAATAACTACAAATTTGAGCCTCTGTACAGAAGAAGGTGCCGTGAAAAGCGATGAAAAAGAATTATAGTTGTCACCATGCTGTAGGTAACCACACCATATTAAGAAAGCAAGTTTTACTTAGTCCTTTGGAGGTCATGTCCTTACAGAGTTGTCATGGCTTGGACACTGAATGATCTGAACCCAAGGGCAACTTGAAAAATTAGGATGATGGCTTAGGTTTGAACTTTAAAGCAGGAAGTTGACTGCAGGAGGACAAAGAAAACTGTGTATCTTTGAGGTGTGTTTGTTTAGCAGTGTTTCTCACAGTGTGCGCTACACTATGAATTTGAAGCTTTTTGTATGTGATGGGTCAAGACCAGACAAGTTACTTCGGTCCAGTTATGAGTTGGCTAACATAAATGGCAGTAGTTAGGTTCTTGCCCCAGATTTGTCGATGCGATCAACAATGTTGGTCATGACTTTCTCGGTTTCAGGAAACACTGGTAATTTGGTATTGAGTGTGTTAGGAATGCTACCATCAGCAGCACCCCTTCTTTTTCTTACTTTCCTCTCTCCTGATTAAATCAACTCACCTTCATCAACGTACTAAATACTTAAAGGCAAAGAAACTTATGTGACTGGAGGAATATGCACAATCAAGAGACCTTTTGAATGTGAAAAAACGTTATGTTGTAAGTGGAGAAAGTGGCAGTGAGACCAAGACCTGATATTTCTTCCCTACTTTCACGTTCTTGAGTTACTTTTCTTTGATTTCAGTGTTAGAAGAGGTGAAGGAGCTGTTCTTCACAGCCCACATGTAACATAACATTTTGCAAAAAGACGAAGAATGTTTCACTTGGTCAAAAACAATGTATAGTAACAAACAACATTAACAGCTTAACTGATTGACAACAACAAAATTATGATCTTCTATGGTCTTTTCCCACCTTGTTAATTCTGTGTGGAAAACTGTCCTATAGTCAACAGTATTGTGTAATAAAATACAAATCCTCAAATCAATGTACTTTGAGTGTAAATTTACAGTTGTGCATCAAAAATGGAAATATACACCTGTGTTTTTTGTGGATTTTGTGCATTTCTGCACGTGTTCCTGGTTGCATTTACTTAATAGGAGTTGTAAGTGGAAAAGGGTAATTTAGTTTGACATATAAGTCTTGGTAATCTGTAATGTAAGCATAGTACATTAGGAATAAAGATTTTTTTTAACAGAAGTTCTCTTAAACTTTCATGATTAAATAATTAAAAGCAAATTTTTTTAATCTTTTTTGATACTGTGACCTAACAAGGAAATGAACGCTTATTAAAAATATGTTTCTAGAATGATACTAAGGCGAGAGGGATTGCATGCTAAAATTGTCCCTTATTTAATTGCATTCTTAAGAGGTTAAAAATTACTGTCCTGTGAAAACATGACATCTGTGCCATGAAAGTTATAATCTGTCTCTCCTGCATGAGTTTAGTTAGCATCAGCTGCTGTCTCTGTGTTGCTGATTTTGCAGGTTTGGTGCTGTGAAAACACCAGTGAGAAGAACACTCTCCTTTTCATTATGTTGTTTTAAAACAGCCTTAAAAAATCTGAACCAGCAATACTGATGATGCATTCCTTGTCACTCCACTTGGATGTCAGGGAAAGGGTAGATCTTGGTCAGGAAGAGTGGCATCTCATTTCTCGTTGCTGTGGTGCACAGGAATTGCTGACTTTGTTCATATTTTTTCCCTGAAATTAGAAAAAATATAATAAAAATAAAGCGATTTAGCAAACTCATGCCATTCATGTGTCAAGGAATTTTTCCTTGGTTTTTTGGATGCTTCTGCCTTTCAGGTGATAGGAGTTCTGTACTGGATTGTTAGCAGTCCTTGTTTTAATAGACATTTATGAAAAAAACATGTTCTAGCCTACTCAAACTAGCTGCCAGTCTTGGCACCTCTGGTTTTAGTGTGTCAGATCCACACTTGGAAATGGTGACAAATAAAAACAGAACAGTGTTTTGAGAATTTGCTATTATAAAACACCACTGTAGAAACCACCCAGGAGGGCACACAAACAAAAAACTCATATTGAATGCAGTTGGCACTTAGTAATGCATGGAGTGTTAAAAACAATATTAAATACTGAATTCAGTGAATACCATTTGTCTGAAAGAGAAAACAGTAGTTTTCACCTTACTCTTTCTCAACAATGCTATCTCACCTCTTTCTTTTCTCCTGGTCATGTTCCTTGTTCCTACAACTTTGTCCTATCTTTCCCTCTCTCTCTCGATTTACATGAAGCAGTTCATTCTTCTTACGGTAGTGGGTTCTTGCTTGCAGGAAGTGTGATGCAGAAGAGTGATGCTTTATTGTACCTGTGGTGGCCTCAGGGCATGGACAGGACAATATTTGTAGATAGAAATTAATATCTGTTATTAAAAAGGTCAATATGATTAATTTGACTTCATATACAAGGTAGGATCCATATCCTCTAATTTTAGATGTCTACATCTGAAATAGCTACTCGCTTCATAATCAAGGAGGGCAAATAGGCGTGTCTGATGTGCAATGCATTTCACCCTAAGGTGAGTGTCTAAACCAGGCTACATGAATTGTGTCTTAGAAGTGCTGGGTTTTCCTCACTGACTTCAAAAGCTTCCCAAAGGTGACACCTCCAACATCAGAATTTGGGCATCTGAATTCCATCTGTGAAGGGGGAAGTCCACAAGCCGATACTTCCATATAGGAGATTCTGCGGTGCAAAGCTAAACAGTCAGGAGCTTCAACAGCGACATTCTCTTTTATTGTGTGCAACTCTAAGGCACCTTCTTTGTTCATAAGCAATCTGCTTTTAGAGATTGATTTTCCACAGACTTTCTGTTATTCAGTTTATTCTGTTATTCATTTGATTGTGGTTAAGAGTTTTCAAGTTTCTTTAGGGAACTGGGGTTAAATTCTACTTCTCTGTTTCCTAGGGAAGGCTGGGCAAGTCATGGAAAAATTGGGAGAAATAAACTTTTCCCAAGTGTTCACAAAGAGAGAAAAGGGGAAGCAGATGACATAGGGTCTGATTTGCAGAAGTTTAGCCAAAATGGTAGTAATTAGCAAAGTTAAAGGCTGCTGTAAATGGAATCTTAGGAAAGATGGAGAACTGTTAAAACCAGGCAGTTCTTCCTGTAGGAGTTTGCAATTTAAAATAGAATGAGGACATGAGGACCTGTTCTGTAATCAGAGGCTCCTGCGCAAGCAGAAAAAAATCCCTTCTTCAGCTTTCAAAACAGGCAGAAAGTCATCGATGGTTGGTGTGCATGTAGTGTATCTGATAGTGGTGTATCTTTGTATATACTATTATATTAGTCACTTGTTAAGCTTAGCAAACTTTCTACTATACGCTTTATCTTCTCCTGTGTGTTTGTTCATGTGGCCACATACTGTGAGCTAATATAATCTGTCATCAAATATTTCATCATTCAAGATAAGAAGGGACAGATAGGCAGACGCTGATCAATAGAAGAGATTAGTGGTTTCCTTTAGTGTCCTCTGCAAAAAAACCCCAAAAAATATTTATTTAAAGAAAACAAGATATCACCTTCTGTATTTTTCTGGAACTGTACTTGGAAATTCTGAAATTAAAATGAAAAAATATTACTTGGATAAAATGTTTCTTTTGGGTACACAAATCCTGTATTTATCTAGAATTTACAGTTACAAAGTCAACAAACCCAAAATTTAAAAGAATGTTCTGAGTTATGAAAATTTGTTAAACAGACACGTTTGATCAATTCCCTAAATCCTGAATTTCAGGTAGAATTCAAGATAAGAAGCACAATTACTCTTTTTGTTGTCCCAAGATAGGTTCTTTCACACAAGAAGTGCAAGAGGCCAATCCACGTACTGAGTCGAGATATTTAAATTTTTTATTTTTTTTTATTTCTGAGCAGAATGGAGTGAAATATCCACAAAGCCAGCACAATGACTACCAAAACTTTTCACAATTTATATATATCTTTCATTGATTAATGATTCTTTTCCTTCTGATGCTAATTAGTCTCATGCTCAGTCTTTCTCTTCTTTTGAGTCAGTGGGTTTCTTGGGTCAGTTGTTGTGAATCAGTGGTCATGATCTCCTCCTCTTACTCAGTCAGAGCTGATTTCAGCACAGTTGCTGAGTTGTCTTTATTAGTTTCTTCCTTACCTTGGGGGTTCTGCCAAATGTCCTTGTTGCCTATAAAATCTGCATTCTGTGTCCACTGTCAGTGGTACATCCTTCTTCCTAAGCTTTGTTAACCTCTTCCCAGGTCTGAGATCATTGAAACGTGTCAAGCCCTAAACCTTAAGGCAATTCTACCAGTAAGTAATTTGAGTTTTTAAGACCTGGACATTGCTTAGGGCTTGCTTGTTAGTTGCTCTCTGTTTCTCAGATTAAGTCTCCTTTCTTATTCATTAGGTTTGAAAGTATAGAAAGATCAAACATCAAAGAGCATCCTTTCTTAAGAAAATTTTTACATATTCCACATTTTGTAACATTTTGACAAACAAAAATATAAAAATCTGCTTTTCCTCAGCAAGGATACTTTGTGTTGATTACAGTGATCCTTGTACCGTTTAAAGTTACTTTGTAAGTACTCTAAGAATTATAGGCAGACTGAGGGGCTCTAGTGTATCCTTTAACCAATAATTTATAGTTGCTCTTTCATCTTTGTAAGCCACTTCTGTATGGTCTTTAGAGTATTTTGAACTGTCACTGGTGCCACAGCTGTGGTGCTGCTGTTGAAGCAATGAGGTAGGTCAGGAGTGCTGTCCAATGCCATTCAAATCAGGGAGGATCAGTGTCCAACCTCACGGGGCTTTGTCAGATTATAAACAGCTGAGCAGAAAACATTTAAGTTGCATAGCCTGGTGGAAACCATAATTTTCCATTTGTTCCTTTTTTGTAGCCAGGAGCAGCAGGTCCACAGCACAATCTCAGGGCTCGGACTTCTGAGGAGAGGCTGCTTTTTAGGAAGTGAGGAGGTTGTACGTTTTTTTCCTGGCAGGAGACTAGCAGAATTTCTTATGCTGCAACTTGTACCCCTCTCATCTCAGTCCATTCCTGCATACCTCCAAGGAGACACTGGCTCCTGTTAAGTAGCCAGTTTCTATTTCTCCAGTAGTTCTTGTACCTCATACCCCAGCACCCAAACATCTTGGTGGCCTTTCTCTGTAGTCACATCATTTCGTACACTTTTCTTCTATGGGAGAAGTACAGGTAGCCCTCAAGGATGTGCTGCTGGTTACGTCTGATGATAGAATATTATGAAGACCTAGGACTTGCAGACTCGACACTGAGAAGTACAAGATAATTCAAAGTGTCACTGTGAACCTATGGATTTTTTGAGGAGCGACTGTAGTTTCTTATTGTTTGACTTTCATAAATTTTACTGATCTCTCTGGTTTGGTTCCCATCAGTTGGAATTTCACAATGGATGTTCCATAACAGCCAGGAAGTGCTTTGTGATTAGCAGTCCTGACATGTTTTCCTACCCTTGGCTGGGAATCCTGTGCCATTTATGAATTATTTAGTGAGTACTTGGTAATTCTTGAGACAAAATGTATCTTTAGAATTTTGAGACAGTGTGAACACATTTAGCATAAAATCAAACCATATGATTTTTAATAAGAGTCTATATTATAGTGCCCTCTCTATCTTCAAGGAGAGTATTTCGATGATTCACCCAGGATTGTACCATTTTGTGGGTAAAGTACAAATAATTCATACTCTGTGGTGCAGGGAGGACACCTGTAGATACATGCTGTAATTTACCTGATGTCCCCTGTTGAAGAACCTTTGTGACCTCCCTTAGCTGTAGGCAAAAGCTGAAGGAGTAGGGGAGAAAAAGGAATGGAAATGAAAGGATATCTACTTTACCCGCTTTCTATGTGATGAAGATTTGTGCACTTGGCAAAGAGGAAGAAATTGCCGAGCTTGCTTTTTCTAAGTATGTTTGACAGTAGTATATTTGCTATAGATAACTTAATGGAACAGCTGAAATGTCAGCCATCATGTTACCTTTGTATTGTTAGGTTCCAAGAGGTATAGGTTTATGTATGTTCAGTCTTCCTGGATTAGAAGTGGTTGAGGAGCAAGTTTTTTGGACACAAGTTGTTTGGAAGCAATGTAGACGGGCTCATATAGCGCAGATACAAATAGCTTAGCTAGCATGATTGCATTCTGTAGAGAGGTTGATGGATTAATTGGACTGATCGATTGTTTTTTGTTACAGCACTGAGAATAAGCTCACATATTCAGCCTGGAAGGACAAACGTGCAGTTAAAGAATCAGCTACATAGTGACATGGATTGCAAATTAGAACTGCCTTTTACCTGGCTGATTTGAACTTGGACCCATTGGGACACAGACATCTGCCTCACCCCACCTTGTAGACATGTGTGTTAACTTTGTGGGATTCTTCTGATTTGGGTCTGTATTCCTAACTTATGCAGTGGGAGGCAACCTTGTCTGTTTTCAGTTTAGACAGTAAGAAATCTTTTTCTCATACCTTTTATCTGTGTCATTAGTTTACTGAGTAAACTCCCAGGCTGTGGTGGCTTGAGATGTGTGTTTATCAAATGTCTAGAATAATAGAGTCTGATTTTGACTATGCAAATAGTAAATAACAGCACAAAAGAGCAAAAAAAAAGTTGGCATCTTTCAAAGGCTCTTAATGAGTACATATCATTTGCAATTTCGGAGCGGAACTCATCAGGCTTTTTAGTCCTTGTGTAATTTCAAGGGTGTGTATGAGGTGAAGAATTAAACAAGAGGTTGAGAGGCCTGTAAACATTCCACAGGGGGATATTTTAAATACAGTATAGGTGACAGTCCTGCAGGTGATAAGTATATTCATGTGAAATTGGCTGCCTGGTTTCCGATGAACATCTGCATTCCCATTCCTGTCACGTTTGCTGGAAATTGAACATGGCCAGGTTTTCAGGGAGGCTCTTCTGTACTTGAGTTGGAACCTGCTGATGCTTTCAGGAAAGCTGTCACCTTCAAAGTTCTCACAAATCTGAATTGTGGAGGTTTCTGTCCTCTCTGTTGGTAGAGTAGGAATACAAAGGCAGGCAGAGCTGTACTATTACTCATGTGAGTCTGTCTCTGTTAGCACTATCTTAGGCCACGTATCTGTGGCTTGAAGCGACAGGTAATTGAACTAACCAGTTCTTTAATAATGTCTAGATGATATCTTCCTCACTTGAGACAAATAGAAACCTTACTATATTACAATCTTTGAGGTAAGGTAGAGCTAATAGTTTCAACACAGGATTTTCATGCACCGCATGAGATAAATTTATGGGTAAGCTAAATTCTGTGTAAGAGATTTCGTATTTTCTCTATAATTCACTATGAAAGGACAAAAATTAGTAGAGAGACAACAGTACTGTCTACTGGCTTTTTACAGTTAATAAAATGAACAAAAAATTTAAAATGAACAAAAAAAATTCTGAAGCCTAAATGCAACTTTTTCTGTCAAGAGACCAAACTTCTCTTCCTGACCTTCAACAACTATTTGTTAGTACAAACATGCTATGTTTTGATCAAACGACAGTTTAGAAAATGTTTTCATTTTTATAAACTTAAGTTCAAAATAAATATGAGTCTGATCTTAAACAACTTCTACATGTGTACCAGTGAGCTAAGACTATAAATAAAAAATTAGAAAATCAGCATATACTTCATAATGTAAATTGTTGGCAGAAATCTAGTCAGATAATAAACTGGTCTGTTCTGTGAAAAGTCTGGAGTTTTTTGCTTTTAAATACTAAACACAGCGTGGTTATGAGACTTGAATGTGAAAACAGGAGCAAACAGTGACCTCAATTGTAAACAGTGTAATAATTTAGTCTTGAGTATTTTTATGAATCCTCTGCATTCTAAATGAACTTAGTTTTAATGGGCTATATCTCTTTTCTCCCCACTGTGGAGTACAATGCATAGAAGCTGTGCGTGAGCCTGTTAGGAGCCAGTGGGCTGCTGGCACTGGAGGAATGTCCCACTAGCTGCTAAACCAGTGGGGCAGCATTGGAGGCAGTAATAATAGTTCAGGGCTTACCCGAAGGTATTCGAGTGAGGATTACATGTTACAGGGGTGCTTGCTGTGACTGCTGAGGAGGAACTGAACAACTTTTAATTCTCACATTCTGTGTCTACACGTGCTCTAGCATGTTGAAATATTGATGACACTGTAGTGTTGCCTGATGTAATCAGATGTTTGTGATGGATCTTTATATTTTAATAGTCTGTCAAGTTTCTTCTAAAGCTACAAAATATGCTAAGTCCACAAGAGGTGTTTTATTACTGTTAGAAAGGTATCTGAATCACTTCTCACTGTTGGGTGCCTGTTTTCTTTGATTTGTCTGCAAAGGTATATTTAGCAGTCTTTTCCTTTGGAATTGTGGATTTTGGGGGGGGGTTTGTTGTTTTTTTTTTTTTTTTTAATGATTTTGCTAAATATGATCAGGGTGGTTCCTAATATCACCACAATAGTGACTAACTTGTCACGCTCTGCATTTTAGTTTTGCTTGGTTTTGTTTGGTTTTAAGAGAAGAAGAAAGCTCTGTATACCTGTTTGGACAAGTCTAATCTCTTCTAAGCTAGATCTGAGTTACTTGCCAACCTTTGGCATATTTCCTTGGTGTAGTTCAGCTAAGCAGTGTTTCTCCCCCTCCTTGCTGTTTTCTGTGGAAGTAGTGCTTTTCCTGCATCCATCTTAAAGCAAATCTTTTATGCTCTGAGGATTCCACATTTTGACAATTTGTTTCTTTGGGGTTAAGGTTTATCAAAGTCTTGAAATTCTGTGTTCCCACTGTTCTTTATTTTGGTGCATGGAGTTCCTTCTCCCCTAATGATGGACTGTGTAGGCTTTTCCAGTTGAAGTTGGATTCTCCAGTCATTACCCTGGGACAGCTGCCAAAGCAATGTGCTATCATGTATTTATTTCTTCCCACAGTTCTGACTTTGTTTCACATAGTGTAAGACTTGATAAGAGTTTAACATTAGTTTCCTGGTCCTGACTCTCTGTAACTGAGTCAGAGGGATTTCTCTTTTGTCAGTAATAGTGCTTATTTTTTACCAATGTGCAATTCCTTCAGTTCTTTCTCTGGATGTAAGGCTATCCACCATCTGATCCGTTTCTCCCATAATTCTGAAATATTTTTACTTACTTCCAGAGGGCTCGCTGATTTACAGCTTGTATTGTAGCATAGATGTGCAGAGTAGATCTATTTGAAATAAATGTAAAAAATAATTTTATATACAAGATTTAATGCTTGTTTTCATTCTAATATGTGTTTGGGTTTACTAACAGTTTTCTTACTAGCAGGATGTTCATTAGACATGAAGATGATTATAAATAAATTTTGCTGCTTCTGACAAATTAGGTGTTTGTTTAATGAAGCAGGTGTGACCAGCCAGGTGTTGGCAGCAGCAGGCCATGGTGTGTATGAGATACACATGCTTCATTTTTGTTTTTTACTTTAAAAAGCAATCCAGGTGCTTTTTTGTGCCTTTCTTTTCTTTGTTTTTGTTTTTTTTTTTTTTTTTCCCTCCGTGTATGTAATATTCCATCTAGTGGTTGTGTCATTTCTACTTCTGGAAAGAGTTCTGAATCCTCTTCTTAGTAGCCTCTTATTCTCTTTGTGGGAAGAACACATGCAGCTGCCTTTACCTCTCCAATCACATTAAAAGTGTCAGGAGAAGTAGGTGTGAAATAAAGAATATTGGCTTCAAATCATTAAAATAAATACTAAGTGAAGACTGAAATGTGGACAGCCTTACTTGGTTTATCATGTCTTTCCTGGATTGCCCTTGTTTGTCTCTCCTTTCTTTGTCATTTTAGCCTATGAACACTGAAACTTTGGAAAGACATTTGATTATGCCGTTTTCTGAACTTCAAGGTCAGGTTTTTACAGGAGATGATAGAAAATGGTTGAAAATACAGAAACAATCACTATGAACGGCTCCTCAGAAAAAGGCTTTGGCAGAACCTTTTTCTCTGCACATGTATTCTACTTAGTATGTTTTGCTTTCAAACAGTGGTCCTCATTCTTGTTCAGGGGTGCATGTGTGTGTGGTTACTGTGCTAAAACCTAAGGACTTTCTAATATATCAATACCCACTTGTATCCATAGATTTGTTGCTGCCACTTGTGCTTTCTCTCGGAGGAACAAAAGGTGAGGTTTCTTCCTGTGTTTCAATCACTCCTTAGCCTCAGTGCCAGTTTCTTGTTCTTGGGGAGCTTTTAACTTCAGTTTCCAATACTTTTTATTTGGGGTTCATTGGGCTAGGTCCTTTGTCATGGAGTTCACAGAGCTGAACAAGGACATAATAACAAACAAGGCAATGATCAGGGCATCTGGAAGAATAGTGAGCACCTCCCAAAACTAGAAGCATGAATATTTTCCACTGGTGCTCATACAGCTCCTGATGTTGGTGACCTGCTTCTCAAGTGCCTGGGTGAGGAACAGGTGCTGTGTTACTCCCAGTGCGTTCTGCATCTCTCTCCCAGGGTTGAATCCCAGTCAAATGACAATAACGAAACTATTAGGGCACTGATCCTCCCAATGGTATCTTGTCATCTGATCCTTGTTACCGCTGTGGCATTCAGTACTATTGCCGGCACAAACCAGGATGCCAGGTTGTATTTGACAGAGTACCCAGGGTATGTCAGGGTATCTGAGCAGCAGGTAGTGCTGACTAACGTTCCAGGACTTGAAATGGTGTTGCTGATGGTGTTTGGTTCCAGTGATGACCCTGCTGCCTTTGGCACCCAGATTATCGCAGTGGAGGAAGGGTGTTGCCTTTCTATATGACTCCTCACCATTTGCAGGAATCTAGGAGGATGTGATAGGTGTAAATATTGTCAGTCATTGCCAATAAGAATAGGTCTTGGAAAGAAAAGATGGTTTCTGAGACAGTCTAGGAATACAAGGCATTTGTGGTGGACAGGGTGGCCCAGTTAGAGACTCTTCACCCTGCATCTACCCAGGAGCAATGCCCATGGCAAGAAAGTGTTTGAAAGACAGTAATTCAGTTCACAGGTGTTGGAGATCCTGTTCCTAGCTCATGCTGTCAAGATGAAGTGATTGTAGATGAGCACTCTACAGAAGATTTCAGAGACTTAAGTTGTGATGGACTGGCAACATATCACCACATCAAAAAGCCTGTCAGTATTGGTAGTTCAGCAAACAGCCATGGGAACAATCTGTGCCTATAAACAAGTGTCCTCTGAGTGATGGATTTGCTGAACTGACAGAGGTTGCTGGGGAAGTAGCACCTCCAGCATGGCCAGAAACTGTATTTATCTTATTTAAGAGGTCCAAAGGAGAGTTTTACATATTCACATTCATAAAATACTGCACATTTTCTGAGGGCATCCAAATTTGATGGCATAGTCAGCAAAACCCTTCCTCTTCCCATTTCTCAGTTAAGTGATTATTCCTGTATTGCTATTCTTGTGTGTGCCTGTGGATAACCACAAATGGGAGACAGGAATTCTTCGAGTGTGTTATTTAGCTTTCCTGAAGATATGTTGTCCATAGGAACTTTCTGCAACCACTTGATCTACACATAAGGCAGCCTGGGATTGCATGCTCATGAGGAAACTGAAATTTGGGGCCTTTTTCCTTTTATGACATTAGCGTAAAGAACATTAAGCTATGTATGAAGACTATCAAATGCAAAGAAACTGCTATGTATTGCCACAAAAAAACTTATCGAGTATGTATATTTCTACTGGAGTGTACATATGGCCAGTACTGATTTAACTCTCATAGCTTCTTTTTAATTTTTTTATTTTTAGAACAGTCACACAGTATTGAATTAAAACAGTCTTTTTGCTTTAAGTGAAAGAAATAGTGCAACATGATGGCATGGTGAAGTAAAACCAGACCAATGCACATTTTTGCATGATAACCAAAAATGGTGTGCATTTCACAAATAGGCCTCTGAAGATTTGTAATCTCCTGAGGACAGTTAATTGTGAAGGAATCCTCATCCCAGTCCCATGAAAGGGGTTTCACTCTGTGATGGGTTGACCCTGGCCAATAATTAAGAACCTACCAGTCTCTTGCTCACCCTTCCCTGTCACTGGGATGGGGGAGAGAATTGGAAGAATAAAAGCAAGAAAAAACTTATGGGTCAAGATCAAGATAGATTAATAAGCAAAGAACAAGAAAAAAAAAAATCTCAAGTGATACACAGTCACTCACTCACCAACCCCTAACAGCAGACCTGTGCCCAGCCCTTGTCTGAGCAGCAGCTCCTTTGGAAAGACACCACCCATCACAAAAACAGAGTTTGTATTGGTGAGCATGATGTCGCATGTGTGAAATATCCATCTCTCTGACCAGTCTGGGTCAGCTGTTCCCTCCCAGCCTACTTGCTTAGAGGCAGTATGAGAAATTGATAAAGTCTTGGTGCTGTACAAGCACTGTTCAGCAATAGCTGAAACTTTGATGTATTTTCTGTTTTGGTCACAGATCTAAGATACAGCATCATATGGGATGCTATGAAGAAAATTAACTACATTCCAGCCAGACCCATTGCACACTCTCATAGTTAATTATTTGTTTTCTACTGAAGTATTTGTTATATCACCTTGTGGTCTGAAAGATTGGTGGAAGAACTTTGACAGTTAAAGAACCTTGATGTGTAATGAGTTTTACATACATGTATATTCTGGAACACTGAGTTAAAAAAAAAAAAAAAAGCAGTAGTAACCTGGAAGAAAAATGACTGTGAAATAACCCATGTTGCCAAAAAAACCCCCCAAAAAAAACCCAAGTGAAAACTTATTGGTATCTTCTTATATAAAGCTTATATATTGTTTTATAGATGTTTAAAACACATATAGAATCTTTAGTGAAGGAATCACCAAATCATTAAAGGAAATTTAAGGCTGATTTTTTAAAGGAAGAAAAACATTAGATATCTAATTCAAAAAATTGTATTTTGAAAGCTCTTGAGATGAACTGCCTGGGGTGCACATGAGGTCAAAGCTGCAGCTTAGTTTTAGAAAAGTCCTTGATAATTTTTACACATTAGAACATTTGTAGTTAGTAAACTTAGAGAAAGCAAAAATAATTGCTAGATTTCAGAACTTAATAAGATTGCCTAGGGAAGACAGGAAAGGCTATTTTTGCGCAGTATGCTTTAACGTATAGCTAAGAAAAAAAAATTGCCCTGCTTTGGTTACAAAATAAATTAAATATGGTCTTTTTAATGCTTTAATGAATTACAGGCTTGCATATCTAACGTTATTTCACTCTTTTTAACTTTTAATCGTGTAATTTTTCTTTCTCCCTTGTAGGCTCTGTATTTGCTTTTTATTTGTTAATTCATGTAAGTGTGAATTTGAACAGAAATCCATGTCCAAGCAAAGAACGGAATATATCTTACCATGATGTGGCATTCCCTTTTGTCCTGCATCATTACTTAGCTAGTAGTGAACTGTTACCATTGATACATCTGTTGTCCTGGAGGTTACTAGAAATGCACTCATTTGTGTGACTGTCACTACTGTTCCATGATCTTAATTGGAAAGGCCATAGAGATACATACATTGTGTGTATCTTGGATGACTCCCAGGAGCTCGTTCACATCCTATCAGTTGGCTTTGATGTTCACACCAGCTCTTGTTGGTGTTGATGCCTCCTGCCACAAGTCTTCCTTGTCAGATGTCGAGTCTTGCTGGTGATAAACATGATGAAGGAGCTGCTGGTCTGAAACTGTTAGGATAATTGCAGATGTTTTGGGGTAATTATGTCTCCTCCCTTCCCTTTTGCTGGACATCCCCACTTTTTGGGACAGGACCCGCCACAGTGAGATTCTCAGCATAACTGCAGTTCGAATAATATTAGATTTTACCTCTTACACCCTCTTTCTTTGGCTTTAGTACAATTTATCTGTTGATTACATTGTATTGCTTAATATTTGGGTCTGAGTTTTTACATGGCATCTACACAGAACATATGCAACAGAAAACAGTAAATTGCAAAAGCTTGAATCAGTACAGGCAATTTTTTAATGTTTATACAAATTCATTTTTCGTAAAGCTCCTTCCATTTCTTCCAAGAGAAGAAATACATGGTTAGAAAAATGGCTTACTCTATTAATTGTTGAAGAAGTCTTCATACTCCTTCATCTGGTATACTTTCAGAAGTGTTTCACTTTTTCCACTCTGATTTCTTTGTCTCATATGCTGGAACACTCTCATTATTTTCATCTTCTCAATAATTTCTCCCTTTACAAATGTGTTTATTTTGGTTAGTTTTACACCCTTCCTTTTGTGTTGCTCCACTGTCCTTTAATCTAGCCCAAAATTACAATTTAATAATGAAGATTGAGAAGGAGAGGCAGTTCTAGTTTAAAAAGTTAGCTGTAAAACAAAACTCTTCCGTCATCTAGTATTGTGGTCCACAGTTCAGTCTGCCAAGGCTTTACATGGCACTTCTTTGTTTTCTTATACCTTTGTACAGAGTGAGGTGCAGAAATACCACTGCGTATGGCTTACAAAACCAAAGGGGAACTGAAGCTTTTCTTTAATGAAAACTCTGTGACTCTACTAGGGATGAGAAAAGCCTTTTAATAGAAGGAGTTTTCTAAGTGCCTGCCAAAGTTATTATGGCAAAACTGCTTTTTAAGCCAATGAATATTTGCCTGGTAGAGCATTAAAAAAGACTGACTAAGGACATAGAATCAAGCTAAAAAACAGCAGAGTGTAGCATAATCAGTACAGTTTGCCCCTTCCTGTATTTGTTGAAGGTTTCCATTTTTTCTTCTGCATCACTGACCCTTTTTATTAATTTATATTATGCCAATTAACAGAGGGAGGTGTTTGGTTATACCAGCTATACATTGGCTGGGACTTTTATGTTAGGAGACTGACATTTCATTTTAACCTATTTTGTGACTTCTGATCAATACTGAGAGGATAAAAAGGAATGTGAGGTAGTATTTAAATGATAAAGGCTTGTGTGGTAAGAAAATAAACTTTCAATCAACAGGCTGGTTCACACCCATAGGGAGATGGATGTGTAAAATGCAGGTTGTTGTTTCTAGATTTTCGTGCTAAAATCATGTTTATTGGCTCTGTTTTCACTAGTCTTCTGGCACATCTTTAAGGGAAAGGAGTATTGGATATGCTTGTGTAAGTTATTTTGTACAGCTGGACTTACCTCAGAGATCATTGCCTAGGAATGATATAGGGACTTGCCTACAGGTCTAGCCATTGTTCTTCTGAAATTCCTAAAAATGCTATTGCATGTGTTAATTAGTGAGACCTGAGTTATTAAATTTATGTTGAACTAGCTTTCATTAGGGAAAGCAAGAATTCAGTGTCCTCTTGTTTCCGTACCTCTTGGGATTTTTTTTCTGTTAATTAATGGAAACATTAATAGAAAATGGTATGTTTCATTTACTTTTTTTATGTGAAAGATTTGTAATTAACAGACAGACCAGACTACAGTGCTACCTTCTGATGGAAGCAGAGCAGTCGATGTCTTTCATTAAGGCTATTTCTTTATGATGCTTCAACAAAATCATGCCATTTTATTTCTGTGTCTATAATTTAGCAATTTAAATCACTTAAACTAATAAAATTATTTCTCTCAAAAATAAACTTCAAATATTTAGGGATTATTTGTCATCCTTAGTTACCTCTTCCTGATCCTTAGCTTCTTTGCAATGGATATTATCGCATATGAAGACAGGGAAAAATACAGTTCTGCATTATGGATAATGAATATGTCTTTACAGCAATTTCATAGTCCGTATATTTACAGGAAGAAATTTGCAGTCTTAAAGGTCTGCTGCCAGGATAACTGTATATTCAAATGTGCATTTACTGCATACAGCATCCTAGAGGAGGCTTTTAAAATGCTTGAAGATCTGAGTTTGGAGACTGGGTCCAAAGATCTTGACTTGTTCCACTGTATATGTAATAAAATGAAAACTCGACTGCTTGCTTTCTTTTCCCTTGCTTAATTGATTCTAGTAAGAGAGTTGTGATTACTTCAGTTGTTTACTCATACTCTCTTTTGGAGATTACTTAGGGGTTTGGAAAGAAATCTGTGGCTCTTTAGCTGGGAGAAGGTTTTTAAGAAAGGAGGGGTTTATATTATTGTTTGAGAAATCATCAGGACAAAACAGTCTGCTGTCTAAAACAGTACCAAAAATGTTTTGACCCCACATCCTGGGGATTTATCTGTGGGAGATTCTAGTTTCTTGTCCTTTATGAGTGAGTTGGCCCATCTGGGTCACAAATGATGAGATAAACATCTTGTTAAACTGGTTCTAGCCCTTAGAGGGTTGAAAGTAGGCAAATGCAGAAATTAAAATAGAAGGTTTAGCAGGTAACTACAGAGTTGCTGGCAGATGACTTTGTAGTCAGCTATTGTAAATAGGACATCCTAGATGACTTAAGTCAGTCTTTGAACAGGCTCCAGAGCAACTTGTGTTTAATGTCTAAAGTCCAAGACTCATAATACCTTTGTGCCACTTGATGCTTTAGGATAAAGTTTAATGTGTGAACTATTTTAAAATTAAAATGCGATTGAAATGGTAGCAGAACTATTTTGTGTGATTCGAGGTGTTTACTTAATTACTCTTTGTACTCAACTGTCAATTAGACGTCTTGCGAAAGGCCCAGAGCCAAACTGAGCTACATAACCTACTGAGACATTAGGATGGTACAAACTTCTATGGCTCCCAAGGAACAGCAGAAAACTTTGCATGTGGCGCTTTTATTTCTTCATGGTCGTGTGAACATCGACTTGAAGCTTTCGGCAACTTACCCACTGAAAGCACATAAAGTGTCGGAATCACTGAGATAGTATGCACGCACACTCGAACAATACAGTTTGTCACTTAGTGCCATACCAAAATAATTTGTTTCTTGATGACAAAGAGCTGAAGCATGACATTTACTGCAATGAAGATTACTTCCTTCAGCAAACAGCGTGGAGGTTACTCCTGCTAGGTACAGACTGGGTCAGGTAGACATAAGAATATGCAATGCTATAGCTGTAGGCCAGTAAGAGCAAGTTCACTCCCTTAAGTTTTATTCTTAAATCAGCTTCAAACACCACCATAGTAATCTTATAATTGTATAGGTGGCATCTTTAATCAAAGGTAAAGGGGATGATATCAAAATTTGCTTGTCACGTGAAGGAATTTTCATTAATAATAGACTTGACCCAATTCAAACAGTTGGTGTGGCTGAAAGTTAACGCTTATGGTGGACAAATCTAACTTGTTTTCACTCAAAAGTGCATGTGCCTCTGTTAAATGTGTGACCACTGATCAGTGCTAGAGATCGAAGTAATTTGTCATAACCAGCTTCCTTAAAGTTAAAACTTACATAGGTTTTTTTCTAGAGATTTTTCTTCACCCATAACAATCCCATTACTGGAGCACATGGATTTTGCTCATCATGAAGAGTCTTTGCCTGCTTTGCTGTGTTCAGAACTGATTGGCAGGCTCCATCCCACACATTTAACATAATTAACGTGAAGGTGTTTCCTGCTCAGGAGGTATTTAAGCATCCTAGGATGATCAAGCATTGAGGCTGGAAAATGAGCTGTTCATAACCAATAGTTGAAGGCCTTGTAGATTAGTAATCCAGAAGAGAGCTGTTAATGAGCAGAGTTGAAGCAGCATTAAGAGTAAGTGTACTGAATTGTAACAAAATGCTCATCATTTTAAATAACAAAGCCTTACACAAAATTAACTGGGCTGTCAGTGTCCCAGCAAAAAAAAATATTCTCTCTGGTTTGTTTGCACCTCCTTTCCCAGGAGCCTCCCATTTTCATTTTTCATTTCCCCCTCACTTCTGTTTTTTACATCCTTTCTTTTATCTTCTCTCACTGCCTGCAAGATCACTTCTGGTAGCTGTGGAAAAGAGAAGGAGGTGACAGAGGAGAATGATAAATGGGTTTGGCAAGAGGCAGAAATATTGTCAGGAGACAACTTCTCATTCCTCAAAAGGTGAAGCAAAACAAACTCTGAAAGTGAAGCCCGTGATCTTCTGGCTCTGTAAAGATGCAGAGATGCAGGTAGGCTGCCTTCAGTGAGCTTGTATCTAGAAGAAATCCTGAATTCTGCGCTTACTTACTTGGTAAGCTAGTCCTTCTGAAGAAGCCCATATGACTTGAAAGAAGCACTTCATAGTGTAAATCCACATTATGATATCTCTTTGAGCTGGCAGTAAACCTGACCTCTGTGGAGGTACTTAGAAAACCCATCCACATCCATATATTTATTTTGATGTGTAACTTTTGACAATTTAAATACCTATATTAATCGCTTTTAAAGGGATGTGAGAATGAAGAGTGCTGATGATAATCTGTAGGGCTATGGAATGTAGGGTGAAATGGTATCTTAAAGTTGGTGTTGTGCTAGAGTTTGTGACAAAATCGCTTTTTATGATGCATCTGTGACTGCAGATCATTTATGTTATTGAGTCTCCTTTTCACTGTCTCTCTTCATTGCTATCCTGTTGAAAGATGCAATAATTTTCAAGACTTCCTCCAACTACTTCTTCTGCTGGACTAGTGACTTGAAAAGCTGTATGAAATATGAGAATAGATTTTTAGAAGTTGTGTCTACAAATTTGTCTGTGTTAAAGCATTTGTGAATTGTTTTCATAAATATAACTGTCAATACACCTATAAGATGAAGATTGTTTGCTCTAAGATATGGCAGTCATAGACCTGGCCCGTTAAACACTCAGATTGTGATTGGGTATTGTCATCTTTTAAGACATGATTCAAACCTCACTCATATGCTCCACATTGGAATATGCAGGGAATTTGAATGAAAGCAATTAGTGGTTTCTTAAAACAAAAATAGTAAAATGTTAGGCTTTATATTAAAATCTCTGCAGATGCATGTTTTCAGGCAAATGAGAAAGCATGTAGTGATATCTTTGGCAAAAAAGTTATAATTATTTGAAACCTGAAATTATAAAGTCCATTATTAAATCTGGAAACAACAAAACATCTCCTATGACACAAGTGGACATATCTAAGTATAACTACATGTTTTCTCATTACTCCTTACTGAATATATCATTGTAATTCAATTTTCCATTCCTGACATCAAAAAAGAATTTGCTTAATCATTGTAGTAAATTGTTCTACCTTTCTATTTAAAGCTCAGTAAAATTGTAATGGTCACTTTTCCGAATTTTCGAATCTACATCTTTAACTGGTGCTTCTAGAGTGCCACTTTAAAAAAAATTTAAAAATTGCTTTTTCTTGTAGCATGTTTGTAACTGTATTTAGAATGTTGATATTCAGAAGTGACGTAATGAATTTACATTAATGCAATTTGGAATCACAAATCTCCATCGAATATAAGACACTGTGTTATTTTCCGAGCAAAAGGTGGGTCAGTGCCTTGTTGCCAAAAGTCTGAGTTTCAGCTGGGCTCAGCATAATTGATGCAAATGTAGAACGGCTGGTACCACACTAGTTGGTTGTCTTTGTTCTAGACAGTGGGCTAATTTAGCTCATGAAATCAACTCATTTTAGGTGAGTTCCTTTGCTGTAATTGCAGGGTGTGGTTTATGAAGATTTCGATGAATAGATAAATGAATGAGTTTATGCTGCACCAGCCAACCTCACAAGTCCTGGTTGCATCTCGTTCATTTGGCTCTTTCCTCACTCTCTCAGGCTGTGCTGCTGGGGGTTCGCCCTCATGTGTGCTGCTGGGCTCATGAGGCCTGCACAGGAGTGTCCTCACCTGCACAGTGGCTGCAGGAGAGAGCATTAGGCTGCTGGAAGGCCATATAATCTTGAGGAATCTCAAGATGAAAGGGACCTTTCTGTAAGTTGTAGTCCCAAGATGCAGTCTGATGCTGTGTTCGTTTATTTCTATATAACATTTATTTCCAATAACAATATTTCTGTCCCCGCCATGAGATGTAGAGTTCTGGTGTGTGTTGCAGTGCATCTCTCCCTGCTGCATTTGTACCCATCCTGCATTTGGCCAGTGGGAACTTGAGAGGCTTGTTTTGGCGCATGCAAACCTGTTTTATACCTTCTTCCAGGCAGAATTTTTGTCCCCTAAGAATTAAAGACTTTACTAGTTGTTACTGGAATTGCAGTGTATTTTGAAATGTCCAGATGAATTTGGCTTATTCAAAGTGGAATTTTATTCTAAGGCAGATTACTAGATGCTCGTATCAAACTTTAAAGAGTAGAGAGCACAAACTTTGCTAATTTTTTTCCAACTATTACTTTGAACCAAAATGCTAAAACTCACATAAAAGAGTGGAGAGAGGGGGAGTGGTGCGACTCTTTATATTAAGAAGTATTTTCATGTCCCCAAATTTGTAAACACTCTTCTGTATCTCTCCATGTTGCCACAGAAAGTAGGAAAATTATGCTGTAACATGATGTTTCTGTTCCTCAAGTCATGATGAGTCAATATGAACAAAGGAAGACAAGCATCATGTGTTTAAAGAAATGAGTGGTGCTGGCTTTCTGTCTCCTCAGTCAAACAGCTTCATCTGGTTCTTTGAGCTTCTTACTATATAAGATGAGATATTACCTTTGTAGGGATAAGTAAGTGTGATGATTATTGTTTATGCAATGCTTTAAAGTTAGGCCAGAGTATAAATATCAAGATGAGCTTTTCACTCACATGAGATAGTCCAGTGCAGCATAGTCAAAACTGACCTTAGAGGGCAAGGTTTTTACTAGTATGTACTTTTTCATTGCCCACCAAAACTGGAATTTAATCCTGCTTGGGCTTGCTGGTTGCTGCTACAATATTAGACATTATTGATTTTATATTACTTCAAAGCAACAAGTTCTTCATATATCTTCTCTGGAACAGCTGTCAAATCAGTATCAGATGCCCTTGAAAGTTTCGAATACTTAAACCTGTTGAAAAGGCAGGTTTCTCCTATACTGCTTCATTTCTCCCCAAAATTAGGAGTTGAAAAATTACAGTGGAAAATTTTAGGAATATTTTTCAAAGCCAGTTTTTAGTAACCACCTTTAGCTGTTTCCCAAACATGGCTGCATACGCAAAGCTGATGTAATGTTGACACTTGGCCGTGGGAGGAATGGAATGGTTGTCACAGACAACAGGGGTTTGTTGGGACGTACCTGGTATCTATGTAGAAGTGCCACCCAGTGGTTAGATGGTAATAAGGAGTTTTTCTGATGAATTAAAAAAAAAAGGCCAAAAAAAGGAGAGCACGCTTAAAAAAGAACATCTTACGTTATTTAAATTTTGGGTTGTTTTTTAAACTTCATGATCACCAAATGGAGTTCAGTTTCACAAAAAGCAGTAACTGTCAATGTTTTTTAATAGCCTTAAAATTACTCAATAAAAACAAGCTTCAGTTAACTTGAATAGTCTCCAAGTGATGGAATGACAAAATGTGGTCCTTCTTTGAAACCAAGTTTTAGAAAGCGGATCAATACATGTTCAAGTTATTTTGTACCAAACCAAAGTTCTATTCTTGTTGTTTCTTGTGAGCTTGTGTTTTTTTTTCTATGTGAATGACAGCTAGAAATACAACTAAAAAGAAGTGATTGTGTGTGCTGGGCATCTGCTGAAATTTATGATGCATCTCCTTATAGTAACATTAATATGAATGAAAATCATCTGGTTGATAGATTATAAAGAGGGGGGGAAAGTGGAATTGCTGTGAAGGTATTTCTGATGACAAGAAGATCAAAAATTAAATCTCTTGCAGTTAATTCCTTAGTTGAGATTGTCAGGAGATGGAAGAGTGAAAGGGTGATGAGCATCTCGTACAAGCCTACTGTAGATCAATCTCTATGCCAGTATTCCTGAAGATTTTAACTAGCTACATAATGGCAGGGTTTCTGGTGCAGCTAGACCCACTATAACTAAGTTTCCAGGTTATCTAGGAGATAATCTCATCATTTAACTCCGGCTATTCTCAATCTGAATTGTTTGTATTGTGTTTTTTCCCCAGTAGCAGAAGTGTTAAAGCAACTTTTAACATAATGAATAAGTGCAATAATTTCTATGACAGAAGGGCTTTTTGATTTTATGGAATGGAAAAGGGTCGCTCGGAATAAGAAACAAGAAGCTGCTTGGATTCACTGAAGATTTGGCTACAGAGCAACACTGAGTGTCTGTGTTAGGACTCAGAAAAACATGTTTTGAAGGCCTAATGACTATAGTATTTCCAATTGCATGCTGTTTGAAGTGCAAGAAAGCCAGAAGCTTGAAGCCATTTCATCTCATGAGCAGTTGCTCAGAGCTTCAACGAACGCCAAATGCAAACAAATAACATTTAATAACCTGAAATTAATATATTGTACTGGGAAGGCAGTCGAAAGAAAAAACAAATACATTTAGGAATGGAAGTGGACAACAAGTATGACAAGTTTGTGGTATTAGAGTGGCTCAGAAAAAGCTCTGTGCAGTTTTTGTGTGTGAAATATATCATGGAACAAAGCAACGAGGCAGCAGACCTGCTCTTCATGATTTTTTGTGTGGCTGGAGCGGGGACATTATGTCCAGCTCTGAATACTTCTTTGCTGGAGAGGTGTGGTCAGAAGAAAATGGAGAGGAGAACATGGAAATTGATTTACAAAAGGGAAGATAATGCTAAATAATGGTTGAGTGAGCGATACAGATGAAGCTTGCAAGTATTTAAATGGTGTGAATTTGCCAAACAAAGAAAGGAATTATTTAGGCTGACTTAGTAAGGCTGAGTGGAGTAACTATAACAAAGGGTACTTTTCGGTGAGGTATTAACCCTGTTATTAAGATGTATGACAAAACACTTCGAGGTAAGCCAGTAGGACTACTTCGTACTGACAAGATGTGACCTAAGGTAGTTTAAACAGACTTTTCTATCTCTAGGATCTATAAAGGTGGAGGCAGAAAGGGAAAACTTGATTCACCTGTGAATCTGAAACCTGGCCATTAGATGGCAGGGTGCTGGCACAAGAGAGCGTGTGCCTCCCCACCACTTAACGCCAGTACCCAAGAAGATGCTCAGAGCCAAGTCCCAAGGCCTGGGAGAAGTGTGAGATACTCGGTTTCCCCACGAAAATCGCACACACCCATCCTGTCGCTCTCACAACAGACGGTCATATAGCGGCTGTCCCCCAACCACAAGTCCCTTCAAAGACATGTGTGTTGGCTCCAGATTTTTGCTCCTTGAAGCTCCATTTGAGTAGGTAGATACGTACAAGAGGCACTGGTGTAACAACCAATTTCTGTAGAAGCTGAAGTCAGCTATTCTCTTCTGTAACCAGGGATACAGTAATGGGACTGCTGAGGCAGTGGGAAGAGGTGATATGAATGTGGTACATAGCTTGCTGCACTGTTCAGGAAGTCCATATACTGTTTTTGTGGAAGAGACGACAGAAAGAATAACAAGCAGTAGCTTTGTATGGAGAACTTCAGCCCAGAGCAGGCTGTTTGAAATGCTCAAAATATATTAGGACAGTAATGACAGCAACTCAAATAACGCACAATTAAAAAAACCTTGTTTAAAATAGTCTATAGTGTTAAAGGATCTGCCCTAGGGAGTGATCCTTATATATGTATCCACACCTCTTACATCTCTGAAGTGAACTGTTTGTGCTGCCTAACATTTGACCTGGGTCTGATGTCCCCATAGCTTTAAGATCATAATTATATTTTTGTGGCTTCAGTTCAAAGTGTCTGAAGTAATGTGAAGGCTGCTTTGCTGCCTGCAAGACTGGTGTTTTTATAGCATTATGCCAAAGGTATGCTGCATGCTGTAGGGTGTGGGGCATATAGAGGATGTCTGAGGGCAGGAGGCTAGTTAGGATGGTGTAGACCAGGAGAAGCCACAACTGGTCTAGTCCCATCTTTGCTGTGACATCCTTAGGGCAGGCTATCCACAGAGCTGCGCCTTGACTTCTCCTTGGAGGGAAGTTGTTGGTCTCCTCCAGAGGACAGTCCAAGCAGACAGTGATGCGTGTGTGGTACGGCTGACAAAGGGGACCCGGACCAGGGAGTGCACCAGGCAGGTAAACTATTTGACAGCATAGGTGCACCTATCATAACCACAAGCACTGAGGTGGTGGATGTACAGGGAGAAGCCTCTTGGTGCGCTTGATGTTGTTCTGTGTTTTGCAGTAAATCTTTAATCAGGCATTTTGCTGATCAAATTGATATTTGCTTCTCCCAGGGAAAAATTCAAGTTCAGATATGATGTGGGAGGGGGAAGACTGGGGAGAGGATCTGAATAAACAAACAAAATGTCTTTCCATTTTAATCAAGTTGCTCTTGCTCATACATGCTCTCTGTTTCTTTTTTAAATTATCTCATCCTATGTTGATTGAAAAATGGGAGTTAACAGACAAGAACCCTCTACCAGCTATAGATTGAAGACTGTTGTGAAAAATAGCAGACTGGAAATGGATCTCAGAGCTGAATATGATGGATTCTGAGTGAAACCATGGCAGTAAAATTATAAGGATGCCAGTTTAGTGAGCATTGTTAGCTTAAAATGTATGACAGTTTCCTCTTCTTTTTATTTGTGAGTCGTTTTCTTATTGGTCCTATCTTATTATTTTCATATATTTATATCTGCAGGTTAATTCCCTTCAAAATTATTTGTAATTGTCATATTTTAAGTCAGTATATTGTGGAGGGGCTGAACTGTGTGGTCTGCAACATAAAGAGAACTCCCCAGTTCAGTTCCTATCTGATGGTTTCCTTTCACAGTCAGTAGTTCTACTGTAAATCAGTATCTCTGTACAGGTAAAGAGAAAATGTACGTACCTACAGAACTTCTCCTTCCTCCTTTTAGTGCCTCATGCTCTCTCCAAAAGCTTGGTAATTTCCAAGGCCTCTTACCTGCTCTTCCTTTGCTTCACTGTAGAATTAGTTATTATTTTAACTGATAGCTGTATGAAAACGTGTGCTGGTTTTGGCTGGGATAGAGTTAAATTTCTTCATGATAGCTAGAATGGAGATGTGGTTTGGATTTATGCTGGAAATAGGGTGGGTAATGCTGAGAGGTGCTTGTAGGGTCAAGGCTTTTTCTGCCTCTCACACCATCACACCAGCAAGGAGGCTGGAGTTGTACAGGGAGTTGGAAGGGGACACTGGAACAGATGGCCCCAATCGATCATAGGGGTATTCTATACTACATGGCATCATGCTCAGCATATAAAGCTGGGGAAGAACGAGAAAGGGAAGATGTTTGGAATGACGATGTTTTTCTTCCCAAGTCCCTGTTAAGCATGAACTCTTTTCTCCTTGGGGTGGCTGAATACCTGCCTGCCTGTGAGAAGTGATGAATGGATACCTTGTTCTGCTTTACTTGCATACACAGCTTTTACTTTACCTTTTAAGCTGTTTTTATCTCAATCTATGAGTTTTCTCGCTTTTACCCTTCCAATTCTCTCCCCCATCCCACCAGGGGAGAAGTGAGCCAGCAGCCACACGGGGCTGACTTGTCAGCTGAGGTTAAACAGCCACAACGTGTTAGACACACTATGCTGTAGAGCAAGTAAATGTACTCCAACCATTTTTGACATAATCAGTTGAACTATTTAGTAGTCAAACATGTAGTCTATCATAAATATTCACCCTTCAATTTTTCCTGATTTAAAAATTCTTACCTCCACAGACAAAGCTCCTCTCCAATTATGTCTGACAATTCATGAGCCTTGCAAAACATCTGGGAGGGTTTCATAACATGCTTAGCATGTTGCAAGCACCCTTCTCCCCTCGGGCCATCAGGGCTCTGAGCAAGTGGGTATGGTTACACAAACAAGCATGGGTGAGAAAAGCAAGGGTGTGGGTTGGCAGTGCCTCAGCTTCTCTATGGCTACTGTCCCCCGACCTGCCCTTGTCCCACAGTGGGTTTCTCCACCATGAGTTGGGGTGAGCTGTTCCGCATTTGGGCTGGAAAGGGAGAATTTGACTGGGCAGTTAGGGCAAAGGAGGGACAGCCCTGTGCCTTCACACCCTGTCTTGCCCTCAGGAGTTTGTGTGTGTGCCCATGCCTTCAGGCGGGAAGCGTACCGCAGGATTTCCCTGGAAAACTGCCCAGTGCCATAAAGTAGAACTTCTAGGAGGCTCTAGTGAGCTCAGCTCATCAGCAGAATATTGGGAGGATAGATCTTAAACTGTAAATAAATTCAAAGAATGCCTTTTCTGACTTGTTTGTAAATCTGGAGTTGGCTGTTTTCCAGTGCAACATCTTTGGGTTGAAACCTTCTGTGCTGCTTCCATAAGCTCCAGTTTTTGGCATGACATTGTGTCTTTTAAAAAAAGATATCTGAAAGAATCAGTGCTGCTTCACTAAACTCTAAAAGCAGCAGCAGCAGCTTCCTGGCTACTGCACTGCACCCTGAGGTTTAATGGTGTCTCAGAGAGTGGGCACATGGGGGCAGGGTGTGAGGATGCCCTTGGGGATGACCTGCCTTCATTGCTGGAAGGGAGTCAGCAGGTGCCTCCCAAGTGGATCTTGCTGGCCTGCCTGGGGGCCAGCACACCCCTCTTCTGCAGCAGGACACAGGGGATCCTGGTGAAATACAACTCCCACCTAGGAAGCGTTTGCTTCCAGACATTCCTCCTTTTGGCATTTGGGATTGGTGACGTTATTTTCTGACATACGTGTGTTGTATAGCACCAGGGGTGCAGATGCTTGGCACTGGCCCAGCAGTACCATTGCAAATGGTGGCCTCTTGCAGAGTGTTAGTGTCATCTCAACACTTGACAGCTCTTCCATTCACTTCCCATGGTGGGCCTTTATTTTCCTCCTCCTTATCCTGACTTCTCATCCAGACTTCAACCAAGTACCTTCCTGGTTTCCTGCCCATGCCGTGTCAGTTGTTCTGTTGCTCTGAGTCACAGAGCTGATAGTTGTCAGCCTACTGATACTCCTTCCTACATAAGTCTCCAGCGTTGACCTTAGACAGGGTAGGGTGCCACAGGATCTTTCAGCACTATATTAGCAGCTTTTTAATGTAATTTTTGAATTCTCTCATACGCAATATGTGTGCAACCACGCCAAAAGCAATCTCTATCGGTGGGGGCAGAACATGAAAATCAAGAATGGACGGCTCAAAGTCAGCTATGTCTTGGGGAAAATAAGCAGCTATTAAGAGTGATGCAGTTTCTTCCTTAGAAATAGGTAAATAAACAAAATAATTGCACATGTTTATTTGGATATGTGTTAAAATGTCAAAACATTTTCACCATAATTGTGCAATAAACTGAACAACTTTAAGCAGAAAAGCCTCAGGCATACTTATACTTACTTACTCTTTGAAAACTCTGTATGAAAGTTAGTAATGAAACTGAATTTGCAACTAAAGCTGTACAAATGGAGCTGGATTTGGGGCACTGTGATGAGTCTGGAAAAGACGCCTGTGGGAAAAGGGAGTTTTGATTCAACCAAAATGGAAAATATGCATATTTTAAGGACAAAACAAAACAAGAATATTTTGAGACTTTTTTTTTCTGTGTTAAACTAGAGTGGGTTCATTGGATGGCCACCAGTATGGTGGTTGCCTGTGGAGTTCCACTTGCCCTGTGAGGAGAGAATGGAAACTTAGGCCTTGTTCAGTCTGGGAGAGGAGGCAGCTTTGGGAGGTGATGTTGGAAGACCCAGATTTTTCACAGTGATGCATGGTGAGAGGATAAGAGACAACAGTCAGAAGTTGATAAAGGAGAGATTCAGACTTCATGTGAGAGAAAACATTTTCCCTGTTATCCAGAGATGTTGTGGTGTCTCTGTCCTTGTATGTTTTCAAGAGTTGTCTGGGTAAAGCCCTGAGCAACCTGGTGTGATCCCATAGATGACACCACTTCAGACAGGGCATTGGACCAAAGACCTCATGGGGTCCCTCCCAAACTGAATTGTCCTATGATCCTATGAAAAATACAGTCCAATTTTAAAATAAAAATACCAAAATATGTACATTTTTAAAAAGATGAATTTTAACTCAGCTGAATCACTAGTTTAACTCAGTTGAATCATCTAAAGGACTAAATATATATAGTCATGTTTCTCAGTCTTTTAATGAAACTGTATATTGAGACCATTATATTCTTGCGACTTTGAGTTTTCAGACAGTAAAATAAAAGAGATTATATAAATTGGTCAGGTTTTACTGTTTTATTTCTCTCTTAGAGTGAGATTAAGTGAACTTTTTCACATTGTTTGGATTCAGAATTTCAAAATTGACACTGCAGAATAAACATAAGCAAAATTATGTCCCTTAAGCTTCAGGACTGACTTGCTAGAAATTAATGTATTGTTTTAAAGATTGTGACAGATCTTCCCACTAAAAGACCTGTTTTGAGAATTTGGCTGATTCTATGTTGAGCCAGCTTCCAGAAGGAACGTGAACAGAATGTGTGATGTGATGTAGAACTGTAACCCCAAATGCTGTAATCTGCTGTCTCTGAAGAGGTGGAGAGACAGAAGATAAGACAACTAATTTTTGTGCTGTGTAGCTCTGATGTGGTTATCCTGCTGAGTACTGTATTTGTTTTTTTGGTTGTTTTATTATGAGAAAAAAGCTGACAGCTTAGTTTCAGATAGCTAAACAGGTGGGACAAATTAATGTCTAATAAGAGGAGCAAGTAGTTTGGCTGAAATAAAGCAGTAAACTTTAGAAGTACCAGAGGCCTAGAATCAGTACAACAGGAGAAAACATCTTAGTGTTTTGTCAGAAATATGGCTGATACTAGCTCAGACTTTATTTTGCTAGGATGCATTAATTGAGCAATGTTTACTTCTCTTTCAGGTACTATGATGTATCAGGCAGACGTTATACTGTTCAAGAAAACCAACTGCCATCAGTAATCTGTCCACACTCTCATGTTGTTCCAGCAATATCAATGTCTACTGCCTCATTACCAGCAGCACTTAGAAAGGTAAGAGAAAGCTAAATATGTGTGGTTTTATATAAAAAAAAATAATACAAACATACATGTACAAATACATGTATATATATCATAAAGATGGCTATTCTGGAAATAGAATTTACCACTGGGTATAATTATAATCTTCCTTTAAAAGACCTGTGTTTGAAGTACTGGAAAATTTTCAAATTAATATCCTAAACGGAAATAAGGAAGGTACATCATGACTATAGCTGGCGTGAAGAGACAACAAAGAAAATGGCTTGAGGAGATCTTCCACATGCTCCTACAAACCATATGGGTTCTTCCATTTGTGCATAAAAAATATATAAGCCAAAATAATAAAGGAACAGTGCCTGCACTTTTACGGTTTCTCACTTAACCCCCACTGTTTTCTATGTCAAGTTTTTTTCCCAGAGAAGGAGAAATGGCTACACGTTTGTTTCTAGTGTTCATTTAGTTTATGTACTGTTACTCATTTGGCAGCAGTATTATTGCATGGAAGCAAGCTAGGGAAAATGCTAATTAGTTCTGTTCTAATGTGAGAACTTAATTTCAGATTGCAGACAAAGTTGTGCAATGCCATTCTTGTCTTTATTGTAATCTTTCCATGGAGACAGAAATACTGTTTTTCCACATTAATAAAAGTACTCAGCAGGCCAATAATTGAAAAAGTTGCTTTCTTCTTGGTTGTGGAATTAATATTAATCTGAATATGTTTGACGAAGGCTTAAAATATTCTATGTTTAAAACAAATAAATTTATTGTCTGGTCCTCTCAAACCAGCAAATCCCATCTACTAATTTCTGTGTGAAATGTTTGGAAAACACTTTAGTTGAATACATAAATAATACAAACCCAAAACATCCCTTGTGATCTCACTCAGTATCTTAGTTCTATTGATAATGTTGAAACATCCAACAAAAAGATCTCAGTTCTTCACAAAATAGCAAAATGGCACAGTACTGTGATGGGATGGCATTTCCTTTGCAGTAGAGCTAGCTGAGGAATTGGCTTTCCAACAGAAAAAATTGCTCTTCAGCATTTTGCGGTCTTGGATGGACTTGTATATAGCTCCTTGCGAGGACTTTTAGAAAAGCAAGAAGATACTTGATATTTTTTGTGAAAATTTAAGAATGGCAGAATTGAACTGTTACTTAGTGAGCTCTGAGTTGGCATTTTATTCTTTTGGAATAATTTGTTCATACTTGCAGCCAAATAAAACTGTTGGGGTGTCACTTTCCTAACCTGGAATCAATAATTTGTACTAAGAACATTTGCAGCCTTTTAAATGAGGCCTCTCAAAATCTATGAGACCAGGCCACATAATTTTATGCTTTGATGTATAAAACAAGGGTCTGATTGTTAGATAAATCATAAAAATCAAGGATACTGCATGTGGGTGGGGGTGTGTTTGTGTGTGAATTCAGCAGTTTCTTTTGTATTGGGGTAATCTGCTAATGTGTGTAATAACATAGTCACTTGCTGATGACAGATAGTTTACAGGGATTGGGATTTAATGAAGCCCTGCCTTTCCTCAGCATTTCTTGTGGGAGAGCAGTAGAAAATGGTGCATTACAAAACATAAGCTGTTTCCATCAGGCTCCTCTCTGTAGCTGTTCTCCCTATGGAAATCTGTTCATAAGCCTTTCAAAGGTAAATGTACTAAGTAGAGCCTTGCAGACTAATGTACACAGCCTAATTTGTTTTATCCTCTGTTTTTGCCTAATTCATATTATTCCCTTTACTTTGGGTGATTAAGGGCTGACTCCAGCAATGACTAAAACAGACAAGCTCTCCTACATTCTTTTACTAATTAAACAGTCTTCCTAGGAAACCTTGCTTATCAGTCTCTGGAGCTTGTAACATTTGATTTTGTTTCTTGGGAAATAAAAAAGTAATTTTGTTTTGCTCCTTTCCCTTTTCTTTTGTGTAGTAGTTATTATTAAATGGAGTTCACTTTCACCTAGATTGCCTTCCACTCTCAGTGCCTACTAGTCAGCAGAAGATCTAAAATAGCCACTCCCTTAATGGTTTTGTTCACCTTCTGAAGAAAAAGCTGTCCCCAGCATATTCCAAGAACTTGTTGGACTGTCTCCTTCTTGAATTTATTTTCCAACAGAAAAAAATAATTCCAAGAAGTAATTAAAGCCGTCAAGTTCTGTCCTTTTGAATGCTTCCTTTGCTTGATCAAAACCCAGACTTCTTCCCGTGCAATTAACTAGTGAATAATAAACTTCTATCATAATATGGCCTGGTTTTCCCTTTTCATCTTCTTCCAGGATTGTTTCACAGATCTTCATCTTACCTATTCCTATACTTCACAGCAATTGTTCTTGATATACAGTGCAAACTTATTCCTCTTTCTGTTAGACTTCCATAAATACTGGTAATAAACCAGCAGAAAATTAAAAAATGTTTAAAATCAATTGTTTGGTAGTGTTTCTCAGTGAGTAAATGTTGTGTTTCCCAAATTATAAGGCAAAAATAATTCCTCTCACTACATCATTTTCTTAGGAAAAGAATTACATCGTTCCAATTCTATATTGCTTCTTATCTTATTGCTTATCTTACCTCACGATAAATTCTGTGATTCTGTAACATGCCATTAAATATTAAAAAACCTCCTGAAATAATTTCTAGATGTCAGATCCACAAAATACACCATTTCTAGATTTCTAAAACTCAGTTTATTCCTTTTCCCAAATAATGCATTGCATCCCTGATTACATTTGCACAATTCAGTTTTGCTCAATGGAGCTAAATAGAAATATTTGTTGTCCTTGAATATGTTTGCAAATGAAGGGAAAATAGCTTGATTAGATTCCTGTTTATATTTAGAATGTCTGTGTGGATTCACACTGAAGATTATTTGAGCTGTCATATAACTGGTACTGCATGAAGTAGACATCTTTTAGACTGTCTAAGTAATAAAACAATGTGTCCAGTGTTCTCTCTTTCAATGAAGAAACAACTTCCTGAATGTCTGATTCATTCCATTTTCTTTGGATAAATAATAATACAATTTGAGGCCCAAATCACAGGTAACTATATATTTTGCAGTCATACAGCTTTAATAGTGACAAAATACTAATAGCAAGCGAGAAGGAGTCCTACCTGTGATATGGCAAACTCGAATGAACTTATGCTGTAAAAGTCAAACAGGTGTTAAGCTGATAGGTTTCCCTATAGTTAAGCTGAAAGGCATTTATTCCCCTAGAGAACAATTTCAAATTTAGATTGGCTTCTGCTGATAGTAAAATGAGTAAATGAAAAGAAAGTTCTTAATGATTCATTATTTATGCATTTCCTGTGCATTAGGAATAACTATCACAAAAATCTAGACTTCAAAATTCCATGCAAGATACTTGGGCCTAAACATTTTGTTTAAGTCACATCTGTGTACTCTAATGCTGCCTATCCTCTTATATTCAGATGTTGATTAGTCATATTTTCAAACTTATAACCAGGTACCTGTCTAAAGGTTTCTCAGGATTCTCCATCTAGATAAGAGTTCTCACACCTACTTGGTACCTGAACACAGCCACTGCATTTCACACAACAATTCAGTTCTATGACATGAATATTTATTGAAGGAAACTGGGTGGAGTACTTCTAACACCCAGGTGTGGCCTGGAAGCCCATTTTGATTCTGTGTCAAATGTCTGGATTAAATGAGTTTATTCTATCACTGCCTTTGCCATATTCCTGAGACAGCAGATATGCAGATGCCTAATTCCTCCTGCTCTTTTAACTCATCTCTCAAGATGATAGTTCAGCAAGGTGTAGGATATTTTCATGTTGGAATTCCTCATCTGCTTCCTCAATTTCATTTCTGCTCAGAGAAATGTTAGCAAGATATCCAGCCCAGGTCCTCATACAGTTCTCCTTGCAGTGGTATATTTTCTCAAGAACTGACAAAACCTAAACTCTATTTGGGATCCATGGGGTTACTAAATTACCTCCCAGACTGATGTTTAAATGGTAGAAACAAGCATTTTATACTGTCACTTGGTAAACTTCAATACCAAATCAGTGAGAAAGCACATTAGTCACTTTCCAAAGTAACAGACAACAAAATTATCAGTTCATGGATAGGTGAGAGGAGCCTGCCCTGAGGAGAACAGCTCATTGCCTTAAGGTTCACCTCAATTTTTAATAGATAAGGCCTTTCAGTGGTTAACCGATCTCCTCCCAAAACTTGAGACCAAAAGAAGAGAAGGTATCTTTCTCTAACATGGAACCAGAAAGCTAGACAAAACCATGCAGCCAAGGTCCTATGAAGTGAGTCATGCAGGGGCTGAGAATATTTGCTGGTATTAGTATTCTCAAAGGAGAGAAAACCTCCACAATTCCGGGAGAGCACAAACCTGCCTTGTGCAAAGACTGAAGAGTGAAAAAGAAGGGAAATTATGTGATTTAAGCGGTTTTTTGGGGTTTTTTAATTTTGAGGTGAAGGGCAGGTATAGCAAGGTAGTTATCTATGAAGAGTGTGGGTGAGGCAGTGGGGTGAGCTTCTTCCTAGTTTCGTTTTGTTTTCTTTTACAATCTAGATACATCCTCTCTCAACTGTTGGGAATATGTCATAACTTTCTAGCTAATTAGATATTGCAGCAGAAAAAGTTCCATTGCATTACCTGAAAAAAAAAAAGGTGAAAAAAGCCAGGTCAATGCTGCGCTGAATATCCAGATTCTTGCCAGAGTTTCTATCTGCTTAACTACACTCATGTTCAACTTTTGTATAAAATGAGGTACTGCGATCTGATGTAATTGTTTTCCTCCTCTTCTTTAGTGTAACTATTGTGTGCTTTATCTGGTAAAATAACTGTTTTTCCTTGTGTGGGAAATACAGCCAGGGTCACACAAGTTGGGTTGTAGGCATCAATGACAGCATGTGTTCAGTGCAGACTGGTCATTTGCTACCATATGATGGTTCCAGCCACCATCCTTCCTCAAGTGTGACTTGTTTCTCTGAAATAATGGTCACTCTTTCCACCCCCCTCCCAGGTTTAACAGACTGAATCATTTTCCTTTCCTGTTTTTTTTTTTCTCCTTGCTAGGAATTACCCTTTGTTATTAAGTACATAATTTCAAAATCCCTTGGACAATCTCCACAAAAAGCTGGCATTCGCTTACTCCCTTTTCGATTAGTCATATTTGTGCTGACTGTGCTACAGCTACTTTTTAGTCATGTTGCTTAATGTTGTCATACATGTTGTAGCTACATGTTGTAGCTTCCCACATTTTAAATTTAAAGCATAACTTTTAATATCTTTATGTAGCCGGGTCTGCCTATGAGAGTCACCTACATGTTAAGTCACCTCTCGTGCACTAATTCATAGGAAATGTGGATAAATACATTTCTTTGATTTAAATCAATCAAAAATATAGCAATAAAGACTTTTATAAGCTAAAATACGTACAGTAATTTTATTTACATTTTTATATGCATGTATACATATATATGTTCTGTTGTATATTTAAATGTATGTATGAACTAAAGTATTTTTGTGGAATCTTATTTATAAGCTGTGGCTTTAGGGTTGCAGTCCTGATGTATTTGTGCAAATTGAAGAGAATAGTGTCTAGAGAGAATGGAAAAAGGTCAGATGTGGTGAAGCATGGATCACATGAGAGCTCTTTGACAACACTCAAAAAAGCTACTTTATTTATTGTCTATATGGCTTTTAATAGGATGTTATTGTGCTGCCCAGCACAGTAATTCCTTATTGTCATTTAAATTGTCTAGGAAAACATGAGAATTTTATGATGATTTATCCAAGTTGTTTTTTTTTTCCTTTTATCCTTTCTATGCAATTTGTTCCTATGCTTGGCCTGCAGTCACGATGTGATTTGGGCAAGAAAGTGATGTTAATAGAAGAACACTGAAGTCTTTACTTTGAAATTCACTGGGGGAAGAAGTAATCACATTTTCAAACCAAACCAGCTGAATAGGGTGGAGAAATGTGGGAAGGGAAAAAATGCTTCATTTTGCCAGCATTTCTTATAGGGTTGACAAAGGTTTATAAAACTAGCAAATATTTAATTTTCTCTGTCCTTTAAGTTTATAGAGTTTTTTGAGTTGTTTAGATCTAAGCCATGCTATGTTTTGCAATAGCTTGAGAGGATTAATACAAAAGTATTTTTTCAGAATTATTTAATTGATAAATATGCGGTTCATAATTAAACACAACACCACCGCAATCTTTAAGAAACAAAAAGAATTTAAATGGTACTGTAATCATGGAAGCCACAAAATACAGAACTGGGACACAGCTTAAATGCTGGCAATTTAAGCAATGTCTCCCACAAACAGTTGTGCTCTGAGAAGCCAGTGTAGCTTAAATTACTTGTCCACAGTATTTGGTGAATAGTGTCATAAACCAGTAAACTGAAATTCCATGGTAAGTGTTAAACCCCACAAAGTACAAGGGGAATAATTTCAAGATAGCTTCCATCAAAGCATTTTCCATTGGGAGAATATTTAAGAGCACAGTCTACAGAGACATAAGAGCAGTATTGACTACCATATATAACATTTAACCATTTAATAGAAAGGGATGCTCAGAATCGTGGAAACAAAGCAAAATTGACCCCAGATGGTCTTTGTGTAATACCACTTGCTAGCAAGAACCCACATGTAGGCAAGCTCTTCCTAAAGATGGTGCTACATAAGAGTGGAAGACTTAACTACATCTTTTAAAGCTGAAGTTTTAATAATATATGGTACTGTCTTTTAACACAAATATTTCTCAACATCAGCATTATAATAACATTGACTATAACTAATGTCATAGTATTTAACAATAAAAACTACAGAAGTAGCAGAGCCCTTATACAACCAATTTACTTTTAATAGTGCGGGGTACTGTTGTACCTGTAGGAATGCTGAATCAGGACACTTGGACAGCAGCAGTTGTAAATCACCATGGGCAAAATTTATCGGGCTGGTAGAAACTTAGATATCATGTCTGTTTTAAAGAAGAAATAAAGACAAACGTTATATGGATTTGCGTACATCAAACCCATTTGCTTTTGGGCTGTGATAATTGTACATCCATTGCTTTATCTGTGTCTGTTGTTTGTTAAGGCCTCGATAGGAGGAGCAGAGGGAACAAGAGGGATACCAGAGAAAAGAGACCAGAAAGATTGCACCAAACCAATAACAATTAATTATTTATAGATTAAATTCACAGCAGATAGGAAAGAAAGCTAACAAACATATGGAAGTAGGAGAAGGCTGAATAATCAGTTTCTGTAATTTACAGTTACATGATAAAAGGTTTATTCTTTTCTAGGATTCTGCTGTTAGTAAGGTTTATTTTACGTCTCTGCTTAAAAAACTACAATTCTGCTAATTGCATCCCCGAAACAGTAAATGATTCATAGCTGAATTCTCTTTCTAACATGATTGATCTGTTCAAGACACAAAACAGAATTAAGAATTCCTTAGTTAAGAGTATCCACAATCATAAGTACCTTTAGTTAAGCATTAATCTGCCCAGATTTCCCAGGACACAGCATGCATTTATAACGCTGCGGCAGAGATGGTCTGGATACAAAACTATGATTCTTTAATAGAAGAAAATGAGAGGTGTCCTCAGTTCAGCCGTATTTGCTAATATTCAAGACAAATGAATCAAGCAACAATCAAATTATACATGCAGTGTTGTACTTACTGTATAGGTAGAGACCAAAATTCTGAGAAGTACCAATGTCAAAAAGCCTGAGGATCAGTTCCACTGAAAAAACTATCTGATTATTATGATTCGGCTTTGTAATGCAGCTCGCTAAAGACCTGCTCATTCTTTTATCTTACAGAAAGTCTGGAAATTTGTGGCTAATTACAGCACAGAAGAGGTTCTCAGCTATCCATGACAAAACCTCTTTGAGTATTGCTCAAGAAAATTACTTCTCTGCTTAATAAAATACCATACTGCTGACTAGACTGATGGCATCATGGCAATTTCCTTGTTGGTCCACTTTTTCCATATTCCTAGCTCATTATTCCTCTTATCCCCATTTGAACCACAAATTCATTTCAGTGTTAACTTATAAAGGTTTTCATTTGACTGTTTCCAATGTGGCTTAAGACACCAACTCTCTTATTTCCTAAAAATAACGTCTAGTCTGTGTCCAGTTCTCATGACCTGTTCTGGGAGACCCTTTTCTCTTGTATTTCTGATGCTTAGTTTAACAGAAAGCATTTAAGCTGTGGTTGATTGTAAGTGTACAGGACCACAGCTAACAACAAACGTGGGCCTTGAAGAAGTGCAAAAGACAAGAGGGAAGATGGCATGGAGTTATTTATAATTGTCATAGAAGGAAAATAGATCCTGGAAGATTGGTGCAAGGGAAATCTGTCTTGTAGTCTAACACTTTGGCATTTGAGATGGCAGTGGATGTACTGAGTCAAGAAGGTTCCCTTCACCCCTTTAGAATATATTTGAGGGCAGAATAGGATTACCAGTAAATTCTTACTCTGACAGCTATCTTTCAAGTACTCACAAAATGTATTGAGGAGATTGTTGGGGTTTTATATGTACAATAAAAAAAGAATAAAACCAAAAAACCATAATTTATATCAGACAGCTTACGTGTATTTTCTCTTGGCTGGCAACAAGACAGATATCACTTGGACAAGTCTTGCAAGCAGTTCAGTGCATTCACCTTGGTGCAGGTGAAGTATAAAAAGGTTACATTCAATCTTGCACTGGACTTGAATCCAGTGATTCTATTGAATCACATTGAGCTATGTGTGGGATTAAATTTAATCTTAATTATTGCATGCTCCATGTAATACTGTGAACAAATTAAGTGTAAGCAATGCATGAAAATGTGTTCCTATTTTAGAGGGTTAGTGACAGCTTAAAGTCATGTGAGCAGTGGTCCTGGAATGTGATAGTGCTGAGGTCTTCAGGGCTGAATTGTTAAATTACAGACTCCTAAGCAGTGTCAAAATATCAAACAAGAAAACTACTGCTCTTCTTATGAGTGAGATAATGTGGACAGCCACATACTGTGGTATTGCTCAGGGAAGGCAATGAACCGTTTGTGTATTGCAAATTATTAGAGAGGTCTGTCACCAATGATCAAGCATGGACAGTACATAATGACTCTGGTAATGGTCACATGGGAGTGTGCACCAGGCAGTCTAACATTATCAGTGACCATCCTTTATCTGCCCCACCTAGGTGTATCATCATGCCAAACACCCAGCATTTCAACATTTCATAGGTGTTGCTTACGCTAGTATGTAGTTCTTCCATAGGATGACACCAGGCACTTTACTGCTTTCTTCCCAAAGGGCATACTCCTCCCTTCTCTTTTCCTTGGTGAGTACAGTCCTGTGAAGTTGCTCTTTGAATCACCAGGGGTTTGTTTCTGGCCTCCATGCCAGGCTATTTTGCAGTGATCTGAGTGGAGAACCGAGGGCTCTTTTGCATCATGCTTTTCTTGTACCACTTCCACACTTGTGCAATGCACTGGAATGGTTTTCAGGACCTTGGCAGCTAACTCTGCTCTCTCCTTGGGTGTGACTCTATTTCCATTTTGCCATGGTACGTGACCAGGTGGCTGAGCATATGCACAGTACACCTGAGCACCCTTAGATGTAAGAAGGTTGCAACATAAAACTTTTACTAATAGTTCATTCCTTCTGACCAGGCTTTTGCCACTTTATAAGCTATATAATGCATATGACAATAAGGAATATGTATATGTATACATATATGTGTAATTTATTGCTCTGTAGTTCCAGCTGCAGTGTAATAATGGGTTTTCAAAGGGTAGTCATGAAAAACTTCGTTTTTCTGGTTTTATTCTCTCAAGAACTGAATTACAGTGAATAAACTGGGATGCTCCTTCACTTACCCTTTTAAAAAGCAGTCAATCAGCCATGGCTCAAGGTTTGCAAAAGCAAAGCACGATCCACTTTAAAAAAATTGCCTAAACTACTGTTTAAGATTTAAAGATTGTAAAAGAAATTTACCATTCCTAAAAGCTAGCATTGTTCATATAATTTTCAAAATCACAGTAATAAGTTTTCACCAGATAAGTTTTGAATTTGTTGGTTGCAAACAATATCTAAAGATTTAAAAAGAATGTAATGTGTTGCACTAAAAACATAGCGGTTTTTTAATGGAATTTTGACATCATAATTTCCTCTGCATCATACATTACAACATGCAAATAAAAATATATCTTCTTTTCCTCTCCTATCTTTACAATTTCCCTCCTCCTCCCCCTCCCCCTTTTTTTTTTCTTTTAAATTTTACCAATTTGCTTTCTATGGTCTGTTTGCTGGAGGAAAAAAAAATTGTCTAGGAGGAAAATTATGATTTAAAAGTGTAGCTTTTGAAAAGTCTGAAAAATCTGACAAACTATACTATAAAATTTTAACAACCAAAATTTAAATAAAAATAACATCGAGATCTGTTTAGGTTTTTGTATTTCATCTGGAGAAACTTGTGATTTTAAAAGGCTTATCAGTGGTAATTCTCAATAATTCCTTTTCTCCAGGGGAGTTTTGATTGTTTTGCTTCTGGAAACATTAAGGGTATGATTTTTGTTTGACATGTAAGACTTAGTTGTTATCAGATAAATTTCTGACTATTCAGCCTGAACCAAACATGGAAAATATATAGTTTGTGAGGATTTTTTTCTAAGTGACTGCTCAGCAAACCAGAAGCTCACCCTCCTTGTTAGGTTCATCCTACGGCTAGCTGACAAAGACTGAGTTGCAGAAGAGACAAAAAAGATGGAGTCACTTTCAGGCAAAGAGGGTAGGTAGCTAGAGCAAAATCGTACAGAGTAGGAGAGATTTGTCTTCCCACCCTTTTCCACCAGGTGACAAGAAGGCGTGGGAGGGAAGCGGTAGATTAGGAACAAGAGAGAAGATTCATGTCTGCCTTCTATGTACAGGAAACACTTGTTGTCCACCAGATTTTAGTGGTCGACACCTAGCTCCCTCCTACATTCCAAAGCACCAACAAGTAATGGAGTAAGTTTATGCAAAGGGAACCCCAAGAGTGGCTAATGGAGTGTTTTTACCATAATTCATTTAGAGAGTATCTAAAATAGTTTGACCCCAACACTAGAATTGCTGTAGCTACAACTGTTGTGTTAATCATGACGCTTTTAAGGATTATCTTTAAAAGTACTTTTGTCATGATTGTTGTTAAGCCACAGACACCAAAGCCAATCATAAAGTATGTTGGATTGGCCTATGCCCAAACTAACATTTTTTGAAAGTCAAGTGCAGAATCAAAATCTCTGAATATTTCCTGGCATTTCTTGGAAATCTAGGTGTTTCTGACATGTACAATTTCATCCAGTTTGATCCAATTTCCTCTTGCATTCTTGTTAGTCAACAAAATACATTTTTAGAATGCAACATGTCTGTAGTATTAGATCCGTAGTAACAGGAAAACATGTATCTCCCTTTTTCTTCAGCAGTAATAATGTATCTGTTTTCTGGACAGACATGTATTGGTTATTTTAATGTTTTACATAATCATTAGTTCCGTTTGGACCCTAAAATAGACACAGCTAAGAACATGAATACATTTCTACTTAAAATTCTTCATCTCTACATGATGAAAAATTTGTACATCAAAGAAGTTATCAAGGAGTGTAAACACTTCTTACATTTCATAAAAGGGCTCTTTGAAGCATATAGCCTATCAAACCCAAATTTTCCAAAGCAGCTGCTATGTTGCAAACTTTCATATTGGGGGTTTGACTTGAGACATATTTCAGCTGAAAGGTTCACTTTGTTCAACGGTACAAAGTGATAACCTGGCATAATCTGCATGGATTGTATCTATTTAATGAGAAATTCTGTGGAGAGATTCTAGTAATTTGATATTTAAACACATGTTGATTAAATATTGCCATTTTTCATCCTAGTAAGTGGTTTTCAGAGTTACAAGCATACACTAATTTTTTTCTGTTCCAAGACCATCAAATCAGCTTTCCAAAGCAAGCACGTCAAATATGCAGTTCACTTGGTTGTTTATGAAATTTAGCTTTCGTCAGACTAGCAGTTCAATTTGCAGATATTTTTACTGGTTTTCTTCTTTTACACATTTACATCCTCACCTTAGTAACACAGCACTCAGAAGGATGGTTTTCTGCCTCTTGCCTGGTATGCCTGTGACAGCCTGTATTCTACTGTGCCTGACCTGGGGAAACTCCATGTGTTGCTAGCAAAAGGCTTTTAGTTTTCCATTTCTAGTTGCAGACTATCTGCTTTATCCAATGAAAAGATAAAAAAGTTTATTAATTTCAAAAAAAACCCAGTTTTATTAATTTCAAATTACATAGCACATTACTTTTACATATCTAGAGTTAGAACTACTGAAGGACCCTGTGGATGAAGAACCTTCTCCTAACCTAATCTAAACCTCCTCTGGCACAGCTTCATGCCATTCCCTTGGGTCCTGTCACTGGTCACCACATGGAAGAGATCAGTGCCTGCCCCTCCTCTTCTGCTTGTGAGGAAGTTGTAACTGCAGTGAGGACTTCCCTCGGTCCCTTCTTTTTCATGCTGAGCAGACCAAGCGACCTCAGCCACTCCTTTTAGATCTTTCCATCTTTAGCCCTCCTTGGATACTTTCTAATTGCTTTGTATCCTTCTGATGTTTTGGCATCCAAAACTGCGCGCAGGACTTGAGGTGAGGCCACAGGCAGCATCATGTAGAGATGGCCAGGAAAAGCCAGCTGAGGCTGCCAGCCCAGAGTAGCCACATCGATGCTGTATTTGGCAAAGATTGATAATGTATGTGTCTCCTTAGGCTTATTTTTATTTTGCCCCACAGTCACTTAATGTCATGCTGCAAGACTTTTTCAAATGTCATATGCTTTCAAGACTGTGGAGCTACTATTGACAGTAACAACTTTACGTGAAAGCATGGGGAAGAGCTTAAGATTGGTAGTGCTTAAGAAAGAGCTGATTTCCAGCAATTGGTAGCTTAGTCTGTCATACAGACAATCTTAGATTTGCAGAAAAAACCCCTTATTAACTGTCTCTGGTAATTATATATCAGTACCTCATCTAAAAGGTATTGGGCAGTGTTACAGTAAGCTGTAGATCTAAATTACACAATTTATGGTAAATCTATACTTCCTAGTATATACAATTTAAAGTTAGTGACAGGAGACCATGTACTCTCACAGAACAGAAGAGAGACCTACAAACCTAGAAGAGAGCTATCTAGTAAATCCAGATCACTTATGTAACAGATTCTTTATCATTCTGAATTGCATTCAGATTGAAAAAAGGTAAGGTTAGCGTTAGGGGTTACATTTATTAGTTGTGGCTTCTGATTAGGGAAGATAAAAAAAACTTCTAGAAAACCTCTCTTCCCCTGCCTCTTGCCATTTATCCTTTATTGCTCAGTAGAAGTACTTTCAATTTCCTGTCTCTTAGAACAAAACACATATATGTTTATTTTCACTTCTTCTTTCAAAAAGGTGGTCTTACTGAATCTTTCCACTGAATAGATTATCTAATGATACAGCTCTGACCCAGCAGCAAGACTCATAATCCTCAAAGTTGTGAGGCTAACTTATATCAAACTTCCTCACTTTCTCTTATATTGAAACACAAAAAGTTATAAGTGCAATAATTTATGTTAATGCTATTTTTTTGACTATAATTTCTGGAAGTTTTCCAAGTTCAGGAGATTTTAAATATTCTTTCTGTTCTTCGCTGTTGCATAATCTCTGCTCCTACTTCTGGTGTTAGTTCTTTTCTGCTATTTCAAGTCTGCTTTTAGTGTCATTAATAGCTAGGAAAAATATAGACTTAATATACCAGTCCAGGATGATGAAGAATCAAGGATACCTATATGAATCAGTCTCTTTCTGAACAAAGGCACAAGTGATTCTTTTTTTCTTTAGGCATCTTCAATGTCAATCAGAAAGCAGTAACCAGGTCTGTGAGAACCAATGTGTGTGGTATATTTTTCCCTACTGTTGCATATCTGTGCTCTAGTATTGCATGTTAATTAATGCACATAAGGCGTTTGCCCAACAAAGTTCTTTGCAACAGGTTCCCTGCTTCTGTAGAGGTGCTTACTGCCAGCCTTCTGCATTTCTTTCTCCTATCCTCTAATTGAGCCCCTTTCGTAGTTATAATTTGGCTGCCAAATGACTTATCAGTTGGAAAGGCTCAAGTCAGATACTACTTTCTTTTTTTGGTTGATTTTACCTGAATGCTGCCAGAAGAAAGAAGGGGTTAAAGCGTGGGAGGATTGCTAAGAAAAAGGGTTTGGTTAGTGACACACAGGACTGCATCTCACACACCATAGTATGTTTATTCTTCTGTAAACAGCAGAAAGAATTATCATCATCATGGTAAGGCAAACAACATTCTCTTTTCTTCCCTCTTTAAACCTCACCAGAAATCTGTAGGTTAATACACAATTATTTTTTTTTAAATCATCAAATTAACTGATATCCATTAGTTTTATAGAGCGTCTCTTATGCAGGTGCTCCTTTTGACAGAAGGGGAGGGGGGAAACATTTTAGTATATGGAAATAACTAGCTCTGGGGAAGAGCAGATGAGAACAGACATGCCTTTTCTGACATGTCTGTTCTTTTTTATCTCCCTAGTTTCTTAAATACTCGTGTAAGGATCTGTTCAATTTTTATGCTTCTTTGTCTTTCCTGAACTTTTCCAAAAGATTTCCATTCATTTGATTCTGCATTATTTGCTTCTTTCAGTTTTGCTGTTCTTTTTTATACAGCCAATATCCAAATCTTTGTGTTTGTCACCTAAGAAATATTATGTGATCTATTCTTACTCATTTTTATGTACTCATATTTATCTATGCTTTTACAGCTGTTTATTTCCTTTAAAAAAAAAGAATCTGCTAAACGTGCAGACTCAGTATTCTCGTTAATCTGTATACTGCTGCAGAAATGGTCAATTTTCAGTGTACATTTGAACAAAAAATCTAGTTTTACAGTTAAAAAAAAAAAATCAAAGCAGACAGGTCCTATTCTCTTGAAGACCTGAACTGCCTTACTAAAATATCCTTGCTTAATAGAAAATAAAGTTTGTGGAAAAACGTGACTTTTACAGCCCCCTGATTATTCAGGTAAATTCCCCAGTCTAAATAAATGCATTCCCTTTGCAGAGGGTTCAGGTGAAGCTGAAATTGTTTAAAATCCAGTTACTGCCATTTATATCCTCTATATGTCCAGCAGGCAAAGAGCTGGAAGAGGCAGGGAGTGAATTCCATGCTAGAGTGGACTTGTTAAATTTATAGTGTGTTTCTTCCTCTAAATCTGAAGAGGACCCTGTCAACCTGGAATATGATATGTTTAAAAGAAGTGCTAAAAATTTAAAGAGTATATGCCAAACTTTTTGTATTTGGAAGAAGGCAGTGTGGGAGTTAAAGTAAGTCATATTTTTCATAATAGTAACCCCCCTTTTGTGGCTTTACAAAGGGTCAGCATAAACAAGGAACAATTATTATAGTGAATTGAAGTAATTCAAGTCTGTTTGACTGACAGCAAGGTAACTGCTTAAGTTTAGAAATGATTTAGGTTAGCTTAAAATATAACTGCTTTTTCCCCTTAGTGAATCACAGAAAAACCAACCAACTGATTCAGATCAAATGTTTTGTTAAGTATATTTCTTCCCCATGCTTTTAAAAAAAGAACACAGGCAAAAGCAGCAAGTCTTTATTTCCATCTGAAACTCCCTCTCTCTCTCTCTCTCTCTCTCTCTTTCTCTCTCTGTCAGCAGCTATGGCACTCACCTGTAGGAGAGCAGTATGAAAGCTCTCTGTAGGACTTGAAACAGAGACTTGAGTGGGTCTTGTGCTTCTCAGACTTTTCTCTCTTTTAGGTTTGATTTGTACATTGTTCCTTCCAGTTTTTATACTAATGCTTTTACAGCACATTGTGCCAGCAATACTCCAGACAAATTTTCAGTCTAACAAAGCCTGGCACAGCTAGTGTTAGATATTTGAGCCTCAGTCTCTGCAGAATGCTAAAGCCTGAAGGAGTAGTTTGTTTATTTAAATGTTTTTGGCTAACACACTTTTTGGGATATCATGTGACTGCTAGAACTTTGAGGCTTTCTGTTTCTCATGGTTGGGTGAATTATGATAGTGTGATTTAAAGATACTCAAAGTTACTGGCATTCTAGTACGATCTTGTGAAGGCATCCTACGTTATTAGAATTGTTGAAGATAGAAGGGTCTCAAAGGTGTTCATATTACTTGAAATCCATTTACTTGTGATCTTCTAGTAAATCTCAAACTTACTCTTCACTAAATGGTTTGTTGCTTTTTTTTCCCCTCTGAAGGTGAGAATGTGATAGAAAGTAAATGTTTAAATTAAAGAACTGTCCACACTAGGTATTACCACCTATTAGTTACCACAAAGTTGCTAATGACTAGTAAAAATATTACTTTTTTCTATAATGTGTGCTCTAAGAAGTGTTTTCATTTATGTTCAGCTGACTCAGATGAACTCATCTAAGAAAATAACATCCAATTGATCCCTCAAGACACAGCCTGAAGTTCTGATTCAATAAATCACAGTAGCTCTCTCTCCACTGGAGATCAGCAAAGCACATGTTTAATTACATTGTTAAATTAGGGGTTTGGCTGTGGCAACTTACATTCGCTAATGAGAAAAAAAACCAGCCAAAAACAGAGGAAATATTTTAATGCTAATATAAACAGGAATGAATATAAATACAAACAAGATTTAAATTTCTTGGTTAAGAAGGTGGTATTTTGCTTTCAGATTAGAACATGGCTTTAAAGATTCATGAAGTGTAGTTGAAACAGCTTCCTCCATGCTGTCCGAGTAATGGATAGGCAAGTACTCTAGTTTTTTCAGTTGCCTTTGATCAGGGATTTCTTAAACAGCTAATGTCTCAACAGTAAGAATGCTTGAACAGAGAACAGTTGAGCAGAAATGGGTTGAAGGAGCCTGATCTGCAGAGCAAGGACACTTCTTGCCCTCTGAAATCAAACATTTCTGTGTGGTCCTCTGGAAGTCAAGCATTCTTGTGCTGTGCTCTGTCAGGCTGGGCCCCACTTTGGAGTCTCTTGAGAAGCTCGATCTGTGTGCCCTCTGTATTGCACTGGCAATACTGGCTCACCTACATTTATCTGAGTTAAAATACAACCTCTCCAGGGCAAGCATCCAGCCTTTTATGTGTTTTGAAAGAGCTGTATATAATTAAGGTATTTTGTATGAAGAAATTACTTCAAAACAGTTTACACAGGGCAGCGATTTCAAGATCAAGAAAAAATCTTTAGCCTCGTTCCCTGAGGAAACAAGGCTTATGTGACTGGACTGGCTGGCTGTCCCTCTTCTCTTCCATCCAACACCTTTTGAACTTGTTGGACAGTTTAAACTATATTTGAAAGGGGGAGACGTCTCAAAGGTAATTAAGTTCCCATGGACTGTATGAAAATCAGTGGCTGGGAATAGAGAAATACAGATCCATAGTTCAAATAACTAATTTTTCCAAGTGTAATCTTACAAACCCAAAAACTTCACTGCAAGTCTAATAATGGCTGGCAGGTTGATAATGTAATCCAAACTACTTTAGAAGACTGACAGCTCTTTCACATCCAAATACTAATATGCAGATTGACACCATAATGAAGTTAAATTTCCCCTGTTTTGGTGTTTCACAAGTTTTTATTATGAATAACACAGGCATCCTTCTCACACTTGTAGTTATAATGTATTTTCAGAGAAATTGGTGTCACTCATTCCTTATAGGTTTGCATTAAGTGAAGGGGAAAAAAAAAAATCACATTTTTTCTTTTAACTATCAATGTTCATTATTATCTTCTTATCCTTTCCCCATAATTAGTTAGTACTGGAAATACATATGTAGAATAAGAAATTAAATAGTAATTGGCTTGCATTACTCAAGATTGTTACATATGATAGAGAAATTTATAGTTGATTTTGCTATCACTAAAGCACTTTACCTGTCTGAGCTGTATGAACTTAATGCAGGCCTCAATGTTGCTCTTTACTTGTTTCGTTTCTGCTGGTTGAAAGGAGTCATCAAAGGGAGGGAAAAACCAGACATCAAGCTTTCTCATTTGCAGATTATTTCACCATCTCTAAAAACAGCCCCAAAACTTAAGCTTAGGGTCATGATTATAGACTTGACTATTTGAAGACAACTCTACTTATTTCCCAATTTATAGGTTTTTCTGTGTTTTCCGTGGGTTTTAGTACTTTTCCTGTGCTTGGGCAAGCCTCACTTCTGCAAATTCACTGGCATTAAGTAGGCTTTGTAGGGATCTCCTGAGCCGAGACCTTACTTCACAAATCATGTTTGGTGGAGGTTTAGAACAGAGTCCAGACGTTAATCTGATGATGAGGCAAAAAGAACTAACTTAACACTTTTTCAGCCAGAGGAGGAAGTGACTGTGTAAAAAAAGGTCCTTTTCTTCAATAGCCGGAGGGTCACACACACCGCCGGCCGGGCCGCCCGGCCAGCTGTAAGGCAGCTTGACCTGGTGTCTCCCTCCGCCTCCGCACTGGGCCCTTTAGAAGCACCGAAGTGAGACTTGCGTGGTCTTTCCTGTTGAAGCTGTTCAACTTCATATAAGTAATTAAGCGTTAATTAGAAGAGGACTAGTTGAGCATTCATTAAACATTAAATACTAATTGAGCGCCCGAGGAGAGCGCCGGCACCATCGAGCCGCGGAGTCATTCTCACGCCGCCCCGGCCGGGGACAGGGGCAGGCGGGGGGAGCTGCGGCCACGGCCCGCGGGCGGTGCGGCCGGGGCGGGCGGCCGGGCAGGCAGGCGCAGACGGCAAGCAGCCGCCCCTGCCTCGGCGACGTGGAAAATGCAGGTTCATCTCCCTGCAGGGCTTCGAACCCAAATCTCCCACGAGCCGGCCCAGCACTACTCGGGGCTGGGGAGAGCCGCGCCCGCTCCCGAGCCCGTACCGAGGCTCGGCACCTCCGAGCGTCCTGGGTCGGGGGACGGCCGGATCACCGCCGCCCCGGACGTGTCCGTCCCGCGCAGCCGTCACGGGGGCCGGCAGCGACATCGCGCTCGCAGTCATCGTGCCGGGCGAGGACAAACCGGTGCTCCTGGGCTGCGCCGCCCCTTCCCCGAGCGCTGCCTGTCTCCCGGCCCGGGCGCTGGCTCATGCGCGGCAGCCCGTAGTGCAGCCCGCCAGAGCGGCAGCGGCTCGAGCAGCCCGCCTCCAACCCTCGGTGCTTTTCCCTCAACATCAAAGAGCGTCGGTTTTGCCCGGGGCGGCGTTTTGCCCTCAATAACAAGGTGGCAGCCGCAGCGCGAGCTGCTGGGGCACGTACGGGGCGCGGCGCCCACTCGCGCTTCGCTGGCCCCTCGACGGCCTCGCCCGTGGCCCAGGGCGCCCGCGCTTCCCGCTGCCCCGCAGCCCTTGCTGGGGGCGGTCCAGCGCCGCCTCCCCCCGCCCTCCGCGGCCGGGGAAGGTGGCCCGGCCA
>VXBA01004365.1:1158266-1331567 GCA_013399895.1 Serilophus lunatus | reverse complement strand
CCGTCGGCGGGACCCTTCGCTTGGCGGGGAGGGGGAGTGCAGCAAGGCACCTGCGGAGCTGGGCGAGGATGCGACTCGGTTCTTTACTTCAGCTTATCCCGTCCTGGAACGGGGAGGGACGGCGGCAGCCTCGGGAGGCTTCCCCCTCCTGGTAACGCGCGGGCCAGGGGCCATGGTTCCTCCGGTGAGGTGGGGCCGGGCCGGTTCTCGGTAGTCGCACCTGCGGGGAAGGAAGCGGGGGCCGCGGGGGCTTCAGCGCTGGGGACACGCCGGTCCCTGCCAGGCAGCCCGGCAGCATGAAACAGATTTAAGACGCGCCGACGCAGCCTCGGTGCCGCCGAGGGGACCCGCTGTCCTTGAGAGGTCTGGTCCGCCGCAGTAGAAAATCCTCGCGGTGTTTTGAAATAGACGTCTCAAAACAAGTATTCATCGTACCGGCATGTAGAAAGGGCTCGTATATTAAAATGTAAATATGCATGTGTACTCGGCGATGCTGTTGCGTGTTTCCTGTTTACCATGTTAATTAGAAGTTGTAAGGCAAAACTTCAACCAGGAGTAATCCAGGGCAGTATTTGACCCAGTAATGTTCACTGAATGATGCAGTGGCTTTTATAGTTCTGGGTTTTCTAGCCCAAAACGCAAGCCAAGTGTTTATTGAACTTAATTAATGAGAAATGTATGAATTGTTTTACAACGTATGCCTTTGACACTATTCTCTCCCAGCACAAGTGTTAAAACTGACTCAACCAGTATGGAAAGTTAAACTCCACACTTTTATTTTTGTAAGGAAAATTTTGACCAAGTAGTTTGTCCCTGGTAGGCAGGCACCAGGAAGCTTTTCTGTGCTATTTTGGATGACATTAAATAACTGTGCAAAAGTTTGAGACTTGGGACATGAAATGCTGCTATCATAAGGCAAGATGAACATGTAAACAAACCCAGGTAAAAGCATACAGAAGGATCTTGAAATTTTAATTGTTTTTCGGGAGTTTTGAGTTTTTGTGTTCTTTTTTGACAGTTGGTGTTATTCAGCAAGCTGTTTTGTTTCCATTCAATATGTTCTTTTAATATATAGGCGGTGCTAACAAAACAAACCTATTATAGAAACAATTTTGACATTAACCAAATGTTTGTTTGTTTTTATAGTCCACCTCACACCTTCCAGATTCCTCCAGAGAAGAGAATAAAAAGAAGCCAGTTTTGGAAAGACTTGGAAATTTGTTTGGTACAGGGAAAAGGAAAAATGTCAAAAGTTCACTAGAACACACTTCACATCATAAGGGGGAGAGGTCCGTTTCTCCTCACGGAGCACAGCCAATATACTGTAGGCACATAAACGAAGGACACGAAGCTCCTCAAGTACAGAACCAAGTGAGAAATGCAAGTGCCCTTTCTGAGGCCCAGGAATATAATTTCAGCGGGGAAGTAAGACCAGTGTATCACGATACCATTTCAGAATGGAGTAGTAGGGGAGTCTCTTCTGACAGCGAGTGGTCAGCAGATTGGAGTGGCAGCAGTGAAACTATTAAAAACTCTTTCTGTGAGAGTAGCCTGAATGTGGAAACCCTGGGACTGGAAAAAGAATCTGTCACAGATCTAAATAATTCCACAACTCCAGATTTCATAAAGAGCTTGAGAAATTTGTCTAGTGAAGACTTAGAAAAAAGTATCTTAAGCCACAAGCAGCTTGTGAACACGTGGGTGCCTGAGGAGCCTGGGCATGCAAAACAAAAGGATTTGCCATACGAGTCGGAATCTGCAGCGAGTGAACACCCATATTCTGCTAGAGTGTTAACAGTTGATATCTATCTAAGAAAAACAGACGAACTCCTTAATGAACCAGTGACTGCTAGATCAGAAGAAAATTGTAGTGATTTGGACACAATGGATAAAAAATCTGCTAGTAAAAGATCTGGAAAAAGGAGAAAGTCTCAGTCATCTAGTGATGTTCCAAATGGAGAGAGAAACCAGACTGAGACTACTGCAAGAGAAGAATCTGGTTTTCAGGATGATGTCTCTTCTGAGGTGTTTTCAGACAAGATAATAAACTCTGAAAGAAAAGTGAGGTCTCCCCAACAGACTCCTGAAAGGAATTCCTCTTCATCAGGTAATAATCAGGACCTAAAAGTCGGATCTTCTCACAAAGGGGCATCTAAGGCTGAAGCTGACAAAGGCAAGCAGCAGACATCCAGCACAACCTCTGCAAGGAGAAGATCGTACAAAAAGAATCAGTCGGATCCTGTACCCATTTCCCCTACTGGTTTGAAGGGTCAGGTAAAAGATTACTCTTCAAAAAGGCAACCTTTAGCATCGCCAGAAAGTAACCCAGTGACAAAAAGAACTTCAGTGGAAAAAGGAAGTGTATCTGTGGCTTTGGGAGAAGACAGCTTGGAGTCTCCCAAAGTTTCTTTGGCGGCTAAGACGGAGGACAATGCCTTGGTCTTTTCTGAAGGCAGAAATGAGACCAGGGCTGTAAAGCAGAGTAACGGTTCAGATGGAAGAACTTTCTTGCATACTGATGGGATTAAAAATGGAGACCTGTGTCTGTCAGCTGAGCAGCAGACAAATTCTGATTTAGACAACTCGAAGCTGAAGAGTTTGGATGCTTCCAGAACAGTCACAACCAAGATTAGCCTGTAAGTAACAAACTAGTTTACCTTGTCCCTCTAGCTGTAATTTTGCTTGTTACCTGTGTTTAAAATTCTATAGAAACACTAAGTATGTATCTGTTACCTCTTTAGATTGTTTTCAGTTAAGTACTGCCTTTAAAAAAAACCAATTTGCCATAATTACATCTACCACTTAACAAACACTGTAATTTACATGTATTAGAAGAATAATTCGTTTTCCCATTTTTTTAGGGGGATAGGGAATGTCCCTGTCAATTCCAGTATATGGGATAATTTAACATACATAACAGCTGCTCTTTTGTCATGGTTGTTCAGAATAGCTTTTTTGTAATTGACCTTAATAAAATTTTGCAGTCTGTAACCAACTCAGGATACAATTGGAGATTTCGTGTGTGAAAAATGTGTGATTATGTATGTGAAAATATTTTAATAAGGAACGTTTTCAAGTTGTTCTTTGAAACAGCCTAAGTCCTGCTGCTATTTTATGAAGAAACATAGGACTCATTGTAGAACTTTATTGTTCAAATGATACGATAAATCACACTCCAGAAATTTGATTACATATAGTTGCTTTGTTAAGTATGCAGGATGAATCACGTAAACTTCTATGTATGTGAATAACATCAGGTATTTGCAAAATTATGCATATATTAGTTTGCAGGTTTGGGTTTTACATTTGAAGAAATTGTCATCTGTCAAACAGAGGTGGTCAGTGTTTTCCTTAGGATTATAAAGAAATTAACATATTTATAAATTCCACTGTAATCACTAGTATAAGCCCAGTGATGATTTCCTGGATTATACTACATTTTCATCCAAAGAGAATGATTTTGTTACATTATTCGTTTCTGTTGTTTGGTTGTCATGACTATGTGGTGTGTGCAGTTGTACTCTACATTCTGGTGCATTCATTTATAGATGTCAGAGTACACTGAATCCTATAGGCCCACCAGTGTTCATAACTGTCCTTGCGTCAGAGAGATGTGAAGGTTCAACATGATGGCTTAAGAGACACATCAGTTTCCAATTACACTTCCCACATATAAGGAGCATTAGAAGCAATTTCCTTTTCACAGTTTGTAATACTCCACATCTGATCTGTTAATTTGTAACTAAATCTAAAACTCAGGGAACCGGATGTTTAAACTGTGGCATTTTTGTACATGATGATGCTTTGCTGTCTGCAAGTATAGATAACAAATCTTAAACTCTGAAGTTGTACCTTCAGTTTCAAAGGAAAGGTAGCTTTTATATTTTTCTCTTTGTGTCATTGTCATCACTAATGATAGCGTATGTGTGACATTGTGCCTTGGTCTTATCTGCAACTATAAGAACTTTAGCCCTAGGTGGGGACGGCCGTGTTGCCTGTAAGGTTCCTGATGCATCTGATAGCTGTCACTGCACAGTGCCACACTGTTTCTTCAGCCAAGCAGAGTTATATGCTCAGATTACTTGGTATAATTTGTAATCATTCATCAGAACATGTGAACTATAAACCTGGATGAAGATTAAGATGCTGTAAAATGGGAAAGCATGGTGCCAATTACTAGAAGAAAGTCTGTTGTTGTTCTCTAGTTACTGCTTTGAACTAGAGAACAGATAACTTTTCCATTTTCAAAGGTTAAAAAATTATTTTTAGGTAGTTTACACAAATCCCTTTCCGCCTGAAAAATACCCCTTTTACTCACAGACTTATTGGCTTCCTATAAGACAGGCTTTTTATAATCCAAGTAGTTTTGCTTTAAAAATGCATAATGTCTCTTAGTAATGACATTTTGCTAATTCTAAGAATCCAGTTTCTTTAGAAACAATTGTAAAACAGGTCAGTTCCTTCAGTCACCTCCAGAAGTTTGAGTTCCCTGTAAGTAATGACAGCATTTTCTGTCTTTTCTCCTTTTACGTCTGGGTACTGGATAACTTGAAAGTCACGGGATACTTTGTTTCTAGCTTATGAAAGGGAAATGTATCAGATTTGAAAGTAAACTGGGGTTTATGGTACATCTTAATCGGCAAATAAAACCTCAAGCAATAGTTACTTTGATGTGCTTAGGGGAAAGCTTGGTTTCAGTCATCATATTTTATGTTCTGACATGGTTTTGTAGTTGCCTTTACATTTATGCCCACTTGTTGAATTATTCAGCTCTCTTCACAGGCCGTTTTTCTTTGCTCACCTCAATCCGATGTTTTGGCATCATTGTTTTTTGGCACCAGATACATGCTTGATGTGTGACTCACCTTCCATTTACGAGTGTATTGGGAGAGGTTTAACTGCTTGCTTTCACAGTTTAGCTGCAAGGTGTAGCCAAAGAGAAGGACATTGGTATTTCTCTTGTGCCTGCTTGTTCCTGGCACTGCAGATGAGGAATGGGTAGTAGGAATCAGCCGCACTGGGCTGTTGGTAAGAAAGCATTTGCATTATTGACTCCATCTTTCAATGCTTTTCCCCCATACTAGGTGGGAGGCTTAAAGGATATTCAAACATCATCTCCTTTCAAACTTTTAAACGAACGTAGAAACTCAGTTCTTGCAATATTTAAAATCAGTATTTCTTAGTGTGGAAAAAGATGTAATAAAAAGATTAGTAAGAGGAAACCTGTTGTAGTGGATGGAGCTCCAGGGCTGAGCTTTCTGTTGCTTTTTCGTCTCACCTGTTTGGCTACTGCTGTGAAAAAATACTGCAGAGTATAAAATAAGAACTGTTGATGTGATTGTTTCTGCATAAATTTGCAAAGCTTGAAACTATACCTTTGAGGGGTTAGCTGTTAATTTAAAATAGATTTTAGGTGTGGCTGATAAGTATCACTGTTAACCATTAAACTTTCTTGTGTCAGGGCATACAGGGAGACAGATTTTATAGGGAAGATACGTGTTGTTAAGTTGAAATAAATGCGTGTTGTAGTGCAAGTTACAGGCTGACAAAAGGGCAGTATGGGAATGAGTTTTTTAAGATAATTAGGCCACTAGTGATACCTCTTGAAAATACAGGTGGTAGAAGAAGAGAATTGAGGAGGGATTGATCACTTGAGGTAGAGGAGAAAGGACTGATCTCAGTTTTGGGGTTCTTGATGTTACCTCACTTGAATTTCATGATTCTTTCTTTAGCTAAAGAGCTGCCCTAGAGCTCAGTGGACACAGTTTTTGTAGGTAAAAAACCAAGAAAGCACTTCAATACCAGAAAGGTCCATTGATTGGTAGAACATTTGGGGCCCCAGATATCGTCGTTGCAAGCTAGTTTCTTTTATCTCCCGCCTTTGTTAGTTTTCACGCAGAGCAGTTTCTCCCTGTTCTCCCATTGCCGAGTGTCCCCATATTCCTGTCTGAAGAACAGGTCTCCCTTTGAGGTGATGATGAGCTCCTTGATGCTCTTTATCTGACTAATTTTTTAAGACTTCTTCCCTGAATCTTCACAGCTCTTCATATTGTTTTGAAGTGGGAGATGATGAACAAATGATTTTTCCTGCTTGTAGGTATTCAGAAGAAGGAGGCTTGAAACCCTCAGTAGTGGCATATCATCGGCTGTCTGCCACAGTACGCTGTGACACTTTATCCACTCTGATGGAGAAGTTTTCTAAATGTTTCAGAATTCAATTATTGTAAAATTAGTAGGGTTAATTTAGGCAATGGAAATTGTTAGACAGCTTTACCCAAAGGAAGTGAAAGAGTCGTTACATGTGGTGTTCACTTAGTCAGGGTGGTGCTCTAGTGACTGGGGTTAGTTAACCTTTCCCCCCAGCACTAATAAAGCCAGAAGATGTCTTTCACTCAATGTAAGGTTGCTTCTGCAGTGTAAGAGTAAAGGCTGCAAAGAATCTGGGCAGGTGTCTTCAAAACTCATTGGAGAAGTAAATGCAAATGTTAACCAACTCATTATCACCTTAATGAATTGGGATTTGTTTTCTAAACTCTGTAGGGAATTGCATCTGTATAATTTCTTCTGCCTATTCACTATTAAATTTTAATGTCTTTCAGTCATGAGTAGTTAGGTTCTGCGCCTCAATTGCAGATGCTGTAGGCTGCTGTATTTTTTGTTTTACTAAACATTAAAGAACTAAGTACATGTTTGAAATTTATTCTTCTTAGTGTCTAATTTTATTCCCATTTGTATAGTTACTCCTTTTTTAGTTGTTTCCTTTTGAGATACCAAAGTCCATGGAAATTATATTTCAAAACAAAATGTTTGTAAATTGTTACATGTCTGTCCGAGATTAATTAAAGATACCACTTTGTATCACTTTGCTTCCTTTAGTCCAGCCAAACCGAAGAACATAGAGCTGAATTTTAAAACACCTACAAATCAACACAGTTTAGAAAGTGACCAGGATACTCTTGAAAAACCAGCCAATAAAACAAATAGCAACATTGCCAACAAAATTTCCTTGTTTGAAAATAAATGTGCTAACCAGAGCCAGAGGCCTACTGACATCCCTGCTTCAAAAAATAGTACTGTACCAAGCACATTTGTTGGCAGAGCAAAGCTGAAATTTGGAAAACAACCTAAAGAGAATGAACAGCCTGATAAAACATTAAATAAGCAAAGCAGTCGCCAGAAGTTATTTGAGAATGGTACACTGGAGAAAGAAAGCACTGCAGAGTTAAAAGGCAGAAATGAAGAAGGCTTTGCCTCTTTTGAGGATATTGGGAAGACAACAGAACTTAAAGTAAAAGCTGCAATATCCCTGTTTAACCAAAGCAGCAAAAGTGATGCTAGTAGTGTTTCTCTGAAGCAACCAGAACCAGAATTAACCACAACAAAAAAAGAAAGCTCACCTTTAAAACCATTCTTGCATTCGCCTGTTAAAAGTGAAAATGTTCAAGATACTTTCTGCCAGACAAATTACATAAGCTCAGAATTCCACAGAAATGAAGAAAAGATGCTGCCAAACACAGAGGCTTTGCCACCTTGCAATAATGATAAGTGTCCTCTACCATCTCAACAGATTTCTAGATCGGAATTTAAAAAGATGGAAAATGGAGATAAAAAGGCAAAGCCAGGGGAGTTGAACTTTGTAGCACTGCAGTATGATGACAGCAATCAAGAAAGTATATTGATATCAGAGCACAACATCAATGCACAAAGGAGCCCGGGCAAAACCTGTAATGGATCTGCAGAAGACGATAGCATTTTTGATTCCCCATCTGACATGAAGAAGTTTGCTGAAACAATAAAAAACTTGGACAGCTCAGTTTGTTTACCCCAGAAAAAGAAGAGGTCAAAGCTTCCCAAGTCCCCAGCACCTCACTTTGCAATGCCTCCCATTCATGAAGACAACTTAGAGAAAGTATTTGATCCTAGTGTATTCACTTTTGGTTTAGGACTGAGGAGGGAAAAAACACAGGATCTGTTACCAGCCCAACAAATGAAAATTCAAAGCCTGGAAACGATAGCCAGAGTCAGGCCCAAACGTGCATCAACAGAGCAAAGTATCATATTCAAAGCTCTGCAGTCATGTAGAGAGGAACCTGCCTTCGCTCACGAAATAAATGGAAAAGAGAACATTGATGGTACAGATGGTGAAATTAAGAGATCACGGCTTGAAAAAAGCTCCCTCTTTTCAAGCCTGCTATCTTCTACACCAAAAGAAAAGTTTTTTAATCCTTCTGTCACCTCAGTAAATAGCACTGCAACAGCTTTTGCAACTGAGTCCTCAGGGATGCCTCCTTTACGACTGGATGCTTCTGGACCATTTGGCCTGCCTCAAAAAGCTGAGGTAATAAAGATCATTCCAGAAATTAAACAATGTTTGTCTACCTGCTGAATGACTGTTAATTTTGATTTTGCAATTCAGTCTCTTTCAGATATGAAGTTTCCAAGTTTTGTGGAGAAATACATGCAAGCAGATAGTGCAAAAAAAGAACTAAGCTTACAAATGCCCAGCTATGGCAACCCTGAGAAAAGTTTTTCCAGCTGGCTAGGGACAAGCAGATATGAATTAAATGTGCCCCCTGGTTTATTAGATGTGGATGTAAGTATTGTGTAGTTTAAAATCTGCCTTCAAAGTTATCCAGCTTTTATATTTTCTATAGGCAATATGCTTATGTTGTTTTGTTTCTTCTCTTAGGGATATGTGTAGATTACAAATACATAGAGGTGAACCAGTATAGTACCATGTGGTAACCAATTTCATTCGATGGGCTAAGCGTGAAAATGAGATGGCATCTGTTAACATGATTAAGGTTCTTCATGGTGCCCTTATTTTGAGACTTTTTGCAAATATGAATTGAAAGAATATGTTTTCATACTTGATTTTTTTATTACATTGAAACAAATCTCATGCTAACTTTATTTTTTATTGTGAATTAGTAAAACACTTTCTGTGAACTTCAGAAAACTTCTGTTGACAGTAGTCTTTCTCCTCTTCCATCAAGAAATTCAGCCATTGCACTGTGAAATAAGCAACACAGCAAACTTTTTTGGTTTTGCTCTCTGTTGTTGTTCTCAATATTCCCATGCATTTGGTAGAAAAATATACTTTAAGAGTACTTTAAGAACCAGGTAGTAGTGATTATTGAAAGTGCTGCTATGGTAGAGGGCTGTCCCTTGGTCTGATTACAAGCCTCTTTCCTTTAATGTGGAATATCTTTGTGTTTTCTGTTTTAAAAATATGAACCAATGTCCTGTAGTATCTGCTGTTGTTGTTAATGTGAGCCCCTATTGTTACCCAAGAGGAAAACTATAATCAGGAGATCGAAGAACTATGGAAGAAATATGTTCTCCAGAGTTTAATAGCCACATGAATGACCTGTGGAATTGAAGCAGCTTGTAAGAAGTTTGAGAGATACTTCCCAAAGCTAATGTTATCTTCTTTAATGGTTCTACTTAAAGGAATGAGACAGTAGAAATAGCTCCTTTCTTCACCTTGCAGGAGGAAATCATCTATGGTATCTTGCAGTTTTGAGAAAGTAGATTTTTCTCTCATGGGAAGTTTTTTAATTAGTGTGGGGATGAAAATTAGGGGGGTAGATTTATGCTGCCTGTTAAACAGGCTTTCTTAGTCTGATGGCCCTACTTGGATTTAGAAACTTGAATTTAAAGCAAAATGACTGTTTTGGTTGGGGTTTTGCCACTTAAAATGTTGTTCTTGAGTGTATTTCAATTTTGCAGTGGAGTGTGGAGGCCTGCTATGGCAATGGAATGTGTATACACCTAAGACTGAACTTGAGATAATCCCTTTAGGCTCCAAAAGGTTTTTTGGAGTTCTGTGGCACTGTGGCTGACTATGAATTGTCTTGCTGAAGTTAGACAGGAACTAAAGATATTTATATGATGCGTACCTACTGTGCATCTTCCATTGACTAAGAAAATGGTGAGGCAATAACTAGTGGGTAATGTGAAGGAAAGAGTAAGGGCAGCCCAAAACAATTACTTTGGCATTCCTTAAAACACAGAGCAAGTTTTAACTGGAATTGAAGCACAAGCTAAAAAACCAGTCATGCTTCATCATGCCTTGATGTTGCATACAAAAATCTAATGGTGGTTAACACCTCTCTCCTGAGACCACTGCCTGCTCTGTGTGTTAACTAATAGAGTCTGATTAATTCCTTGCACGTGTTGCTGGTTATTTTAGGCTGCAACCTATTTAGTGACAGGATCTGTTTCGGTCCTTTTGTATGAATAGTTCCTGGAAGAGTGGACTCTGTCCCAGAATGAACACTCCTGTCTTTGTTATGAAACCAAACACATAATTGCAATGCTTGCATAATTTGTTTTAAGATGATGTGATACAACTAAAACTTTCCCATATATTCTATATTGTATAATTTACTGCTGGCTTCAACATTGTTTTAGATTTTTTTTATACTTCAGTATGGTTTTTTTTGTTCTGAATATTATTTAGTTTGTCACTTATTGCATGGTTTTTGAGGAAACCTATCTGTTACAAAGTGTTCATCACAAAATTAATTATGCTAGTTAGCCCATACATGTATATGCCATTATGCCTCCTCAGTATTTTCATATATTTCTTCAAAATTATTTCATTGCTTTATGGCTTGACATTTTTATACAGTTAAAATTTCATTAATACCTTTATCATTGTAGGGCATGTACTTTATCAATGCCAAGTTTTAAAGTATTCTCTTGGTGTATGAAACTCCTGGAATATAAGGGAAGCTGATAAGAAAGATTTTAAAGGTTTTCAAATCTGAGGTTAGCTGACTTCAGGGAGATGATAATTCTGAGTTAAGGAAGTGTGTAAATTTATGTATTTGTGCCAAGATAATGCTCTTCAACAGGAAGACGAGACTGAAGTAGTAAATATGTATAGTTGAAGTGTTACCAGCTTTTTATTATTCAGACTAGTTTTTATTTTGTTCTACTAGCCCTTTTTATAGCTGAGCATCTTTATTGAATATGTTTCTGGTTTTGTGAGATTTTTTGGTGATTTTTCTCTCCTCACTTTCTATTAGACACTTTCAAGAAATGGACAAAGTAAAATCAATCCCAGACCTGGCAAGGTAAGATCACTTTTAATATTTATACTGTTCCTTTGTATACTTAAAGCATAGGAAGATAGAATTATATGTTGCTGGTGTGTGTTTTTGTTTGTTTTTTTAAACATAGCTGGTGATATACTGTGACTCAGACTGTCAGAAAACCGGTATTGAAGTTTTCCATGATGTTCTGGATTGCAGTTCTTGGGTTCTGTCACCAACAATTTTCATTAAAGTCATCAGAGGATGGTAAGAGATTAATTTTTACTCTCTATCATTGGTCTATCTAAAAGAGTTTTGAAACAGAACCAGCATGTTAGTCACAGTAAGTCTGCCTTATAAATGATAACGTAACATGGACATCTGTGAGCAAGAAGTATGGTATTTTACCTCTGCAAGAGGAAGTTTTGGGCTGGGAAACCTATTTTGCTGATTAATTGAGTGTTACCATCTGGAGGGGTGCAAGATTTCACCAGGCACAGGTATGGGATGAAATAAAAGCCTCTGTCCAGCTGTGCTGCCCTTTGCCTCCTCTGCCCATTAGGGGTTCTTGCATAGTATTTGGATTGGGCTAAAAGGTTAGGAAATAAGTTTAAAGCCAGGTCTAACATGATTAATTTCATGTCCAAAGGAATAAGATGGTGCTGTAGAGATAATTGACTGTTTCTCTGACAAATACAGAGGGATTTTGCTCTAAAAATTATATTGCCTAAGAGTGATTCAAAACAAATTCATCTCCTCCCTTCTTCATAGCATCAAATGGCCTTTAGTGATGTGCTAGCACAGCAAGTTATGTTGTGGCCAGATTATAATGTAGTCAAATAGCAGGTTCTCAAAAGTAATGATCTGATAGTAAGCTGCAGTAAGAGGTACTGGGAAGCATGTTGATTGCTGAAGCTTCAGAAAACTGGTATGAAAATTTTTTGATCTGTATAAAAGAGATTGTCTTTTCTAGCATGGACTAGAGAGACTGGGTTTGGTTTTTAACTTTTTCCCCTTCAGTGGAGAACATAAAGGGAGGGGTTTGTATTTGCAGATGGACCTATAAATTGGTTCTGATTAGTATCTCATACAGAAGTCTGGTATTCATAGACAGTAGTGTTTGCTGCCCCAAATCATCAGTTTAAAAATGTGGAGGAGTTATTTTTTGAAATTACAATTCAGCAGTAGACATCTTTGGTTTTATCCTTGCTTTTAAAAATATCACAGAGACTTCCATCAGCAGTGTTGAGCAAATAAGCTGTATTGGGGAAATGGGAGGGGCTGGAAATAGTACTTCTTATGAAAGGTTTTCTGAAATGGAAGCATGATTTTTGCAAATCAGGCCTGATAAAGTATCATTAGTTTTTTTTATTTTAAGCTGGATACTCTATGAGAAACCAAATTTTGAAGGCCCCTCTATTCCATTGGAAGAAGGAGAGGTGGAACTCCCAGATATTTGGGGTGCAGGTACTTCTGAAGAGCAAAATGACAGCAAATCTCTAAAGCCCGCAGTGATTGGTTCAATAAGACACGTTGTTAAGGCAAGTAATATAAAGAAAATTTTGTATGGTTCTTAATGTGTAGTCATGTTTTATACTGATAAAAAGTGTGACTGGCTTCGTAGGACACAAGTGTACCATGAGTTACAAATGCACGGAACAGTTTTCCATGTTGAATTTCTTGTTTTATCACAAAATGCATATGGACATTATGGGAACATCCACTGGAATGATAGGACAGGAACAAAACTTAGTGTTTTTTTATTAGAATAGCTGCCAAAATGCTGCATACAGTATATGCTTTGTAGCCTGGTCAATCTCAAGAAAAGCATCCCTGAAATCAACCAATAGTTGTGTATCTGTGTGTGGCTTTTTTTTTTTTTTTTCCCATTTAAACCAAATTTACACTCAATACAAGCTTCATACACCACACCTTGTTTGATACTCAAAAAATAGCCCAGTATGCAGAAACTTACCAGTGAGTTTCACATTTCACCTTTTTGCATGCACTTTTAACCTACCATTAAGCTGTTACTTCCACAGGTTGCCAAAACAAGCACAAGCTATAAACTTTTTTTCCTTTCCTAGTCAAATAGGAGGAATATATGTTGCTTGTAACTACAATTCTTGTTTAAATTGCATTTCTCTTCAAGAATGGCTTGCTTGGTGTTATCTTGGGATTTAATTTGCTAGGGGAGATGTTTACTGATGAGAGAAGATGCATTCCTGCCTGGATGGCAGAACGTAAACAGTGTAAATGCTGGTTAGAGATTGACTGTCTTGGTCCAAACAGAAACAGGCAAACTGGCTTAGCTATACTTTTATTATAGGCATCTAATAGCAGTAGTAATTGACAAGAAGGGAAAACAATTTAACATAAACAGGTGTTTCAAAACTGATTTATCTATGCACTATAATTACAGAACTTGCAGCACAGATTTAAGTGATTATGGCAATTTTCATTTTTTAGGATTACAGGGTTTGCCGAATTGATTTGTATACAGAGCCTGAAGGGTTAGGAATCGTGACTTCCTTTTTTGATGACACTGAAGAAACAGGGGTGTTTGGTACCACTCAGAAGACTTGTTCTATTAAAGTACATTGGGGCACGTAAGTACATAGTTCTGTATGAACATGTAGTGCTATGAAAGGAATTTGTTCTAAGCCATTGGTTCCGCCTGTCAGATGTGCGAGCAGGCTATGTTTGTTCTAGTCCTATATTTTGGTAGTATTTGTTGACAGTAGCATTAGTACGTGATTGTAATGCTTCACTCTTGAAAAGGCTGATCTCTTAGAGTGTTTTGTTAGAGCCAGTTTCCATTCTGTTTGCATATAGTAAATGCCGAACAACCCCTGCGTACTTGTAGCAAAGGAATGAGTTTGCCTCTCTCACTCTTTCTCATTCAGGCAAACCTACCATAAGCAAGGGTGAGGGATGGACTGTTATGATAAGACCGCATTTCCTACGTTCTTTCTTCTGAAATAATTTTTTTCTGAAATTATTGAACTAAAAGATGAAAAAATTAAGTCTTTCTTTACAAAATAAGACTTAATGCTTTACGGAGTCCACATGTGACATTTCTGTATTTCGAAATGCATTTTGGTCCGTGTTTTTATGGTGATGTGTAGGATATACGTCACCTGAAAATATCTAGCCATCTGAGTTACAAGGGAAATGTTGTTAACCAAGCAAGCTTTTATGAGAAAGGAGACCTCTAAGGAACAATCCAGGTGCTGTACTGCTATTGGTTTTGATGATTTAATAAACAAACTTGTAAATTGTTATGAAAAATACGCCTCAAAGTGGTACTGGTGGTATGCAGAAGAGGGAGGCTGCTTTCAGAAAAAGTGAGACTGGAACCACTTTCAGTGATGTTGAGTACTGCTGAACACTTTATGGGGGGTGCAGACCTTGGTTGTTACCTGTTAGCTGTGTTGTGTTTGTGCACTGATAGCACTTGCATTGTTGCAAATCATCTAACTATCAAAAACTGCCCAGCTAAAGACAAGTGTTACATACTCAAATATATCTTTGCAATAGTATACCATATGATATCGGACATTTTAGTTGTTAGGTAAAGGGTATTTTATTGGATTAAATATTTACACCATGATTTCTGGGAAGAAAAGGATCATCTTGGAATTTAGGCGAGTTTTAAGATGTCCAAGTAGTTGGTTCTCCGACAGGAAATCATTTCCAGTCAACTGCAAGCTTAAACCAAATCATGTCTCTCAGGAATAATGGAATCAGATATGTTACTTGGAGGTTAATTATTAATCACTTCATCTACCTCTCCACTTTATTCCTGTCTCTCACCTAAAAGATATCTGTGAGTGATAAAAGCCTGTGCACATCTCTGACTTGTATGTATTTTGCATCAGTGTGACAGCATTTGTTTGTCCTAAATCCATGTAAACCTCTACAGTCTTAATATCTTTTTGTTTTATTTGGATCCCTTGTGGGAAGGCAGACTAGTATTTGCACCAGGAAGCAAAATAGATAATATTTCAACTGTCTTTCTCAGATGTCTGTTCATTAGTCCAGCGTAGAACGAAGTCACTTGCATGAGAAATTCAGTAAATTGCTGATGCTTTTTTGCATGTTGCAGGGTGGCTTTTTTTGCCTTAAGTTTACAGGCATGCCACAGCTCACTGTATTGGCAGTGAGGGAGGCTTTGATTGTGAGTCACCTTGCCATGTGGGTGTGGTTGTATCATCTTAAAGTTTCCCAGTGTTCGTAATTAATTGTTGTTTGTTAAAAGCTGCCAACAAATATGAGTCAATGCACCTTTATCTTTTGACTGTACTCTTCCATGGTCTTCCATGAGTTTCAGTTCTTGGAGTGAAGTTAAATTCATAAAATCATTTAGGTTGGGAGAGACCTTTTAAGACAACTCAGTCCAACCATTAACCCAGCATTGCCAAGTCTACCACTAAACCATGTCCCTAAATGCCATATCTACACATCTTTTAATTATCTCCAGGGATGGTGATACCGCCACTCCTCTGGGCAGCCTGTTCCAGTGATTTACAGCCCTTTCAGTGAAGAATTATTTTTCCTAATATGCAGTCCAAACCTCCTCTGGTACAACTTAAGACCATTTCCTCTTTTCCAATCGCTTGTTACTTGTGAGAAGAGACCGACCCCCACCTGGCTACAACCTCCTTTCAGGTAGTTGTAGAGAGAGATAAGGTATCCTCAGGGTCTCCTTTTCTCCAGGCTAAACAATCCCAGCTCCCTCACCCACTCCTCATAAGACTTGTGCTCCAGTCCCTTCACCAACTCTACTGCTCTTCTTTGGACATGCTACAGCACTTCAACATCCTTTATAGAGTGACAGGCCCAAAATTGATCCCGAAACACAGTACAGTCGAGTGTCAACCACCACCCCCACATCCTTTTCTGCCAGGCAGCTTTCCAACTACTCTTTCCCCAGCCTGTAGCACTGCCTGGGAGCCAAGGGCAGGACCTGGCACTTGGCCTTACCATACAACTGGCCTTGGCTCATTGACCCAGCCTGTCCTGTCCAGATCCCTCTGCAGAGACTCCCTGCTCTCCAGCAGTTCAACACTCCTACCCAAATTCTTATCATCTGCAAATTACCTGAAGAAGGACTCAATGCCCTCATATAAATCATATATTAAGGTATTAAACAGAATTTGCCCCAGTACTCAGCCCCAGGAAACACCACTTGTGACCAGCCACAAGCTGAGGGTTCACTGAGGAGTGTGAATACAGGCCACACAATATATCAAACAGTTAGCTATAGACAGCAATAAAAGTAAAGTGCCTTGCCAACTTGTGTAAGCTTACATAAGGTTGGAATCTGTCTTTTAAGCTCAATAGAGTGATGGATTATTTCAATATATTTTTGGTATCACTAGATTTATACATTATAATTCTTAAATGATTGAAGGGTTGGCTGCATAAAGTGTTCCTGTTTATGTGTTTTACACTGCTCTGCATTTCTCAGAGATCAGTAAATTTAAATTGAAGAAATACTTTGACATCCTTATGTAGAGACCAGCATAACAATTCTGTGTTTCAAGTAAGTGATTACTGCTAAGATTTTATTTAAAAAGCTTTGAAAAACTACTGTTGCTGTCCTATCAAGAATTCTGAAAGTTATGTTATTCAAAGCAGATTTATTAGCAGATACAAGCCATAAGGAAGTAGATTTTTAAGGAGTTGTCAGGTTTTTCTATGTGTTAGTAAATAACATAAATTTAGAATTTTTTATTGAACAAATTTTGCATCAAATCCAAGTCTAGGTTAGTAAAGATCTTTAAGTTCTTGTAAATTAGTTCTGCATTTTAAAACCTTTCTAAAACAGAATAACCTTAAATCTTGCTATATCAGTCTAAAACAAAGGGTTGCCTTCAGATAAGACAGAGTCAAATTTTTAACTGTTCATTGTACTGGTTTGTTTTGTGTTATTGGTTGATCATGTGTTACTGGCGGTTCCTGTACAGGCACAGAAGTTTGTCAGTATGCCAGCTTGTAGTTGGCAATTTTGGTGGTAAAGAAACAAAGTTTTTTAAGGATACAGTTCCTGAAATTCCCTGAAACGTTCCGAGGTTTTCATCTTGTTTTTTTTTTCCTTCCACCCCCTCTATTTTTAGATGGCTAATTTATGAAGAACCTGGTTTCCAGGGAGTCCCTTTAATGTTGGAGCCTGGTGAATATCCTAATTTAGCATTCTGGGAGAAGAAGGAAGCCTACATTAGGTCCATGAGGCCCTTGAAAATGGTAAAATACTGTTATTACTTGCAAGTTAAATGACCTATGTTTGAGTGCTAGAAATAATGTATTAAGGTGGCTAAATTTTTCAAGATTTACAAAAATTTAACTAACTAATTTAACTAAAAAATTTAGCTAATTTAAAAGTTTTTAGTCTATAAAATTCTTGAACTTTCCACACTTAATTGCATCCACTTCTGTCACTAATCCACCTTCTTATTTTTACTTGTGCTCTTCAAGTAAGATTTCATCTTAATCCTGCCTTTTTGTAAAGAATTGATGACTCTTAGAGATACCTATAAGTTGCCTAAGTATAGACAACTTATTTTTTTCTTTTTTTTTTTTTTCTTTTAACAGGGTGGTCGCAAAGTTGAATTCAGTGGAGAGCCAAAGGTAAAACTCAGTATTTATTTGAGGGTCCAAAGCTATTTTACAACACGTGAACTGCACAAACCACATATGGGTAGATAAGTATGTCTTGATTGTGTACCGACTATTGGTGGTTTAGTGACTAGTCCTTTTGTATGTGGCCACACCATGAAGCTGCAATTTTTGTTAGTTTATGCATCAATCATATATATATATAATAGTATTAACAGCTATCTACATAATGCAGATGGCTAATGAGTATTCAAGCCCTCATGTTGCATCTCGCAAGGAAAGACCTCTTGTGGAGAATAGAGATCCCTTTAGTTGGTTTCATCATTGGTTTCTCCTTCTCTGTGCCCATGCAAAAGAAACTGTTGTCAGAATTTATCATTCTCTCTGCAACTTTTCTTTTACTTAATTTCTGCTACAGGTAATTGTTTATGAGAAGCCTTTCTTTGAAGGGAAACATGTGGAAATAGAGTCAGAGGTCTTTATGCTTGATGATACAGAATCAGAAGAAAAGACAAGACTTCCACTTACATCAGTGGGATCCATGAAAGTGCTAGGAGGAGTGTAAGTCTGGGAAAATTCTATTTCCTCTTCAAATGAAGTAGTAACTCTACAGGATGGAAGTTGCAATGGACAACTTCAGTGCCTGTTTATTTTATTTGTTTTCCTAATTTTTGGGTTGAGATATATGCCTGGGTTAAATTTGAAAATATTCACAGTGAAAGAAAAATGTCACACATCTGTATCTGCTTAATAAAAACATGGAGTGGCAGATGTCCATTTTCACACACAGACTCTTTTGTTGTTGTTTAGTTGGGTTGCCTATGAGAAGCCTGGGTTTGAAGGCCATCAGTACTTGCTGGAAGAAGGAGCGTATCGGGATTGGACAGATTGGGGTGGCTATGATGAGGAGTTGCAGTCACTGCGACCGATTGTTGGTGTAAGTTCCAAGAACATGTAGTAGGCATCTCCTGAGTGCTCTGAAGTGTCGTGGCATTTTCCTAATGGTGCTTCTCGTTGTTTCAACAGGACTTCACAAGCTCCCATATGATAATGTACAGTGAAAAAGACTTTGGATCAATGGGTTCCAATATTAACGTGCTAGGAATTATTTCCAATTTGAAAGACACTGGATATGGGCTGAGGACACAGTCTATAAATGTGCTAAGTGGCGTGTAAGTGATATTTTTAATCACTGTTTGAGATATGGTATTCTTCTTAAAATTTGCTGTTATTTGCAAGTGTTTTTCAGCACTCTGACTTCTAATATCTCTGTGGAGTCTTCAGATAAAATTTTCTGCTCTTGACTGCAGAATGAGAAAAGTAAAGTTTTTGTGAATATCTACAGTAAATCATCTTTCCTCTCATGATAAGATGGTCCCAGGAAACGTTGACTTACTGACACTCAACGTATGAAAGTATGAGATGACACTTCATCAGAGAGGAAGAAATAGCTTGTTCTCGTGGCCGTATTTGTTTTAAACATTTCGACAGCAAAATTGTTATAAAAATAATTTCTAGTTTTGGAACTAATGTCCAGTCTGCTTGCATTTAACCACAGGCAGATTCCTTGCTCTTTCTCTCACTTGTGTGTAAAATGGAGATAACTCTTACCATGCTCACTTACGCATTTTGATATTAAGGAGAGTAACTGTTTTGAAAATTAACATTTCTTTAGCAGTAAATTTCATATGTTACGAATGGTTTAGTGCTGTGGCATTGCTTTTTATTGTGTGTTTGGGATTTTTTTAACACAGTGGTTCCCAAAATTTTGTATTAGCCAAGGCCATTAACAAATCCAACTCTGTGCCATGAGTGCTATCACATGCTGTTAAGTTGATAGACTTTGCTTTTTGACTTTACTCTTCAATTGATGAGCTAGACAATTTTACAGCCTTGCAGACTATATCAAAGTATTTTAAAAGTACAGATGAGTATTAGCAATCAGGGCTGAAAATATCCAAAATTAAATAAAGTAGTAGAACCAAAAGAGTATGAAATGTACAGTCTGATTCGCTGCCTAGTATGCATGCAGGTGAATTACTTAAAGTTCTGCCTTACCCAGGCACACCCTAAATCTTTCTGTGTGTTATCTGTGCAATATCTCTGCAAGTTTTGTCTGGATAAAGGTTGCAGAATCAAGCTCAGTGCATTCCAGAGGAATGTTTTTAATTTGTATGTGAATATGGCGCGACAGCAGATTTTTTTCTGCCTGGTGACCTTTGAAGCTGCTGTGCTCTTTTGTCTTCTATAATATGCAAGGGAGATTAATGGGAAGGAGTCACCTCAGAAGGTTGGGAAACAAATTGTGGGTTGCCTATCATGCCCTTCATGTAGTTGTTCCAGTAAATGTGTCTGTTGCAGCTGAGAGAGAAATCATACTTGAGTTTGAGTATTCTAGTAATTAAAAGTGACTCTAATACTCTGATGGCAGAGGTGGCTAGAAGTCATTATGATCAAACTTGTCCCACAGACTCTGCTATTGCTCCTGTAATCTCACCTTGTAGTCTCTAAAAGATGTAATTTGTAGCAATAAGCTTTTTAAAAATTTAGATGCATCATTCACAACACACGGTTAGCACTCAGCTCTTAACAGTCTTGTTCCAGGGAGGTTGTGAATATTTGGGGGTTTTGTGGTGGTGTGGTGTGTCAGAAATCTTGAATGGTTTGTGTTAAGTCGTGTTTGGTAACACAGCATTTTATTTTAAGTGTTAACCATCTGTTCAGGTAGAAGATTTTTTTTTTTAATATCCTTCCTTCCAAGAAATCTGTCAGAGAGCAATGAATAAGCTATTGAGCAATTTCCTGAGCTGTTTAGACTGTAGTGCAGATGATGACATAGTGAACTGTGACAGATTCAGTAAAAGCTTGTCATAATATATTGAAGTAACATTCCTGGTACCATATCGAAAAAACTTCATTAAAATAAAAAGCCAAAAATTAAAGAAGCCCTGAACCTTCCACCACAATTTTTTTAACTGCAGGTGTTAGGGGTAAGCAGTTAGAAGAGTAACATATAACAGATGATCTGTATCTCCCACATAAGTAATTTGAGTGCTCTGTAATTTCAAGGATATATCAAAGAAAAGAAAGCCTGACACTGCAATGCACAGGTATTACTGAACACGTTCTGAGCTCAACTGCAGCTGCAGTCGGGGAGTGAATATTCTGTTTTGGGGTAATTGAGCACTAGCTGCATTAGAAACACAACAGCTGAAAACTTTAAAGTATGTTTCTAAGCAATATTTTAATGTCTTTGCTAAATCCATTGTAAAGACATCCTGAAAAATATATCTGTCCCAAGATGATGAGTTAACTTCTTTAAAAATTAAGATGTTTTGCTCTGGAGCACCTTTTAGAGACTGGCCAAATATAAAATCCAAGAATTATTTTTCCGCCATTAGCACAGAGAAAGTAATCCAAACTGTCTGAAAATAGGAGAGAGGCCTTTCTTCTTTTAAGTAGAGTTTGATCTTTTCTTCCAAATTGGCAGAAGTTGAAGTGGCAGAAAATGGAAATATTTACTAGCAAAAGGTAACACCCTTTACAAGTTCAAGCAAGTACCAAAATCAACTGTTGTACAATTTTGATTTCCACTCTGCTTAAAAACTCTTCAAGCTTATATTTAGTAGTGATCAAAATCACAGGAATTACACATTTGAAATATGCCTTTTTTTTATTCATAAACATGCCAAACTTTTGCCAGAACTCCTGAAGAAGCCCCTGTCTTTTAGTTGATTCTTTTAGAACTTGCTGGAAGAACTTTGCTAGATTTGTTTATTGTGGTTTTGTAATCAGCCTGGTTTTCCCCTAGTTTTCAAGTAATTAGTCCACAATGTAGATTTGGCTGCTTCTAGTGTATATATGGATAGTGGTATTAAGGAAATAATTAGTTGATGAGTAGTTCATACATCAGAAGAAACCAGGAGGTAGTAAATTTAATCTAGCAAGGTAGTATGTCAGGAAGGTAACATGATTGAGAGTAAAGAGACACAAGGTAGAAGAACAAACCTCCACTAGGAACTGAAAAGAGCCCTTAAAACAAATCTTCCCCTTTCCTCCATCTCTGAACTGATGTTTGGCAAAAACCTCTCAAGAAATCACAAAATGAAAGTTCACAGGTCCCTAGGAATCCGAGTCACGAAGAGGTATGACGAATCTGTTTTCTCTCGAAGGAGAGAATATATATAAATGGAATTTTATTACCTCGTCCTCTCTACTAATCACACTACACAACTGCAAGTGCCAGTTATGTTTCTGCCTCCCATCCCACCACCAAAGCTAGATAAGACTAATACTGAGATAATCATGGGCAAAGCTGATTTTTAGCAAGTAACCTATGTCTGGATTATTTTCTTGACTGTTTTTCCTTACCCTGTTTGGAGCTGCACTTCCTTGACATTGTTATGGATGGTGCAGGGGATTGAAGGTCTCCAGCACCATCCTGCCACTAACCTGGGATGAAGCTGTTGCTCAGCCTCACAAAGACAATTTATGTGGCTGGGGGTTACAAAATCTGTTGTATTAGAAGAACTTACACCCTGTAGGGCAGGGTGGTTGTTGCCATGCTGCAAAGCAGTACTTCACTTTTAGTTGTGCCTGGCAGCTGGAATATTGCGCTCTTGCTCAGATACGGAAGTAATGTTTTGCTATCCAGGCCCTTCTGTTAAGTCAGAAGTTGGATTAAGGCAGTGTTCCTTCCTAGGGATACTGTTGAGGTCTGACAGGTTTAGCTGATACTGATTTCAGCTGTCTGGCCTTGATGTTGTTATTACTACTTTCAGCAGCTTGTATGGGCTTCTGAATGAAGTGGAAATGCAGAAGTACTTCACCATTAAGCCCTGACTCTAGAAACTTTCTAACTGCATAGGCTGACTCCATGGAAGAGTGGTACTTAATTATTTAAATCTCATTTATTTCAACATAGACATGTGCAGGTCAGAATCGTTGATTACTTCTGCATTCAGGCCTTTTTTAGATGGAGGAAACTAAATAACTGCTATGGAGGGATTTTTAGGAGGCATCTGACATGTTTTATAATTCACTTAATATCAGAAACATATGCTTTCATAGATGTCAATTAAATTAAATTGTCACATACCACAGTTGTACCCTGAGATTTGTGCTTTGAAAAATCTAATGCATGTCTGCTGAAGGAATTGTTTAAGGAAACCTCATTTTCACTGCTTTTGGTATATGTAGTATACAGGTATAGACACACCTGAGACATTTGAACTGTCTGCTCAATTTATTGTACATACTGATGTCTCTCTGATGAATTACTCTCAGGTGATTTTGAAATGGGCCTTGAAATATGCCCTAAGTAATTAGAGCGTAACAAGTTAGAATAATTGATTATATCTGAGGCAAACCAAGACATGTGAAAAGTGATATATGTGAATCATTATTTGAGTGTTTGCCATGAACAAGTAATACAAAGTTAATACACTCAGCACATACATGTTGATGTGGCTTTATTTCAGTTTGAGGTAATCCCACTTCTTATATCTGCAGAGGCTCTGGCATTTGTATTTAGAATAAACTTGCAGCTTAGTAGAATCCAGTTGCTGGACATATTTTATAGTGAATTTAGATGGTGAGAGTTACCTTCCACTGCAAGTTATAAGTTCCACATCATTTTACTACTTTATGATACAAAATTTTTTGTCAGGCTTGAAACTTGGTAAGTTTCTGAAGCCACTGAGCGTGGGTTTTGGCATAACCTAGCATATGCTTGTTATACATCACATTGGCTAAAATTAAAAGCTGGTTGACCATGAGTAGAATATTTTCTTGTAGAACCTGGAACCAGCAAGATGTCCTGACCACTGCATAAATGTAGTGATTGAAATTCAGTTGTTACTGAGGCCTGTTCTCATATGAGCAGTCAAAAATAAAAACAACCAGAAAAAGGAGTCAAAGTATAATTATGGTAAAGTTTGAGAAGTCTAGCAGTGAAAGGCAAGAGGAGTTACGCAGGTTATCACAAAGTTAAAGATAGAGCACTCTCTTAATCGGTACTATCTGGGCTTTCAGTATGGAACCAAATTTAGAAGAATGCTCTGTAGTAGAAGGTTTATTGAATGTAGTAGACTATGCGTAGCAAGGCCAATTTACAGTAGATAGTTAAGACTGGACCTGTAGTGATTTGGTTGCTTTTTAAGTGTGTATCCTCTCAAAAGTTGAATGTCTTTCAAAAAGACTTATTCTGACTGAGACAGAAGTTATGGGCTTGATACAGAACACTGAGTTTGTAGTCTGTGTCAGGCGTGAGATCTGACTAAGTAGTTGTAGTAATAGCTTTGAATTTAAATACATTAATCTGATCAAATTTTTGATGGTTTTAATGCTTAACTTTCAAGGATGTTCTTTCTGCTGATGTCTCTGATTCCTAGCAAGAAAAAGCCTACTCTCATTGGTCTGTATGCCTGTTGTTGCAGTTCAGCTTTCTGTTGTGATGTGTATTTGCTTAAACACAACTGAACTGTAGCTGCAGGCAACATTAAAAATCACTATTCCCCTCTTTACTGCCTAGATGACTCTGAAGGTTAGTTTTATCAAAAAAGCTGTATTCTGTTATCTGGAGATTTGGAGAGGTTTTTTGAGAAGAACTTGGTCTAGGCAAAGTAAGAGAATTGTAAAACATCTCAAAGTATTCTTACTGCAGACAGCTCTTAGGATATCTATCAGATGATGTGTCTGAACTTGTGGTCTGCTTTAGCTAATTCACTATGATGTGACATGGTAGCGCAAATAGAAGTAAAATATGCACAGAGTTTGTAGTATCAGACACACTGGGCTTGTTTAGGGTTCTAATAATACCACAATTTGGCACTTCACAAATTTTTTTATTTTTATTTTTTTGCATTGAGACAGTAATGAATATATATATCTATATTTTGGAAAAGTAGTATGACTTCTACTGATCACCCTTCTCTTCTTTCTCTTTTAGGTGGGTGGCTTATGAGAATCCTGAGTTTACAGGGGAGCAGTATATACTGGCAAAAGGGCTATATCCCAGCATTGAAGCATGGGGGGGAAAGAATTGCAAAATATCGTCAGTTCAACCCATTGTTATGGTAAGGACCTAATTTTATACTTGTTTTGCTAGTTTCTCTGAAGTATTGGAACTATACTTTTTCTATCAAATTCAGTTTATTTACATTTTTAAACAATAATCAACACTAAACTTTTGTATGTTATATTATCATTGTTGAAAACATTTTCCCTTTTTTTCCCTCAAAATTTTGCAGGATATTGTTGGAACTGAAAGGGGTAAAGTCAAGGTAAGATACTTGTCTAAGTGCATGAAATGTACTGTATAGTGTCTGTAATGTGTAAGTAAAGAAATGGCTTTTTGTCCAATGTAACACCAAGATATTTGCATAGATAGTCAGACAAAGAGTGAGAACTGCAGGTAAAGGAAGGCTGCTTTCCTAACATCTTCAGTAAGGTGCATTAAGACCCAAGGAAGGTGGGATTCAATACACAGTTATCATCAGAACTTTCTTAAGGCACTGGCAATATCTTAGTTGAGCAAATGCACTGTTGGGATATCAGTGATTGTTCTGAGGAGCTGGAGCCCACAGCCCTCTATACAGAACTGCAGGTACCTGGAGTCTGTTGTAGAGCCTTTGCCTCAGCAAGATAGATGGTTCATGGTACAGTTGTGACTTAATTCCTTTTGGATCTGTTTCTTTGCTTAACAGTTCTGCTAATGGGTGGTTGCACATCCAGGGAGTCTTGTTCAACTCACAAATACTGCTCAGTTGTGTTTAAAAGTTAATGCCATCTTTGTCAATAACTTAGGAGAAGGAGATGGCAGGGAGAAGTTGTCTGTTTAGTGAGTTATGAACAGTCTCCTATGTGAAAGTACCAATATGTACTTTTTGACTGTGAGGATAATGGCTGGCCTTTTTCATCCTATCTGAATTCTGAACCTTTTCAGGTTTGTCCCTGTACAAAGTTGTTCTTATTTTCATTTCAGTCAAAATAGTGAGTCTATCATGGAACTGAAAACCAGGGAGAAATTGATTTGTGTTGCACTCCTGATCAGCAGCATGCCTTGCTGGAATCTCCTGCATAGGGATAATATAAAAATGATAGGGAATAAAAATCTCAAGGCTGCTTATTTTCAGCTATGTGCATGAAAAACTATTTGCATCTATATATCATGTGCCTATTAAGACCCTATTCTAAGGAACATCTTATCCTAAGGAAGCAAAGAAGTAATGGCTTGCAGTCAACATTTTGCATCCATCATCAGCGTGTTCCTCTTGGGAGAATGCTGTACGTGCCCACACTCGTATCTCCATTAAGAGTGAATAAAGCTGGTAGGCATGTGATAATGTGGAGGACTTCTGTGTGATCATGGTTAATTATCCTCCAACCGAATTAGTGAGTTTGCTGCTTAGAATTTTTTTTTTTTTTTTAACAAGGACAAGAGTCTGGGTGACGTCTCCGCTTTTATCCTCTGAGCAGATGACTGTATCTGTAGCTGGAACAAGCACATAGAGCCCTTCTAGCCTGGGAATATATACCGTGCCTCTTGGCATGCTGTCTGAGTACTTCGCCAAGACTATGCACCATTTATGTTCTAAGAGGCAGAGGGTTTTTATTTACTGGGAAGAGTATGTATTTTGGAGATTAAATGGATTGATAATAGAAAACTTTTTATGGCCATTTACTAAATGTATGTCTATTCTGGCCATTCTTTGGGAATTGAAAATCATCTCCAGCAGATGGACAAAGTAGCTATTTTCATTAGTGTTGTTCTAATTATTTTGTTTGTTACTGAATGGTTTAGAGCCCGAAGTAATTTTTCGAATTGTTACCTTGCTGTCTTGATTAAGGATTGCAACACTGAAGAGGCAATAAAAAATATATGTGACAGAGGGAAGTCTGGATGTTTACTTATAGAAGTAGTGGTAGAGACATTACTGAAGGTAGAAGAATTAATTTTTTTAATATGTTTGTAAATTTTTAAAGGTCCAGTTATTTTCAGAGCCTGAATTCAAGGGTAACTGCCAAATATTTGAAAAAAGCACAAGATGTATTGACTCATTTGCTGTGAAGTCTTCAAAAATTTTAGATGGCAGGTAAGTTATATTGAATGAATACTACAAAATTGCTAAGACAGTATAAGTTTTAGAAAAGCAACCAGCTTTCTAACACCTGAAGTGGTTTCATATATGGGGACTTACAGAGAATGATGCTTTGTAGTTTGTACATCAATCTTTCAGGACAAAACATTATAAATGTTTCTGCGTTTTACTTGCACAGATGTCTTAAGATGCAATTTCTTCTTCTTCCTGCAGCTGCATAGTGTATGACCAGGAAGAATTCTCTGGTAACCAGTATGTGTTAGAAGAAGGAATCTATCCTGATTTGACGGCAATGGGTTGTTCACCTCAAACAATTCTGAAGTCTTTACAGATTATAAATAGTGTAAGTAAAGCTATTAGAAATATTGTAAAGTAAAGGTTAAATACAGTGGTGATTCTGACCCTTGCATTTTTTGCAACAATAACAATTCTAGGGAACACAGACAACAGAGGAGGGTTGGGAATTTTTTGTAAGTGTGCATTTTCTTTTCAGTGTTTGGGGTTTTTTTTGTGGATGTTTTTTGTTGGGTTGGTTTGTGTTGTTTGGTTCTGGTTTTGGGTTTTTTCCTGTGCAGTATCAGGTAAGTATTGTAGCTGCAGTCAGTCAGGCTGGTTTTGACTTCTCTTTTGCAAAAAAAAAGGCATCACAGAGTCAAGAATGTTTCAGATAGACTCTGTTTCCTGGTAGGAGAGACTGTTGCCTGTAAGCAAGATAAGAAAATTGAGGCAAATACACAGTTTGGTAGGGGTGAAGGGAGAACAGCTGTACTGGTGAAGATCCTGTGATCCAAGGAGGAAAAGAATAACAATCTCTATATTTATTACCTTCTTAGCTACCACCCATCATATCATCTAACTCCTATGCCCCTTAAGGGACATTCTTTTTGACACTTGTCTCCTCCCAGAACTTGCCTACCAGGCCTACCAAGGTGCCTAAGCCTATGTTTTGTCTTGCTACCCTCTTATCTATACAGAAAAACGCTAACATCTGAACACAGGCCCTTAATTTTCAAGCTACTCAGCTATAGTGAATCCCCAGTAATATCAGACATACCCCTTAAGTCAACAGGACCACTTAGCATGGGTTGAGAAAGTGATAGGACAGCGTGATGAAATATCTGTACTGTGGATCTTGGTTTTGATGCATTTTAAAAAAGCAGCTTTGCATGAAATACATGTAAATGTTGTTATCAACAGGGAAATGAAAATTGAGTTAAACACAAAACAATGCACACTTTCTAGATAAAGTAAAGCAACACCCAATGCCATTTGATAAAATTAGGCAATGTTGTTCTGTGTGGTGGATACAAACTAAACTACATGCACGTATTTTGTAACTCATCTGTTGTAAGGAACGTGTTTGCTCAAGCCTATTACCAATCATGATGGATCACTTATGGAATCTGCAAGTATATTTAAGATCAAAGTAATGACTTGCAAAATGTGGTCAAGATTTCAGGAATATATAGACAATATGAGGAGATGGTACTCATTTTAAAAAAAGGAGTTCACTATTGACTCTCTTCTTTGAATTTGGCAACTTTATTACACTCCACTGTAATTTTGGTAACCTGTCAGTGGTGCAGCAGTTGACTGAGAAGAACTAAAATGTGTCATCCTCTTTCATGTCTCAAGCATTTTTATATGACCTGCAAAAAAAATCTGCAGCAACTGCATCTGCTTTCTGAACTCTTTGGCTGTCTACTAGACAGATCCTATTAAAAACAATAGAGTTGTTTCCAGCCAAGTTTGGTGGGTGATAACCGTGAATTAAAATAGGCTCTTCTGTACATGTCAGTTCTTGGGTTTAAAATGTTTGTTTCAAGCTGGAAGGATAAGCTTACTTTTGAAAGATTTATTATTTGTGACAGAAACTGTTGTCTTGAAACAGCCAAATGCCCGTTCTGTGCTTCTTTTAAATTCTTTTCACTTGTGAAACTTATTCTAGTCTTACAGTTTATCACACTTCAGATAGTAGCACAGAGCTGCATCTGTCTGAGAATCATGTGCTGCTCCTTTCTTCTTCAGAGGCTTCCTGTGGAGAAGAGGAAGATGGGTTTCTTTGCTCAGTGGGTTATTAGCACACCAAGATTAAGATTAAAAGATTAAGTACTTAGACAGAAATGATCATACTGTTCACTTTTGATGGTTTTCCAAAAGCTTGAACCTTATTATTCTAGCTATTGGTTTCACCTGTCAGACTTACTTTGGAATTGTTTTTTTGGCAGCACCAATCTTAATTCCTTCCTACCATCTGCCCTTTCTATAACTTTACTCATGATTTTTCTGTGACATTTCTATACAAGTAGCACCTTTGCTATTTTACTGTGTCGCTTTACTGTAGTTACCTAGTTAAACTCCCTTTTCCAGGGATCCATTTATAAGGCACCATAAATAAAGGAAATTAAAGGGATATTTGGTAAACTACTAAGTGAAAGTTAACAGGGCTTTTGTTTATAAGCTCAAGGGTTTGGGGGGGTTTTATGTCCCTATATCTTTACTTGGTTGTGCTTGCTTTGCATGCTCCACATGGTTGTGCTGCAGATAGAAAATAGTATTTTTCCTTCTTGAATCTGATACATGTTCTTTTTCTTGAACATACTACAAAAACAACTGTGAATGTGGTTTATGCTTGAACAGTCATACTGAAAATACTTCTTTTTAATAAGCAACTCTTTGGAATAACTAAATGTAGATCTACAGGAACACCAACTTCACACAGTGCAATACATGGGAAGTACTGAAAGAAAAAATCATGAGCTGACCCTGCACTTCTCTTTGTGAGGAAATCTTTATGCTGCTGATTCTAAAGAATGCCCAGAGCGTAAGGTGTGGCAGAAAATCAGAGGATTTCCTTTTGTCTCTGTTTTCTTTGCAAGTAGATTATTTGTAAAGCATTGTACATAGCTGAAGGGCTGCTGCCTGAGCAGTTGCATGTCTCAGAGTGAAACTGCTGTTCTGTAAAAGGGCCAAGTGGTCAGAAACACTGAGACGTCATTGTGGTGTGACTGTTCCTGTTGAGCTCTTTACCTATGGTGATGCAGGACAGTTTAACTGGTGTTAACCTTTCACACTCGGTGGTGAGAATGAGCATACTCTGATTTTGGAGTAAGTTGAAAGGCCTCTCCTGGCCATTTCCACAGCCTAGCAGCATTTGTACCATCAAAAAGCATAGCTCAGCTGCTGTGAGATAACCTGGACTGCTGCACGGGTAATGGTGACACTCGTGCAATACTGTCATCTGAGCCCTTAAACAGCTAAAGGAAGATTAAAGAGGAATTTAAGCACTGTTTAGAAATCAGCAGATTTGAGGTCTTGCCTAATGAGGTCACATGAAAGCATGCATATATGAGCTGCCACGCATGTATGGAGTCAGCTCTGCCTTGGAGGGCCTGTTTCCATGCCTGAGGCCAGATGGGAGTCTGTCGAGACTTTGTGTCATGTCAGGTGTTCCTGATCCAGTTGATGTGTTTGAGTGTGCTGAACACATGCCAGAAAGAAGGAGCTCTTTTGGCTATGTCATTGCTTTTATGCAGTCATTGCTGGAAGACTTGTGAGAAAGGGAGTGGCAGTGTCATTTCTGTCTGTGAGTGTGCACTGTAACACTAGGACTTGATTGACTTTACCCTGAGGGTTTTCAAACCCTACCTTCCAGCTTCCACGGGAAGGCCTTAATTGTGAGAGATTATTTCCAGTCCACAACAGATACCTTGCCCCACAGAAAAGAGTCCCAGGTTTGTTATCCAGAAGACATTTAAATTGGATTCAGTGAGGCAGGGAGCTTCATGTGAGCAGAATCCCTTCGACACCAGAGCATTTTGACAGAGTGGGAGAAGAATCATCTTCCCACTGCAATTCGGAGGATTCAGATGTTACAGTTTTCAGTTGTCACAAATTTCATCTTGGAAGTATGAATCTTGAAGCTTTTGTCTAGTCATATAGATGCTGCCGTAACCTACTGCAAAAGTTAAAACTGAAAGCAGTAAGATATAAGCAGTGCTAACAAGGCTGTCATCAAGCTGTAGAAATCAATACTATCTTACCATATGTTCAGGTCTTAAGATGAAAATTCCTACAATGAGTGAGGTTTAGTGCAATGGAACAGGGATGTGACATTGATTAAAATGTATTTTAGAACACATTTAAAGAATCAACCACAGAGACACTTGTATGTGCCTTAAGATAAGGAAGTTTTATGTTCCATGCAAGAATATCCCTTGTGTGTTTTGAAGAAGAGGTTTTTATGACTTTATTTAAATTTCTTTTAAGTAAATGGTTGCAGAAAGCCTTCAGAGTCTTTGGTCTTAAGCAATCAAGAAGAAACCTCTGATATAAAAAAGCTGTGTGGAATAAGGATGTTCACAGTCACCATCTGGAGTTCTAACATCCTGTAAAAGTGCTAATCTTCCCTTTGCAGGAACTGTCTGAGCCCTGCATAGCTCTTTTTGAAAAGACGGGTTTCCAAGGAAAGAAAATTGAATTCAGTACAGAAATCTTAAATCTCCAATTCCTGGGATACAGTCCTCGAATAGCGTCAGTTCAAGTCCTTGGCGGCATGTAAGTTTAAAATCACTTTTTGATTCTTTAGAAAGAATACTTATTAAACAGAAACATTACAGGTTTTTAGGAACTAAGGAATATAAAATTAGAATATCACAATGAATGTCATGCATTAATGCATTTTCTTCTTACAGAGCATTTTCACGTGCTGTTTCAACAATGTTTTTACTGACTGGTCTCCTGTGCTAGAAGTTGAAGTGAATTTGAATAAAGCTAACAAGGGAACTTGATGTCTGTTCTCACACCATATTATAAAATTCAACTTGTATAGCATCCTTAAAACCAAATTCTGTGCTCGTGGTTTAGGTCTCAGTCATAAAAAAAGTAATTCAGTTTGTGATCTGTGTCATGAGTTAAAAATTTTTTAATAACTGTTTACATTCATCCTTTAACCTTGTTATGCACACAGTGTTATAATCAGATCATGATCTGGCCCCTTTTGGCATTAGCATTAGTCCCTTTTGCTTCAGGAATTGGATGAGGTCCCTGGTTGTAAGTCTAGCAGTTGAATTTGTTAGCTGTTTTTAAGTGGTTGTGTTCTTTAAATGTACTCTTAAAGATGATGTAAAAAACAGTCTGTGATGAGGTTTAAAAGCTGTTCAGAAGCATTTTTAAAACTGCTATCTTCTAGGGTTCCAGCAGATCTGTTAAATTTCTCTTTTTGTTTTTTCCCTGTTGTTTACCTCTAAGAAATTTGCCCCAAGCATATGTTCTTTTTTTTTTCTTCCTAAGTTGAAGAATGTGACTTTAACGATTGATCCACATATCTCCACGTTACTGTTGCTTTGGATTTAAATGCGTTCCTTTGAAATTTCCAAGGAGTGTGCTAGAGAGATATGCTAGTGTTGGAAAGCTTAAGACTGCCCTCAAGTGGATAGGTAATACCAGATCTGTAGAGCAAACTATTTTCTTCATCTGGATAAGCTGGTCAAAGGGTTTCCTTAGCACATTGAACTGAATTTTGAAACAAAGGTTGTAAGAAAAGGTACAAGTTCCATCTTTGAAACCTCATGAGATTTCACTATCTTTCACCCTAACCACAATATAGTTGATATCACTTTGATATCACTTTCCATAACATGAACATGAACTCAAACACTGAGTTAGTTCTTTACCAAAAATATGGTTACCATGATTCCAGGTAATGGAGTCATGAATTGTGTGTGTTTCCTGTCCAATGCATATATGTGATTTTTTTTTTTCTGGTGAATCACTGAAAACATACACAATGTGATATGAAAATTCTGATTTTGTTATAGCAGTGCTGAAATATCGCAAAATACAGGATTTATAGTTTCCTTGCTCTTACAGCCTCCCTTACTGAATGGGAGTTTCATCTTTTTGTTCCTTTGTTAAGAGACATCAATTTATAATGTTCTTAATTATACTTAATACTTGGGGATGGATATGTATTAGGCTGTGAAAAAGCACCAAAATTAAGGTAAGTGTGCTTCTAGGTAGAGATGTCTGCTGACAAATCAGTCTGAGGAAGGAGGTAACAAGAAAATGTGCATAGTGAGTGTTGATATACTCAAAAACCCATGGCTGTTAGACAGTCCCAGCAAATCTATGTGAAAAAACTCTAGAAATTGTACTGTATTGCTGCCTACTTTGAAGCCTAGTTGTAATTCACTGCCTGTGCCAATAGTACAGCTTCAGAAGTTGGGTTTTGACAGAGTACACTGAATGTGTGATTGTAAGTATAGTTGGATATGTGCTATGGAATGCTAAACAAAATTTTTCTATATGCACTCTTGCTCTCTTTCTCTGTCTCTTCCCTACCCCTCTTTCAGGTATTTGGAAAGAAGTAACGTGTTCTGAAATAAAACCTCTATCAAAACTTCACCCTGTTGCAGTTTCCAATTTGCATCCATAGCAGTTCCTTTCCATCAGGCCAAACTTAGATACACAAAACTTTTGGTTCTGCACTTGTGCTGTATATGCTAGATTGGCACATGTAGCATACAGACCTCTGCTCCTTGAGGAGTCACAGTACCTCCTGAAAACAGGTGATATTTAAAAGTTTGGTTGTCCCAAGGGAATGCTTTGTTTCATTCAGCTTGAAATTTTTAAATAACAGGACTTTACAATTTGAATTCCAGTGTATTCATCTTAATGTGGTTGATCCAAATTAGGACATGATTTTATTATTTTGTAAGGCCTCTTACAAAGAAGTCAATGACTTTCCAAAGCTAAACACTACTGTTTGTGGGACGGATTTCTATTAAACCCGTTTATTGATTCAAAAGAAGAATTTGGCAGTAAAAACATTGTCTTTTTTCTTCATAGATGGATAATTTATGAACATAGTAATTACAGGGGGCATCAGATGTTATTAACACCGAATGAGATTCCAGACTGGAATACTGCGAGTGGCTATTGTCAGATAGGTTCTCTGAGACCTTTACTGCAGGTGAGTAGGCTTTGACATGAGCTTATCAAGTAGTAAATTACATTTTGTGATGGAATTGGGGAGATACTACGCAGTTGAAAGCAGTGTTATAGCCTTGATGGATGTCACAAGCTTCGGTAATGGCAACTATGTAAAGAAATCAGTCTACAGTTTCACTTAATAAAACCTATTTGATTATGCTACACAGCTTTGCAGTTACAGTGCTCAAACTGTTCATTAAGCATACTTTTAAACAAAAGTATAGAAGATGGCATATAAGCAATTAAATATTAACAAATAATGGCTATAACTACTGTATATGAATTATTTTGTTTCATAACAAGCACCCAAACTGGTTACTGGCATATACTGTCTGTACTATTTGCATTATTTTTTAAACAAAATGAAAATTGGTCAAAAAAAAAGAAGATACTTCAATTAATAGCAATTTTGTGTTGATTTAGGAGGGAAGCAAATTGAATGCAAAATTTATTCTCGTGGTACCCTTTTCATTTTGTTCCCTATATGTGATTTTGTCCAATGGTGCAGCAGTCCTGGGAGCTTTTAACATTTGAGGCTCTTGCTAAACCTTATTTATTGAGGAAATAACTTTTTCTAATTCACAGAGTACTTGAACCTGCAACAACTGCATTTGCTTGCTGTCATAGCATTGTCTTTGTATAGCCTTAAGCAGAGTTAGGAATAATGCATTTTGACTGCCCTGCTGAGAGCTTGTCTAAACAGAAATGTAAATTAGCAGGCCATGCACTGCATGAATGTGCAGTGCAATACTTGCTGCCAGTGAAATAAGCAGTACTGCACAAGTGCATCCTTAATGAACGCTAAGAGCATCTACACTAGGAGTTAGCAGAGAGAAGTTAGTGCTGCTCTGAATTAAAAATTCTTAGCTTTCCACTGTGTGCTGATTTCAGTGTATAGAAAAGCCTAAAACTCTCCATGCAGAATGGTGAGTTCTCAAAGCTTGTCTTGTCCAGAGGATTTATGGGCTTTCAAATTAAATTCTCAACTGAAAAAGTTAAGCTTTCTGAAAGGGAGAGAGAGGCATGGGGTTCAGCAGTGACAGTAAGTGCTTTGATGTTAACTCAGAGCAGGACGTTTTCTCTGTGGTTAGAGTACTTTTGTTTCTGCAGAAACGCGTGTACTTCAGGCTCCGAAACAAGGAAACAGGAAAATTCATGTCATCTGATGGAAATTTAGATAATCTGAATCTTCTCAGAATACAGGTTGCAGAAGATACAGACTCAGATGATCAAATCTGGGTTTATCAGGATGGATTCATACGGTGCCGGGTAAGGTTCAAGTTCAAAGTGCATTTTCCCTTTAACTCTCTCATAGTAGGCTTTTCTAAGTTTCATTCTCTACTGCATCATCATTTATTTTATAGGCATATTCTGTTTCAGCTGTAGTATAATCCTGCTGCAAGGGTTTGTTATTAGCAGGTTTTGTTTTAATTGAACTCTGGCTTCTTCTTGAGACTAACTAGTTTTAAGATTTTTTTTATTTATATAAATTGAAATTTTGAGATTATAGTTATGATTATTGTCTTCTAAAGATCTGTAGCCTCAGAAGTACAACCAACACCACATCATTGCCTTGCACTTCATGAGGTCCTTCCATGTTCATACCCCCTTTCTGCACAGTGAAAATATCACAGAAGTGTCAAAGCAAGAGAGATCTTTTAGAATACAGACCCTTCCTAATATTGTTTTGAATTATGCATACCTTATAGTAGGTCCATTAGTGTAGTGTAGGTTATATCCTCTTCTGGATTCAGGCAAGCTTAAAGATAATATCCCATTCTTTTGGCTTGGGTTTTTTTGGTTGGTTGGTTTTTGTGTTGTTTTGGGTCTTGGTTTGTTTTCTAGTTATCCCTGTATTTGTCAAATTCATCCCTTTTCCCTTCCACTGTACAAGTTTCCAAATGAATCCCTACTTTTCTCACAGTTCATAAAACTAACTGTACATATCGTCATTGAGGTGAGCAGAGGTATGTGATGTTCGTGTAATGTTTAAGCATGAAGTCTTAGGTAGGGATGTCAGCCAAAAGAAAATTGAGTTACTTTAATACTGTTAAATAGCTGGACTGCAAAGAATCATCTGAACTTTTTCTATAGGATTGTTTGACTTCAAAGGAGCCGTTTATAACTGTGTCATCTATGCTGGAGGGAAGAATCTTACTGTTAATAAGCTAAGGCATTGTTTGGACATGTTTGCAGGACACATGCAGTTGTAAAAGGGATTTATACAGACAGCTTACTTTGCATCGTTTTGCTAAAAGCTTTAATATTGCATACAAAAGACTTCTCTTTTGATGATGCCTCTCATACATGTCTCTGAAAGAATTCATATTGAGACAGTATGGTATTTTATGGCTTTAAATAAATGCTTATGGCTTTTGTCCTTGTTTCTGTCTCTCATAAAGCAGTTCTTCTGTGCATAAAAAATACACAGCTCTTGCTGTATAGCAGTCAGGTAGCTTAGTGTAGAGTACAACCTGGAAACACTGATCTTAAGAGACTGAACTCTTACACAGCTCTGACATCTTTCTGTTGAATGATAATACATCTACTTTGCACAAAACAAAAATTGCTTTTTACCACATGGTAAAAAGAAAATTGAGCTCCTGGATGGGTAGGTGCAGGCATGTAGGCAGACACAGGGCATTGGAAGAACTTGTGCTTTTCTTCCTGTAAGCTTGGGTCATCTCACTGAGTGAGTCACAGTACCTTGAGGTATGCCTGAGGTTTTCAAGGAAGGGCTGTTTTTAAGTATGTGGGATAACCAGTATGCAGGATATGAAGTCATTCTGCTGATTTTGTCAGATATGTCCCCTCACTCTTCATGTGTTTCTCAGAAGTAAAGTACTGGCCTAGTGCACCTGATGTGTAAACTCGGAATCATCCTAGTCCCACTAGAGAATGTTTTAGATACAGATGAGAATTTCAGAACTGCAGAACTAAATCAGCTTACTTTAATTCTAGGTTATGATAGTCCAAAGTACTACTTTTTCAAGAAGTAGGGCTTTCAAAAATACTTCCAAAAAATAATTTAGGGCCACATCAACAATGGCAGATGGGTGTCTAATCTGCCACCGAAGTGCATTCAGTAGCTAAAAGCCACAGTTTATGGTGATCTCTTGAAAATCACTGTTCTTCTAGAATATTTAACAGCTAATACTTAATACTCTTTTGAAATAAGCTTAATTTTTGTCAGTTTTTTTATCCAAGACATTTGCAGAGTTTTAAAATTAATGCAAATGACTAGGAAAAGAAAGTAGAACAAAGAAGCAAATATTGTGATCCACTGTGAAATTCATACATTTGATACTGTGCAGCTACATCCTTTCTATCAAAAGGTTACTGCAGAATTAGAATCGACTGAACAAAAAAAAATGTGCAGAGGAGATGGATAACTTCTATGCAAGGAAAATAGCTAGGACTTTTTAGCCTGCAAAGGGGACGCTTTGAGGGATGATACATTTGAAGTGTCTGCAAACAGCATGAACAAGACATGCCTTAAAATAAGGAAGAGGTGAGGAGAGCATCAAGTAAAACAGGTAGTTGCATATCAAATTATCTCTAATTTTTTTTTTCCTTTATAATAGCAGTGGTTGAGATTTGGAACTACCTGCCACAGAAGGGTTATTATCTAGAATAGCATTCCTGTGAAAGTGTTACACTGATCTTGGTGGGTAGTGACCAGTAAATTCACACATGGGACAGGAAACAAGCATTAAAGGTATTGGGACTGCACGGAAAAGCCTGGACTGGCAATTGCTGTAGGCTTGGAGAGAGAGAACCAGGAACATATTGCATCCAAGAGTGCATGTAGTCTTCCACAGTATCTGATATTGGCCACTGCTAGAGACAGGTACCTTTTGATCTGATACAGCATGGTTATTTTAATATTTTTCTGTATTGGCAGAAGCAGGAACAAAAGAAAAAGAAGTCTGGAGTTCGGGGCAAAAATACATTCCTTGAGGGAAAATAATTCCCAAATTTTGTTCTTAACTGATGACATCTCTCCTATCTGATATAAAAACAGTGGATACTAGAAGTAAGGACATTTTGAATAATTGCTGTTGCCTTTCTGATGATACAGATGGCAGAGGATTGCTGCTTGACAATTGTTGGAAATCTTATAACTCCTGGCTCTAAACTTGGTCTGTCGTTTGAGCGGAATGAAGACAAACAATATTGGCATATTAGTCCCAATGGCAGGATTTATAGCAAGATGAAACCCAAGCTGGTTTTAGATGTCAAAGGTAAGCAAATGTTATCTCATTACATTGGGTCTTAATTACATGGTATTTACAATGGGATAGGCATTAAATGTGCCTACAAATTAAGGATGGTGCTTTAGTTACTTTAATATAGAAGCAAAAAAGACTCGATCAGCTAGTTTGACCTCCTGAATTATACAGGCCCTAGGACTTCATTTCATTTTTCCTGCATACAGTATAGTAACTCACAGTACTTGCTTATCTTGTATTCTCAGTGTCCACTCGCTGTAGATATAATTTTTGGGTGATGTGAATATGATTATTTAAAATGCTGAAGCAAGAACAACCTAACTTTTCATTAACTTTAATTCATACAGAGCAAGCTTTCTTATATAGTAGTTGTAGATACAATAGCCAAAGGATATTAGGAAATCAAAGGCAGGCTTGTACACTGATGTGATTAAATGCAAAAAGTTTTTTCATTGGTTTATTAATGGCTATACCTTTATTGAAAGCATGAGATTCTGCCACAGCAGCCTAAGGTCTCTGCACACTTGATGTGCATTTTGGAGTCGCCTTTGTCATAGTAATTTGATTTGTGTAGGTACTGTTTCTGAACTTTGTTTTCATACCTTCATTGAAGACCTAAAAAAGCAGCAATGGAACAATTAGCAGAATTAGCATAATCAGATGTATCTTACAAACTGCCTTTTTAGGTGAAAGGAATAATCATTTTCTATAGCTGTTAATTTTTTTAGCTGTTTTAAAATTAATATTGCATCAGTGAAGGAAATAAACCCAAAAAACAATCAGAAAAATACCAGAATCAACAGTCAGTACTTTAGAACTAAAAAGGACAAGATCCATAGAATCATAGGATATCCTGAGTTGGATGATCCTTGTGGGTGCCTTCCAAGTCCAATTCTGTCCTGCACAGGACATCTCAAGAATCCCTGACAGAATGCCTGTGAGAACATTGTCCAAACACTTCTTGAACTCAGACAGGCTTGGTGCTGTGACTACTACCCTGGAGAGCCTGTTCCAGTGCCCAACCACCCTCTGGGTGAAGAACCTTTTCCTGATACCCTACTTAAACCTTCCCTGATGCAGCTTCATGCCATTCCCTGGGGTCTTGTCACTGGGCACCACAGGAAAGAGATGAGTGCCTGCCCCTCCTCTTTCCCTGACAAGGAAGTTGTAACTGCAATGAGGTCCCCCCTCAGTCTCCTCCTCTCGAGGCTGAACAGACCAAGTGCCCTCAGCTGCTCCTCGTATGGTTTCCCCTCCAGACCCTTCACTATCTTCACTGCCCTCCTTTGGAGACTCTCTAATAGCTTCATATCCTTCTTATATTGTACCACCCAAAACTGCACACAGGACTCAAGGCAAGGTCACACCAGTGCAGAGCAGAGTGGGACAATCACCTCCCCCAGCTGAGTAGGACTATCACAACTAGGAGAAAAGGGTTAGCTGATGTCTGACCATAACAAAAGAGTGGCACAAATAGGCATGAATTCTCTTTACTGCCATAAAAACCTAGTGGTGATTAATTATAAACTTATATAAAAAAAAAAAAGACTCCAGTTCAAGGGAGAGCCTTTACTCACAATGACTGCATACCTTTTTCTGAAGTCAGTTCTGAGTTTCACATAACAAACACAAATACTATGGCCTACCTTTTCTTCAGTTAAACATGTTAAAAGCAATTATGTACTCTGTATTCATAACTGAAGAACTTTACAATGGAAAGGTCTGGTGGTAAAAGTATAGATACACTCTTAGCTTAAAAAAAGGTAGATCAGTATGGTAAATACAAGAGAGCAGGTAATTTTAGTTTTTATTTGAGAAAACCTAGTTGTACGATACCTGTTTCTGCCAATTCTTCTGATCCATCCTGGACTACAAATTGAGTGTTAAAGAATTCTTCAGCAAATGAATGCAGTTGTTCAACTGTGCAGTTACCAATGCCACCTTGTGGATATACTGGCATAGCACAAAGCCTTGTTCAGAGCACCACCCTATCAAAGTCAAGTCTCTTCATCCATTGAAAAAAAAATCCCATTTTTCTCAATTTTAACATGTTTACATTCTATCAGACATTGCTTACAAGATAATTTTTCCACTCACAGTGATAACTGAGCTATGTAGCCAATGTCATTTTTTTGTAGTATCTGGTTAGGTTTTTTTGGGAACTGTTTGATCAGTATACCCTTCTTTTTCCCCTCTTTCTGAAGAATTTTGAGAGTTGTCTATTGCTTTTTAGTAATTGCCTGGTGGTGGCAAGGACAGAAATCATGTTAGTAAACTTTCTCAGAGACCCTTCTGATTTGGGATAGTAGCACCAGAAAGCCTCCCTCAAATTCCTGAAGCAGAGAACAGCTGAGCTTGAGACAGCATTTCCTTAGTACAGAAGAGCTGTTCTTAAATGCACCTGCCCATGCATGGCTCCAGGTGCCCAGTATATTTTTTTATGAGGTCTGCTAGAATCCATATTTGTTACTTATCACAGGCTTTTGGCTGCCAGACTTGTCTTGTGCTGATTCAGGGATGCTGAGGCAGTTGGGGGGCAGAATGAAAGGCACTGTCCATGGGAGTGTCCTGGTGCTGTGTAAAATGGTTGGGTCAGATGGCTACTTCCAGTGGGAATAGTGCCTCCTGTTGCAGGTGCTTTGTACTACAGGAGATGCAGGTGTCCTACACTTTTGCAGTACACACTAGATCTGAGGAAAAAAAAAAAGGTAATTCTGGCTTTCAAGTCTAGTCGAATGTTTCCTTACGAGTTTCTTAAGTCAGAATACTAATGGTGCTCTTCTGTGGGAACATGTCTGGCATTGCATCAGATAATTAAATTAGGCTCCTCTAAGAAAGGGTTCCATTTTGCATTCAGATATGTTCAGCTGCTAGTGGAAACAGCTGAACATTGGATGATATTTTGTGCATGCAGCTGGTCAAAATAAAAGATTTATAATAGCAAAGACTAGATGAGTGGCAGACCTTGTCCCTGATGTGGTCACACATGTATTGTCTGTTAGCAGCAGGACTTACTTCATCATGTAAACATCATCTTTAGAGTGAAGTTACAACTGATGACTGTTGCAGGGAAATGGAACAACCAAGTGTGACTTTTGGGAGGTCACAGTCTTAAAGGGCTGTCACCTGACTGTGTTTCAGTGTTTCCTTCCTTTCTCACCCAGGCTGAAAAAGCTGAGGAACTGAATTACTGAAGGGGTGGAGAGAATCAGGCAGGGCTAATCCTGATTAATTCAAAAAATTGTTTCAAAATTAATTCCAAAAGCAGGCAGTGATGAAAATGTGTCTGTCTTTTCAGTACCTTGGGGAGGAGAGAAACTGTCTATACCAGCACTTACTAGAGTTTTTCTGAAACCCAAAGTATTTGCCTCTTATTTCAATCTACCCTTTTTGAAATTCTCTTTACAGGAGGCACACAGTATGACTGCGACCATGTTGTTGTTAACACAATCAATGAAGAAAAGTTAACGCAGTGTTGGGAACCACTAGTTGTATAAACCCAATAAAGAAAGATGACGTTTCAGTCGGCCACTGCTCTGGACACTGGAATTTGTAAAGCCGTCTCTCAAGGATAAAGGATCAACAATGAGAGTTTTGTCTTTTCTTCACGATTTTAAAAAGGAAAAGCAATAGAATGATTTCACCTCCCTATCCAAGATTATTATCCATACAAAAGCTTGAGTTATCTCTAAACCTTCTTTTTTTAATCAACAGAACTCAGTTTTTGGCTAGAGAGTGGTAGTATGCCACAGACTAGAATGGAACAACTAACGGTAGGAGAGACCCCATGGAGTTACAATTTTGTCAGTGAGTAGTTAACCCAATAAGTGCAATTTCAAATTATTTTTAAATTTTGTTTTTTAACTGAGAGAAGGGCTAAAAATATTAAAGCTTATTTTATAAAGGACAGGAGTGCAAGTGTGTATGTGGATATAGCAATTCAGAACTATGAGCTGTAGCATAGAGAAATATTCACTATGGGAAATTAATATATTTGTTTCACTGGAACAAACTTATGTTTACTGAAAGTTTAAAACTGCTAGCACAGCATATCCAAAGAGTTTTTAACATGTGGCTTCAAGTATAGTTAGTATGCTAATATAGTAACTCTTAAATTAAGAAAAAAAGAATCTATATTTTCTCTTGTGTAGACAATGTAAACGAGTAGATGTTTATTAAAAAAGAGCTGGCAAAAGGATGCATTGGAACGTGAAGAATTTGTCCATTTTTAAGGCTCCCTAACTTTTGAGTTGTGGGTATTTTTCTTCTCTGCCAAGTCAAATTTCCACCTTTTAAAAAATTTTCGGCACGTATAGTCTTCTCAAACTCCAAAATCATAAAGAAAACTAGAATTCTTGCAGAAAGTATGACTAAAGATGACTACAACAGCAGATAGGCACTGTGGTTACTGAGATTTTTAGCCACTGCCTGTTGGGCTTACAGTGGAGAACTCCAGACTCCCCACTATTTCTGGTGGTGTTGGAGAGCAATGTCTGGGGTGGGCTGCTGGCTCCAGATTAGGCAGAGGTGTCAGACTGCTCTAGGAAGGGGCACAGCAAAGCCCGGATATGTGCCCAGCCACAAGGGCTGTGCCCATTCAATGTAAGTGTTACTGGTTTAGTGAAGAGCTTGTGACAAGTAGGGCATCCTGATGAACTGCAGGAGGTCCTTCTGTTGCCCTGCTTTGAACCTGGTTATGTTAGTTTTCCTTAATAATGTTGATGAAAAGGTAAATACAATCTTGTACTATGCTGCTGTGTTTTGTTCTGGCTTAGACCAGTGTTATTACAAGCTGCTCCTAGGAGCATCCAGGCCTTTGTCTTGCATAAGTAAGTTTGTTTAAAATTAATGTTTTTCATTACTATCGTATTGCCTCAAAGGATACTGGTGCTTTTACCATTACCACTCTAGAGGAAGTGCCTTACTAATTTCCCTCCTTTTGTAAAGATACACTGGAGTTTTGTTGCTCTGAAATGTGCTGCTTTTATTTCTTCGTAGAAAATATGTTGTGGTTCCAAACTTTGTCATATTGATGTGCTCTTGCTATATATAATATAGCATTTTACAAATAAATTTGTTAGGTAAATTTTTATTGAAATTATTTTTAGAATAAGAAAGCTGACATTTTACTGTTAGTTTTGCTTCCATCTTGTGCCTGTCTCTGTCCGTAATTTCTCTGCGACAGCCAGCCAGTTACTGAGGAGTGAATACATGGTGTGGAATAGCTGCAGGTTCTTGAGGAACGCATTATTCTTCTGTACAAGCGCATGTTCAGTGCCATTTTTGCATGGGGCCACAGTTCACACAGTTGCCACTTTTGTCCTCCGGTGGAAGCATTGCAGGACATGCTTTGTCCACCACCACTGCTGCACCACAGTAACTGTGCAGTTCTCAAGTTAAGAACTTGCCACTTTCCTTCAATCTACCTGCACAGTTGCAGGGGAAGTTACTCCAGAGCCCATCTCTGACAAAACAGTCCACCAGGCACATCCACCCAAGCACTTCCCCACCACCAGCAGTGACAGGGCATGACAAGAACAGAGGCTCCTGACTACTGACAAAGTCATGTCTAGCCTACCTCTGTAAGCACTGCAGACAGCTGAATCTGAGCCAGGAGTTGGGCAATTAGAATAATTATCAGTTACAGACTGATTTTTGTTCCATGCTTCTATTTACATTGGTTATGCCATGAGAGAGTTGCCGTATCAACATTAAAGTATCAGTCTTCAGACTGTGATGTGACCACTTCCTTCTGAGAATGAACTAGGTTTAATATGTACTAATGAAGATGAACAGAACTAGGAAAGACCAAGGAAAAATTGCACAGGTTTCATACATACAATTAGATAGGAGTGTGCTTCACCATTTCAGGACTTGGCTAAAACATCTGGAAAATAAAAGCTCTAAGAGCTACAATCCAAAAATGCTGCAGACTAGTCCTCTTATCCCAAGATGAGGGGTGTTCTGCAAAACTCACAAGCACATTCTTAACGTGTTTTTAATGTAGAAATGCCTCAGGGATATTTGGATGTCTTGTCTGCATATTAACAGACAGTATATGAAGAAATCAGAGGCTTTTCTGAAACAAGACTTTTTTATAAGTTATGCATCCCGTACAAGCTTTTAAAGAAGAAACAGTTGCTACATACCAATTAATGTTCAAAGACTGACTGCAGGCAGAATAATGATTAGACATACTTTATTATCTACTAATTACATTGATCACTGTTTTTCCACGTGCATGTCCTCCTTCCAATTTCAGAAAGGCCTTTGGAACTTCAGAAAAAGAGAAGACTTCATCAATAACTGGTTGAATCTACAGAATAAAGAAAAAGCGTCACTGTATTAGGAATAATGTATATCACCCTCTCACATCAAAGCTCTGTGAAGAAAAGGGGGAGGTTTTTTGAAAGTATTTAAGGCAGAAATTGCCAAATATTGTAGTCACTAGCTTTTAACATTTTCCAAGGATCTCCCTCCCTGCAGATGGCTTTCTGCTGCTCTTTGCTCAAGTTTTGAAATAACCTCTACCAGCACAGTTCAGAGTTCTTATCTGGGACCCTACCATGAAAGTCACCATTCAAGGCTCTTTTATGTCCCTTCAAAAGCCAATACTACAGTTTAACTTTTTGTTGTCCACAATGAGATACTGACAAAAAGAACATTTTTTTCCTCCTCTTTCTCTGCTGCTTTTCTTGTTAAAACACAAGAATTCTCACAAGGTCATGTATTTCAAAGATGCCTATAAATCTGGTACGTATCTGCGTCAGTACGTACCCAAGTACCCTTAACAGACCACAAATGAAGTTATAAAAACAGTCCACAAACGTTTGTTGCTGAATCATTTAGCAACACTTGAAAATTCAGCCACTGTGTATTCCAGTAGGCATACATCAAGTCCAGCTTACATCAACTGCTATTTTGGCATTAATTTTGTAGAGTGGCCTTCTGGATTGTTTTGGACTCATTTCTAACAAAGACAGTGAAGCTACTTATTCACTGTCCCCATTATTAACTAAGGAGCCTGGGAACCCTATTAAACATTTACTTTAGACATCATAATGTACCGAGAGAGGTAGAAGTCCCCACTCTTCTGAAAAAAATATTTGTCACTGCTGGTCCAAGGGAAGTTGTTTTTTCCTGCTGTCAAGTTCTGAGTCAGCCTTCCAAAGGACACAATAAGTACTTTCCACACCCCCCACCAATGATGCTGCTTACCCTGAAGTTGGTCCTTTGCCTTGGATCCCCCAATACTAGCCCAATCAATGCCTGCTCTTGAATTGATGAACTGATCCTAATCCTCTTATGAGTGGAAAACATGAACACTAGATGAGTCTACAGCTAGCCCTTGCAGTGAATGAAGAACTGAAATACCGAAGATCCAAACACACTACTTATGGTACTAGAAAAAGATCCTCGTTACTCATGTCAGACAAAAAAATCTTCCAGCATATTCTTCACAGCTACAAGCATGCACACTATCTTGTTGAATACTCCAAAACTGGTAACTTCCCTGTCCTGGCAGGACATGGATCCTGTTAGATGCATGGAAAAGGAATACAACAGTAATAAGGACCCAGCATCAGAATGGTGCTGTCTTTCAAAACCTTTGCTAGCTTTTACCAGCAGCCAAAAAATTCAAACATGCTGCTTAGAAAGTGAGTGTGCAGCACTTCTGAGGATAGGTTTTCATATACACACATTCTGCAAGCAGCAGTGCTGACCACCCAGCACAACAAAAGCAATTTGATACTGTCCATGCACATGGAGGTCCTTTTCTCAATTCTCTTAATTTTCTTTTTATTCAGACTGTGCCTTACCTTGACATCCACTCCTTACACTAAAATAACTACTCATTTTGCTATGATAACAGTAAACCAAGACATCAGTAATCTATTACACTGCGGTATCTCCTACTTTTATCACTAGATTTTCCTTTTTACTTTATCAAGGTAAGCTTAGCTATCGCATTAAACTTTATAAGGCAGAAAAACAGGAATGAATGAACCGCCCCCCTCCAAGGAATATATCAGACTTAGCAGCCAAATCACTATGAGATCAACTGTGCAAATAAATATATTCACTAAGTGCCTCAAACTTGCATGGAGCAGGGTACAAGGCTGGGTAATTTCTTACTCTTGTTGTGCCAGGATAAACTCTGTAAACCAGCCTCTCCCAAAGTGAGTAGTAACACACCGCAGAGGAGCCACAAAGATACTGCAATTGATGAAGAAATGTGCAAAATAAATGATCATGTTCAAGACTATCTCCTGTCTGGTCAGCATCTAGCACAGAATGGAAGTGTTGTCTTAGACATCAGCAAAGTCAGGGACATGGACCCAGGACAGCAAAAACACTGGATTAGACAATGGCTTTGGGTAAATTGAGCATCCAAGTGCAGCTGCAGCTGCTGTGACCATCAGCACGAGGAACGTGCCGCTGCTCAGTAGTGACTGTTTTGAGGAAGATTAACCCTTGCTTTCATAGCAAAAGCTTGGAGAAAAACAATTCAGGAACCTTGCTGAGCCAAGCACAAGTGCAGCACTTGTACAGTACTTATTGTTAATAGCAGTTGCATACAAAGCTATGCTTCAATTAAAAAGATACAGAAACTTAGCCTGCTGGAGCATGGACACAGATGACCCTGACAAGAGGCTGGGAGGAGGGGAAAGAAGAAAGCAGTGCAGCAGCACAAGTGATATGAAGAACAAGGGATTCCAGGGAAACCCAGAAGTTAATTTCAGACGTGCAGCAACTGAGAAAACATGAAGAAGACACTTCACTGTTCTGCTACCTGCGCTCACTTATTCTAGGTTCCACCTTATAAGTCTGACAGAAAGAGGTATGTTGCATCCTCAGCCTGTTCAGTAAAGTCCAAAGCATTACGTTTGAAAAGTGGTGACACAGTGATTCAGAGGAACCCAGAATTCAGCCTCACAGTTCAAAACACTGTGTATTGCAGCCACCACATGCTCAAAGCCCATCTGCTACATTGATGTAACCTCTAGCTCCATTTAAATGCTGGCTTTAGGCAGTGCTATAGAGAGACATGAATACTAAATTGATGATCCTGACAATCTAGAGCATTAAACATTTTATCTGGCTGGCTGGTCAGTGCCATTGTTTGAATAACCCTGAAAGGGCTGACCATGTTGCAGCACAGTGATTCACTCAGCCTTTACCATAATCCACTGACTAAGATAAAATTTCTTCCTGTGAACAGACAAACAAGTAGGGGAGCGTCTGCTGTTTGTTGAATGTGTGATAATAAATGGAGATTAACTGGATAATAAAAACACTGCCTATTTACAGCCACGCATCAGTTCCTTGCCAGAGGACACCTATTTGTTCAGGGAAAAGGGATTAAACTAAAGTCTGGGAGAGAAAGGATTACACATGCCCGCATTGAAATGTTTATCTGAAAACAGATTGGGTCTGAAAGGTATTCCTCTTCATTCTCTCCAACACAGGACATACTATAGAAATGAATCTCAGGTCTCTTGAAATGAACTCATGTATTTAGAAAAAGAGTAATGCTGATTAAGGCTATCCTACATACAGCGTAGAGGTGATATCCCAGCCATTCCAGCTCTGAACACAGCTGGCAGTGAACAGGCACTGGCAGAGTTGACTGGTCAGTGGGAATACACTCCCACTAATGTCAAATTAAGGCCCACCCCTGGAAATCCCAGTTTCGGTGGTAGCAAGGACACAGTTTGAATTTGTCAGGAGGGGACAAGTGAAAAAACATAACAGGAATGAAGATGGATTTGACCCTCATGGTAGCAACAGGTCACTCCAGTGAGTGTGGACCTGCTTCTTGCCGCTGGAGGGAGAACAAGATCCTCGAAAATCTCGAGAGAGATGAACTAAGAGTGCCCTCAACGGACAGTGACAGAGCGCTGGCTCTCCCCCAGGACTGCAAGGATAGCCGTGTCAGAGCTGCCGGGCAGCCTTGCTTGGGGAGTGTGCCTCCCTCCCAGCTTCTGCTTCCCATGGCACACCTCCTACCGATGCCTTGTTGAGGCTGCTCAGGGCTCTTGCACACCACTCTTTGGGAAAGATACAAGCATGTGCACAGAACAAAAGCTGTGATGTGCTCCACTGGACATCAAAATCCTCTTGAGGGCTTGCCATCACGGAAAAGACCAGCTTACTGTTTTGACTAGCTCTCTTCCTCCAGAAATTACCACTGCGCCAAATGTGGTGTATGAGCACAAATGCAAAGCTTGATAGTTTCCTCTGCCCTTCAGTAAGTCTTCCATCAACATCAACAAGAATCTTGAACAGAAGTCATTAAAAAGAACAGTCCCTGCTCTAGAACTAACCAATTAGTTATCCATTTGCTACTTTATTGTCATCCCATAGAAAAAAGTGCTCTTTTGGGACACTGCTGTTTTGGTCATTTCTTCCCTTTAGCTGAACATCTTCTCTGCTGCACTCCAGTTCCATGCTCACTGGGTCTTAATCCTATCCCTTTCTTCAGCCTTCCTTCCCCTTAAAATGGCAAGCAAAAATGTATTGTGAGCTTCATATTGCTAGCAATAGTAGTTCTAGGGTCAGCCCTTACTGAAGACAAAGATTAAAGTTCTTACCTTCTGGAACAGCTGGCTCTGATCACATGTTGTATAGATAGCTTTGCAACTGCACAGTACTAGCACAGAATCATAAAATGGTCTGGGTCGGAAAGGACCTTTAAAGGCCATCCAGTTCAACCCCCTCTCCTCCTCCCATGGGCAAGGACACCTTTCACTAAGACCAGGTCATGCAGAGGCCCATCCTTCGGTGTTTTGTAAAAAACTTCTTCCTTGCTATGATTTCTATTAACTTGAATTTCAGAGAATATGCATTATCATCCAAGAGCACATTAAAGGACATCAGATACATGATAGTTGTGTCCCAAATGCCTAAAAGAAGTAAAAATGACCCAATGATACATCCATAAGAAAAATGGTGCTGCAGTTGTTAAAACACAGGAATGGAAGGCAAGTGTCCCAGGGTCTACTCCCATCTTACCAACAACTGTATCACCAGGTTTTATTTGTTTGGATATTAAGTCAAGGTACCTTCTTTCTTATCAAATCTCTTAACAGTAACCTACAGGAACTCATGAGTATCATCCGCAATTATTAAAATGCTAGAAGATAAATCCCACTTAAGCAGGCTGTTAGGGTACAGTTCAGAGTGTCGAAAAGGCTTCAAAAACCTCTAGCTTATTAATTAGCTCTGTCAGAACAGCTTCTACAGAACAAAATGCAGAGTAGTAAGAAACTGGAACAAGCCCAGAACTGCAGTGTGTGCCAGCCTAGCCCAAACTTAAACCAGTAGCCATGACAAGGATCCTGAGTTTAGTCACCTACTGGACCACACTGAAAACCTGATAACTAAAGGAAAGAGCAACTCTCCCTTCTGGAATCCCCTGTCAGTCACATTCATGGTGTTTATGCTGGCAATTAAAGCAATCTGGGGCAATGTCACCACATACGTAGCACAAACTTTTGTATGGATATATTAAGTGTACACAAAAATACGTATTTACATATGAAAGCATATCATACATAGAGATTATAAGAACAGTCCTTCCTGAATGATCTGCATCTCCTCAGATGTCAGCAAATTGAACTCATGACAGAAAAGAACTGTCTTGTTGACCCCACACTTCACCACCGTGCTACATACAATTCCCTCCTACACTAGGGGAGCTAGGGCTATTCTGACTTTCTGCAGAATATAAAATTACATCAGGTTGAGGGGAACACATTTAATTAAATATCTGGTCGATGAAGTTCTTCAAGACCTCACTGTGGTGTATGTACATATTCAAAGCCCTGTTTCCCCACTGTATGCAAAATTTCCATTAGTGCTCTTCACAGACTTTATTATGTAATCACACCTCACTTTCATAAAGAACATAAGCTCCCATGTCCTAGAGGAACAGGAACAGATATGTTTTAATAAAAAATCACAGTGGGATTTTTTTTTTGGTGGCTGTGACAAAATGCGGATAGAAGTTCTTTCTGGAAGAGAAAGAGCTGAACAGAGCTTTTGGCAACCTGTCCTTGATCAGCATCTTTGGGCTCTAGCCAACCAACCTGGCAAGCAAATGCACTGCAACAAGAAAACATAAAACTTAACAACAACAAAGAAAAAAAAGGCACAAGCTTTGCAATTTGGCATGAAGATGATCACCAAAACAAGTGTGAGTGACTAAAGAGAGTGGGGAGAAGGACTAATCTCTAGCTAATTTAGACATTTAAGTGTAGAATCCCTATATTTAGGCATCCTTGTGCCTTTTCTAAGACAGACTAAAGCAGACATCACCCAAGGGCAAGTCACCTCAGGTACCTTAAGATACCTTAGCACAGCCATAAAGACTGGAATTACTGCAGGGAAGGCCACATCTATAGATGCCAGGTTCGGAGAACATTCAAGGACTCAGTGTTAAATTAATTGTTTAATATTCATGCAGATGACAGAAATTGCAACAATTGTGCAACAAGAGCCAGGGAAAAAGTCACTTGCAGAACTGTAACAAGATGACTTGGAAGCAAATCAATACACATAGGTTAGGATACAGAGTCTGGAAGCTGTGATAACATGTGCTAGCAGGAAGAACAAAGCCATCTTAAATCATAGCCATCCAAACAACTCTCAAAACCCATGTAACGTCAAAGTGGATGACTGTATCCATTTGTGTCATTTACTTCCTGAATAGCAAGGACCAGCAATAAAAAACAACTGAATCGCACATTTTAACAGGGTATCTCACAGCAAAGTGAGCACTAGCCTTCATCAGTTGATCAAGAAATTATGGTAGCAAAAGGTGATTGGATTTGTTCAGCATTGCACAAGAAGACAGTGACAGGGCCAAAGGACAGTAAGCATCTGTCCTCCAAACCACAACAGCAGGTGCCAAGTCCAAAGCATCTAATCTCTTCAGCAAAATGTATAATCAACACTCCTCACATATTAAATTAATATAAGCATGCAGTTGTTTTTCCTATGGGTGCCTGTGCTGGAACATACATCCAGAAAGCAACATCACAGGGAATGATCTAGTCATTTCATGATTGGAGACTATATTGGAGACTTTAGCCTTCTGCAAAAACAACTTTCACCCATCAGCGCATCTGATGCAACTATACTCTGAAGGAAAGAGGATTAAGTCACCAGAAACACGGCACACACTTGTACTGCATTTAAATAGCACTAAATTAGAATGTCTTGTTTCTGTAGAGCTGCATGTTAACCCGTATCTTATCATGGTCCTGCAGGAACATACACCCTACTTAGTGCTCCCCATTACAGAGGAGCCTTCTGAACCTGCCTTCCTCCATCAGGCTTTATAAAACACAAAATAAAGCTTTCTACCAACTTAAGTAGTTATATGAATTTGGTCTGTTTTTACTAAGGACTAAATGACATGTCCTTAGGAGGAAAACATTAGGCAAGCAGCAAAAAAACCAAGACTGTCAATGTTAAATCCACAATACTGACAACAAACACATCACATTAATTCCTAACAAGCCTTTCGGTGATGATGCTTCAGCAAATGGTGTGCCAGCAGATCTGTGTCCTGAATTAAAGTCTGTGTTGATTTCACTTGTTTTTAGATGAGAACTTTGTAATTCACCAGGAACATTCTGCCATGGAAAGAGATACAGCAGCTTCTGACATGAGCTTTATAACTAATTTGGTGGAGCCCACATTAAGACAGCCCTTAGTGGGTCATAATTAACAGTTCAAACCACAACAGGGATTTCCTGCAATGTATAAAGTACTCAGTATCTCTAAATTTGCAAAGGAAATACTTCATTTTCTCCATGCCCACTACTGTTGCAGGAGCCTTCCAGCCCCTCAGTCTCTTTGCAAGATGTCCAGCTGCAAGACAGAGAAAACACTTCATAAACTGAAAATGGTTTTACAATTCACAGAACTGAGCTGATGTGCAGGTAAACTACAAAAGGAAAATTATTCTACTTCTTTGCACTACCAGCTCATCAAATCCTCTCCTCCTCCTCCCCATTAAAATAGGTTAAGAGAACTCTTCCTCAGAGCTCGCATTTTGCAAATCTCTATTCCTTGCTGCAAAGATCATCCAGATGAAAACCAAGTAATTTTAAACAAAATTGCTCATTCTTCATCCACGGAAGGATTGAGAATCCTTTTGCTTTCACAAAGGAGACGATGAACTCATCAGAACTAAAAACCTGTGTTGGTGCAGACTATAAGAAAAAACACTGTCAAATCAATAGGATCCGTAACTGTTGCAGAGGTATGCTCTTCAATGATTCACTTATTGTAACATCATCTCTTTAAACCATCAGCTCTTTTTAATTTTCTTCATTTAAACCTGCCCTCATCATTTATTCCTGAAAAAAAATACTCTCATTTTCAGAAGCTTGCAAATTGCTCTCTTATTCACACTTCATACAATCGTAAAACTGAGATGTCTGTAACGGAAAAGACTGAAATTTCAAAATAATTAAAATGTGCATTACTTAAAACTACTCACTCAAAGCTAACAATTTCAACTGCGTGAACTCAATTTCCTGGCTTTCCTGAATCTTCTTGATACACTGCATTGCTTTCTGTTTTTTCCATTTTCATTTATTCTCTCTATTCAAATATAAACAATTATTTTCACTTACTTATTGGAAATTGTGGTATAATTCCTCCAGTAATTCTCTCCTGACTTTTTTCCAAACACCTACTCTTCTGAATGGATAGTCTGTCCATTTAAGAGAACTCTTGTGTCTGGACAATAAAGGTCATAGTCTTATTAATATCTGTCTAAATGGAACACATATGGGTCTTATAAAACAGTGATGATAGCACAGCTGTTTACAACATTGTACAAAATAGAGTAAAATGCTGCTAGAATAATGACTCTGCAGATAAACAGTCTGTTGTTGGGACGTGTTTTTGCACAGAGAATAAAAGACCAAGCAAACATCTTTGTCCTCACGATCATCTTACAACCCAAAGTACATCAGGACACTCATGTATGTATGACGTACATTTTAAGTGGCATTGCAATTCACCTGTCCAGGTTATTAAGCAGAGAATACCGACTAAGCCCTGGCTCTATTGCATAAACAGCTGTTTCCCAAGAGGCTTTCATGGGCATATTCTGCATTTGTTTTGCATACAAAGAAGGAGCAGAGCACAAAACAAGTTGTGACTAGCTGACAAGCAGGACAAATGGTAAGAACAAAGACAAGGGCATTTCTTTTCCTTAGATATTTATAATTTGGTAGTGTAACTGAATGCAATCACAGGATAAGGACCATCTTCTATGGTTTCTTTCCTGACCATAGGATAATGCCTACAGCACTGGACATAATGCAAAGCAGAGAGCTGCAAAGCTACAGCCAAGAATTTGCTTCCCCACAGCTTATTTGCTGCTGTAGCCTCTGTTTATAAGTACATAACTTTGTAGGAAATGATGACTTTCCACTGGTTGTTTCAGCAGTACATGAATAGCAGTGGCTGAATTAAGGAAGGTTTTTATTCTTAGCAGCAGCACTGAGGTGGCAAACAGAGGCAATCAGTTCTCAAGTACAACAGCAGTTTATGTTCTCCAAACTTTGGAACATATTGCATACTGAAAAACAGGGGATCAACACTCAAAACTTTCGAGAGATCTAAGTTTTACTACTATTCCAAAATTTTGAGCACAAGATGGCCTAGTAGTTCACGTACTGGAATTACCAGCAGTAATGGCAGACTCTGCTTCCTCTTCTGCTTAGGTACCACACAGAAAGATTAACAGCAGTTATCCATATTCTCTACTCTTGGATAATTTCACATTGCCAAAATTCCCAAAGAGGACACTGCCAGGACCTACAGCACCACACAATCCAAAAGAGAGGAATTCAACTCTTCATTCCCAAATACATTTTGTAACAAGCTCATAAACCTGAAAAGATCACAAAAGGAGACTATAATCTGTCTGGCACTTTGTCCTTTTCCCCCAAGTCCACCAACATTCCCTGGAAGCCTATGAATGTTCCCAGTATTCCCAATCAATGTGCTGAATTAGCACAAACATACTCTAAAGCACTGAAGTAACAGAACACAAGATTCCTGCCACCACTCTGTCAATGCAGATCATCTGTGACTTGCAATAACCAGAACATTCTGGTTCTGTACACATTATGGGCAGGATGCCTGACCATCCAAGCTGAGCAATTTTGCATATGCAGGTACAAAGTCATGTTTATTCTGATCAAATAAACCAAATGAGACCTTTTAAAATGTCATTTTTAATACCAGACAGAGTTAATGCTAAATGATTCCCACTGACAAAAATAAACATTCACTAGACATTACTTTCTTACAATTTTGTAAGCTTTGTGTTTTTGAAAAAGTACGCTCAAGAGAGAAAAGGCAGGACAGTCTTAAGGATTATAAACTCCTAAATTCAATGCAAAAGGCAGAAGCTAGAAACTTGAGCAAGTTGATTCTTACCTAGTTTCCCTCACTGTGAGTCTCATAGCATTTTATTCGCCAGTAGAACTACACCATTTTCTGAGTCATCACTTTCAGCACAAATATCTAAGCAAACATTACTGACATACCTTTCCAGAATTAACTAGTTCTGCTATTTCATCCAAACTTGGGCCACTTGCCATGAAAAATGCCCATCGATAGTGGACTCCTTTCAGGAGATGCTGCAAGAATGACCACAAATACATTAAAAAATCATAAGAGCAAACTGAAATGGGAACTGAAATTAATGACAGAATCCCTAGAGAAGTAACTTAAGGAAAAGACATGGAAATTTGCTAACGTCTGAAAAAAGGGTCACCTAAGCATGTGGATTAAATGTACAGACTGGGATGTTGTGTTACCACAATAGGATCAGGGTGAATTTTGTGTCCAATTGCACAAGTCAGCTAGCAAAGAAAAACAACCTAGTCTCTACAACTAGAAACAGCATTATTTGTTACAAAAGAGAAATGATGCTATATGTTTACACACACTCACAAAGGGGGTGAAATAAACCCAGCAATGTGACATTTAGAATTTTCCATTTCAGGGTTAGTGATTCTATTTTTCCACTATCATATCTGCCAAAATAATCGCTGCCTAATGACAGATGACAGCTCACATGAAAAGCATTCTGGGAAGATCTCACTAGCACAGGTCAAGAGCACCTCCTTTGAGTAAGTCATTACAGGAATAAGAGCCATCATCTGCTAAAAAAAGATGATTTTTAATACAGGGCATAGAATCCTCCTCCTCATTTGAACATGCACACTGAGAAATAATATTACATTATGTCTTGCAGCCCTTTCATTTTGTTTTTGGGCTTTACTATGAAAGTATTTGTGCAGGACTTAAAACCTCATTAAGCCACATCACCACAGGAATACCATAGCAACTGCTTCAAAGGCATTAATGTGGAGAGCAAGTACACAAATGGAGAGAAGAAAAAGTTCTAAAAAGCCCCACTGACAGAATGCTTTAAGATCCACTTTACAAAAACTAGAAAATTCAGTATCGCCATCCAGATACATGAACGTGAAAGAGATGAAAGACTTCTTAGCCATCCTCAACCACTTTTATTACTCTCTGGTGCTGGAATAGGATGAAGAGAATCAGTCACAGAACAATGTTTTGAGAGAAAGCCTGACCAGTCTAAAGAAAGTCCTCATTTCAATGAGGCAGGGATTTGCTCTGTTTAGTATGGAACACCGGCTGTCAGCAGGACTCACTAGGGAGGCCATATGGAAAAGGCCACAGCAGAATGCACAATAAGGAATCAAAACTTCAAAGCTCCCCAAACTACCACACATACCAAAAAAGCACCACCCCAACATGTTTCTTTTCAGTGCAAGAAAGAAGGGAAGAATAATAGTGTATCTCAAGCATACTTAATGACATATGAGAACAATGCAACAGCTGCCTCTACATGAGCCACCTAACTAACATCTAAGCCACAAAAGAAGTCACTAGAATACTGCAAAATGTGCAAATATATAGGATTTTGTCAAGTACCTTTAGAGTTTTGGAACCAACAGTGACTCCTGATCGTAACATGCCATCAGCCACTCCAAGTTTGTCCATATTGATCAGGAAAGGTGTCACTAAGGTAACATATGTTGCTCCTGACCATTTCTTCAAGAGATCTAATGCCCACTTCTCAGTGGATCCACCAACATTATCTAGGATAAAATCAAATCTGCAGACATAAAAGAACAGGTTTAAAGTCATGATACAGGAAAAATAATTTCATCATAATTAAGCTAATTAATAACAGACATTTGCTATACATTTTTATGTGTCACTGCAAGATAGTAGCAAATAAGTCCCAAGACTTCTACCAAATTCCAGCTTTACTGTACAATGGGATTTAAACTTACAGGTTATTGCCTATTCACTGAGCAGCAGACATAAACTATTTAAATCACTTAAATGGCACTTAAACTCCAAAAAGCAGACACAGACGCACAACTACATTCTCTACTTACTTAAAGCCTTCTAGAGCTCTATCTCTTCAGCCCTCCCAAGGAGACTACTGGAACAGTCTTGAGATCTGGATCTAGCACTCAACAATATGGTACGTGCATGTAAAAACTAGTCTGGACTCATGCCCTCACTAGGAACATCTCTTGTATATGCTGTACTCATGTGAAAGCCAGTTGCAGTGTCTAAGATTATGTAAATAAATTATTCCGCTAACCCTTATCTCCTCACTTAATTCTCATCTGTGACCCAATTCTCAGCTTCACTTTTAAAAGTCTTTTTTTCTTACCTCCTTACTTGTGATGGGGCCATTTTTACTCTCCTGACAGTTCTTTTCTTCAAATCTACCTATTTAATGTTGAACCTAACAATACAAAGGGTGTAAGACCTTCCCCATGCGGCATGGGTATTTGCAGCCTCTGGCAACAAGCCATAGTTTCTGAGTTCCTTCTCATTATCCCAGCATGTGAGCCTGTAAAGGCTGAATAGGGCAACAGGGAGCTATGCACCTGTTCTGTTAGGTGTACAACTCATTCTCATTTTCATCTGTAAATTTCCAGCAACCTTCATATTGCAATATATATGTATACCTCAGGTCTAAGTAACCCACAAATAAGAGGGAAAATGCTTCATGCAAATTAAATAGAAAAGTTCTTATTTCTGCAATAGCAGTTTTCCTGCCTTGTCTTCCAAGGATGTGATTTCATTTTTAAAATTCAGTCAGTGTAACAGTTAGCTGCCAAAAAGAACAGATAGTGAAAACTAAAGCTCCTGGACAAAAAGTAGTTCACTATGGGTTCTCAATAGTCAGTACAACTGAAAAGGGGAGGGAAGTAGGAACATCCCTCTCAGTATAGCTGACTGATCAGTCTAGTTTTATCATAACACTGCACCCCAGGACGCTGCTGTTGATATCTCCTAAAAAGGGTCACTCACTAGAAGGAGTGTTTAGCATTTAAAGTGTTGAATTGCACAAAGGCAAATGTAGCACTGATTGCAAACTGCAAAGTCAGTTGCTGCAGGTCCTGGCCATACAGTGTCAGTACCCTTACAGCTGCTCTCAGGACTCCTGACAATCACACTACAGTTAAAAGGCACACGGCACAGTTATCTAGTAAAATTCTTTCAGAGATTGAGCAGCTTCTATTTCTCCTCCCAGAAAATTAGCTCAATCTAGATAAAAAGAGCAGTGTAACTGCCATGTTCACATGAAAGTCCCAGTAGACTAAGTTTAAACAGATGGAAAGATTACAAAAGCAAAAAAAAACTTCTGTTCTAGAGAAAAACTCCCAAGTTAAACATAACTGCTGTGACAAGTTAAGTGTAATTGTTTATCAGACACAGCCCTACCCAATGTTAAGAGAAATTTACTCCCAAGTGAGTTGCACAGTGGCAAGACAAATCACTGCTTCATGACACAGTTCTTCCCTCCACAAGATCAATTTTACTATTTACCAATCTCACACAAGATTTCAGAGACTTATTTGAATTTATTCATGCATTGCATTTACTCCAAGATCCTTGGATGGAAGTGGACAAAACTGTTCAAATCACAGTCACTGAAGAGAAGCACGGGGAAGCGAGTTTACCACCACAAGCCAAATTAACTGGCTTAGTCTTACAATGAAATCTGTGTTGGGGATACTCACTGGGCAAACCGAACTCAAAAAGGGTGGTGGTGAATTTGCTTTACAAAGTAATACTTTAGAATTGGGAAAAGAAAAATAGAAATGGAGGAGTTCTGATAGACTGGAGTGAAACAGTCAAAAAGCAGATACTCTGACCACTAACTCCTTCATCTCAGTATTAACCACTTACAAGGGTAACATTTTAAGTCGCTCTTCCAGGTTTCCAGATTTGTAATCGATCACATCATCTGCTCCAAGCTTCTTCATCAGTGTGCTGGCATCATGGGAACAAACTGCTGTCACATGAGCACCCCAGGCCTTCACTAGCTAAAATCAAGTATGAAAAAAAAGAAGTCCAAAGATTAAAATTTAATGAAACATTGAGACCACCTTAAAAAGCCCAAAATCTCGTTATATAACAAATGAGGACCTTTAATAATGAGTGGGGAGACTGTATTCCAATACAGGATAATTTGTCACACATCCCAAACAAAATAATGATCAGATTTATCAACATTTAAGGTGGTTTTGGGGAGGGAGGAGTTGGTGTGAAGGAAGGGGGTTTTTTTAATGCCACTTGAGGATACGAGGTCTCACAACAAATAAGGCCCCAAATAAAATACTCAGTTTGCCATCTAAATCTGCCAGCTAAAAGGTACACCAGGAGATACTGTCCAAATGGGCAATCTACAAAATGGTCACCAGATCAACCACTAAATATTTTTAAATACACCCTTTATTTCATATATCTATCTGACTGTAAATTGGTTAAATACAAGTAACAAGAAACAGAAGGAAGTGATCTCGGATTTACCACAGGGAAAATGTCAGGTTATCTTCTACTCCAAAAGCTATAGCAAAGTAAAGGACTTTTGCTAGCTATTTCTCTCTTTTTGGCATTTCATTTTTTCATTCACAGTAATAATTTTTACCTTTATTCCAGATTAATGAACGTAGTCTAACCTGGATTAATCAGTTACAAATTGTAGCCAGTCAGTGGCTGGTCAGCCTTTCAACTGAAGGTAGTCACCTGCTTTATCATGGATCAGGCAAACAGCACAACAGTACAACAGTACTCCTGCAAGCCCCTTTAAAACTGCTGTGATTATGGCCCAGCAGCATGGAACACAGTGATGCAATCACCAATTTCTGTGGTTTTTTTCATATTCTTGAGAAAGATGATGCAGCATGAGACAGCAGTGATTAGAATCAAAATCCCCACATTAACTGAGAGCATGAAAAGAGGATGTTCCACAACTAATGGATCAACAAAAGAGCATGTTGACTCTCCAAAGTTTAGAGCTACTGGAATAGTCAGACAAAAGGGCAGCAGGGGAAAGGCAGTGAGGGGAAAGTTAATCTAAGCCACTGTGCTTTACATACACTGCACAAAAAAAGCCTGGTGGCCTCTCACATCATCTGACCAACTACAACAGTTATGGTAGAATTACACTCCATCAGTTTTTCTACCCATATACCAAGTTCTCTTTGTATTTATAGAGCAGACCTGAGTGAAAGATAATGAGAACAGGCTACACATTTCAAGTTACAATGATCAGAGATTCCCTGCACCCAAATTGTGAAATGCAATCTTAGACACAATTCCTTTCTTTGAAAGTCTCTGCTTCCTGCTTTAAATTAATACAATGTAATAAATGGAAAGCAATAAATCTAAAAATATTCCACTCTTGGAAGTATCAATCAGCTTGATCAGATAGATTGGTATTTCTCTATTCTTTCTCTTAATTCCCTTCTGTTAGGGTTTTTTTTTTCCATACTGAATGACTTGAAGATGCATCCTGGGCATGTTGGTTTATATTACCTGTACAGCAAATGTACCAACTCCTCCTGAAGCTCCTAATATTAATACTCTGTAAGAGAAAATTAAAATATATTAAATAGTTCCTTAAATAAACTCTATAATAACTATGTATTCTACTGCTCCTTATACATGTCTGATACTAAACTATTTTAGGCAAAAGATTATATTTGTCATTCAACATTTTTCAAGAGTGGTTAACTCTTAGGTAGACAATAATGTGACTTAACATTGCTGATCATGTGTCCTGTGCCAAAAGCATTACCTCAGCACAGCCAAAGATACTTCCTCCTCATATGTGCTTTCCACTAAATACAGGCACTGGAGCTGTCACACAGTTAACATTTATCACCCAAACCCCCTGTACATGTCCTCACTTTCCCAAACACAGTCGTTTATTTTGGGACAAAGTCAGTTCAGAGCGCTTTCTGTCTCCCAGACTCTGTCCTATCTCCTAAGGAAAAAAATCCAATTCACCAATATTTTACATAAATTGGTCTAATCTAAGAGAAAAATTAGTTTAGTATTACATTATTTAGGGAGACTGTGAACTTCAGAATATATGGAATATAATTTTCCCATACTGCATAATATCTATCTAAAGAGCAAAAATACAATTAAGTACCCTCACCATGAACAAGTCTGAATTCTATTAATTTATCTGTCTTTTTTTTTAGAAAAAAAAGCAGTAGAATTCTTCTAGTTCAGTTCATCTCAACAAGAACTGTAAATGCCAGGTTATGGAAACTGGCACACAAGCAAAAAAATGAAAGAATGTACTACCAAATTATTAGCAATTGAGAGTTCATTTTAACTGAACACGTCACCTTAAATTTAAAAAAAAATTAATTCAAGTTTACTCTTGTGAGGACCTAATCACTGTTCAAAAATTTCATCCAGGTATTTTATTAAGTAACTAAACACCGAAAGTGACAAAGTAGAGAACCTTGCAGCTCAAGTTACAAACACTGCTTGGAATCCGGACTCGTTTGCTAATTCTAGGACAAACGACAGATCCAAGATGAAGTCCTGGCATAGGATTGGGGCTCATGTTTTTCACAACTGCTGTTTGTCAGAAAAATTTCAGAATCTTCAGAAGCTGGTGACATTCCAGTTTTAAATCTCAGTGTGCTGCATGCTGAAGGGAAATTGCTTTTCACAGTACAAAACTGTACTGTACAATCTGGAGTCTCTGCACAAATTCTTTGAAGTAACCTAAGAGACTTGGTTCTGGTCACAGTATCCATTTTAAAATGCTTCCTCTTTTGTAACTGATCAGATTCTGTTCCCCTCCCATTTCACTGATCCAAGCTGCAAAATTCAGATTAAGAAACTAAACCATAATGCCTGAAGCTTTTAAATCTGCCAAAATGTACTTATCCCCAGAACCAGGCTTCTAAAGACAGATGCCTGAAGCAACACGCATATTTTGACTTTATTATACTTGAAAAGGCTTGGGAATGCTACACTCAAGATACTGGGTTAAGCCCATCTTTATCCTTAAAAAGGACAGTCACAGTAAAACCCTTTCAAAACAACCTTTTCAAACAGCCCTTATGATTTTACTCCTCACTTAAAGGGCATTCCCCCCACTATACATTTTGAGGAAAGCTGTTATCATAAAATGTACATTTTGCTTAAAGGATTTAGCTACATTCCCAGTTTGGGGAGATACTTGGCTGGGACTTTTTTAATTTTCCCCTTCAATAAAAGCCCTCAAGATTCTTCCTGTAGAAATACCTTCCAGATTTGCTTTCTTCCTATGTTACAGGGGCTACTTTCTACCAAACCTTCTAATTACTAAAACTCTGTCCACACATTGCAACTTCAAGAAAGCTCTTTGTTTCAGAGACAAAGTATGTCCGCACAGGAGATCCACGTGCCGCAGCCCAACAGATCAGCAAGGCATATTGTTTAGCAAAACACGAATGAGGAAGTGTTTGAAGGAACAGGACCTGCTAGGACAGTACTGAAGGACCACAGACAGCGGCAAGTGTCAAAGAAGGAACAGTTTTTCTTTGCAATGCCTAAGGAAAACACAGCCAGGAGAAAAAAGTATCATAGAAACTACCTGTCTTCGCTGCATCAGTAAATTGATGTAGTATGTGCACAAGGGAACAAACTAACAAATCACCTGACCTGGACAGAGATCCAAGAGAACCAATTCTCTCAAAAGAACAAAAGGAACATTTACACTCCAGTCTTCCCTCTCTTCTGACAGAGGCACAACATTCACCAAGCACCATATGAGGCTCCAGCAGTCCAAATGATCAGGGAGTCAGCAGATCTCTCCAGATAAGCATACCATGAGATTTGAGAGCTTAGCCCATCTCCCTGGGCCCTGCTTGAAACTATGGTGTGGTCAGAAACTACCATCAGAGAGCCAGGACCTATTTCAGCTGTGTGTCCCCCCCACCAAAACATACAAGAGGATGGGGAGTGGGTGTACAGATCAAGGACTAACATTTTCGCTGGATTATAAACAACTAACAGTTTTCAGTAACTCAGGTACATGCAAAATAAAAATTAATATATTTACTGAATAAAAAACTTTTATGTGGGTATAAAATTAATATATTTACTGGAAAAAATATATAGTGATTTATTTAGATATAAAATTAAGTCTCATTTGGTTATGCCAACAAAACGTCCCCAAGAGATTTATTCCTGGATCAAGAAATGTTTACTCTATCAGGAATTTTTGCAACGTACACTCAATTTGTACTTCTCAACAGATAAAATGAGGAAATAACACACAAACATTGAAAAAAAATATTTTCTTGGGGTATTATACCATTCAAATTTTCATTGTAACAATATAAACCAGGAGCGTACATTTAACAGCTTACAGTAGCAGAATCCAGCATCTCTCCCCAGCATACTTAAAAGTATAAAATGCTGCCTCTGTTCTTATACAAAGACCTTTACTTAACAGTAACGTAAGCACTTTCAATACTGTCAGGTTTGTTTTTATCATGCATTTTGTAAATACAGCAAGCAAGACATTTAACAGCCAGTGTGGAACAAGAATATCTCCCTTCTACTGGAACAGGTCACTGGCACATGTGAGAAGTTCTCCAGGTAGCCACAGAGAACTTCAACACAACAGAGTCATTTTGAACATTTAAGATAATAAGAACATTCCCTTTTAACTTTTACAAGAATATTACAGTGGTAGAGAATAAAAGTTATGCAGAAACAACTGGAATTATAGTGAAGCAAGAGGCTTCACAAACAATATGAGCACACTTCAGGTAACTTGTAAAAATAAAATCTGTGAAAGTGTGTGCAGATACAGCAGATATTCCTGTCATATCAATCTGCAGTCAGATGTTGGACTGTTAGCATGTGTTTCTGGTTAGCACACCCTTCCACCTTAAAAGAGGAAAAGAAAACAATACACAGCAATAGAAAAATCTCAATGTTTTTAAGATGTCTTAACAGTGCAATAAAGTATCAGTGAAGTAGCTTTCATCAAGGAATAGAACTGTTCTGCCAAAACAAGACACATTCATGTGTCTACATAGACCCTTCTATGTGGCTATTTATGTACACCTACAGGAGAAAAAAGACCAGCATAAAATCACACAAGTTGGTAACTCCTTACAATATAGAATATTTAAAGAAATTACAAAATACTGTATAAATTCTTATATTTTTAAATTATTGTCTCGAGAGACCATGGAATACAGTTTTGCACAGCCCTTTCAATGCATTTTATATATTTTCCTACATGAAATTTTTCAGAGGAAAAAAAGTACCATCATCTAAGTAATTCGCTGCTGGTTTTACAGTTCAAAATGTCTGGGTAGGAAATACAATATTTTGTAAGTACATTAATTTATTTTTTTGCTGACAAAGTAATTAAATATTTATTTGGAACAAAAAAGTAAATATTAAATGTGAAGACATTTTATTAATGCAGTTTGAATTTTAACATAAATCTGAACACTTACCTGACAATTGGAAAAAAAAATTGAAACAAGGCTAGGGTAATTATTATATTAGGATAATTCTATTTTCATGTGAAAGTTAAGATAATAAAAGAAGTCTAAATACTGAAAAAAAGAAAAAGTAAGGCAATGTCATCTAGAATTTTAGTACTAGCTAGAAGTTAATGACATCTCTTTGAAACTCCTTTAAATTTTGCAATTTCATTTTCTCAAAATATTGTTGGTCTCCAGAACAAACAAACGGTCAATATTTTCATGATGAAATTTACTGTGACATATGAACAACCACTCAATCAACCATCTTCTAAAGATGTGTGTGAAGAATTTCAATAACACGGCATCCTTTGCAATGCGTTGTATTACAAATTATCAGCCAAGGTCAGAGAAGGTCAGGCATCTATACTCTTACTGCCTAATAATTACTTCATGACCTAAATTTTTGGTGCAGCTTACTAATTTTAGTTATTATTTTATCAACTCTAGTGTTTTTACTTTTGCTTTTATTTCTATTCTGAAGAACTTGTTATCTATTTATTCAAACATCTAAAGGTGAAAAGAACTACAAATTTCAATTATCAGAAGAAAAATGGTATTTGCTCCCATCTTTCAATGCATTTTCCCTCATCTGCCACTGTCAGATTAACAGGCTGATAAGCAAACCAAATTTTTCTATTTGACTGGCTGCTCATCTTGCACATTCTCCTCTTCTTGTCTGCGTTCCTGACCTCATCAAAGTTCTGTCCTGCAGGTCAAATAAGACTCAGTCACCTGCTCATTTTTCTCTAAAATGCTGGAAAACCAGTCTGTTCCAAATGGCCCATACATGTAGGAAGACAGTGAACCCCATCTCTGGGCTTTTTTTTGAGTTGCTGAAATAACCGAGAGGATATTATATTTGGCTAGCGTACTAACAGGCAAAAAGGCAAAGCCCCTATAATTTTCTAGAGATAACATCCTTGAATTCTCTGTATAGTCCATACATTAGAGACACATTGGATTATCACAGAATCATAGAATGGCCTGGGTTGGAAGGGACCTCAAAAATTATCTAGTTCTGAATCCCCTGCTGTGGACAAGAACACCTTTCACTAGACTTTGCCCAGAGCTCCACCCAACCTGGCCTTAAACACTTCCAGGGATGGGGCATCCACAACTTCTCTGAGCATTTTCTACCTCTATGTAGTGACTACACAGAGGAAGTGAGCAGCAAGTGGCTCTGTACACGCTTCAGTCTCACGCATCTGAGTCTCCTTTAAAGAAACCTCTCTCAGCACCTGTGTAGATTGAACCAGCATCTTTCAGGCATCTGGTCTTTTTGAATGTCATGGTACTAACAGCCTTCACCACTACTGGACATGTCTTAGAAACAGGTCCATCAACATCAAAATGAACTATTTACCTACCTTTTGCCGCTACAATTACTTTGGTTCAGTCCTCCCACTTGGTTAAGTGCAGACCATGCTGTGAGACCAACATAAGGTAAGGCAGCAGCTTCTGTGTGACTGAGACACTTTGGCTTAAAGGACACCTGCAATAAAATCGTATCTAAGTCACACAGCAGATCCTATGTGACACTGAAATATTTAAGCAAGTTTTGCTGAATTGCAGACCGTGTGTATTACGCTTTTTCAAACATCTTCATGACTAGCTGAAGTACAAATGAATCCAAGCACTAAGAAATAAGCAGGTACTTAGGTACACTGAAGAAGAAAAATGCCTTTTTCTTTACAACTTTTGGATTCACAGTTTTGAAAGTTTACCTCGTTTCCACTAGCTACCACAAACTCAGACAGAGTGCCCTGTTTCCACGGAGGAATCGCTGCCCACACCTGAAACCAAACAGAAAACAACTATCAATTTTTCTAACTTTGCACATGATTGTATGTACACAGAAAAGTCTCCTTCCTTAAAGAAATCTTTTTTTTCCAATTTGCAGAATGCCTTCATTGTTTGTCAGAAACCAGTTTTAGCTTACTTTACATAAAAAACTTGACAAAAACTGACTCAATGAAGGACTGCAGAGCTACGTAAATAAATGGTATCGTTGCACTGTGTGTAAGACATTATTTTTCAAACCCCCAAACTATTCCCATGCCAGGAAAGCCCAGATTAGAGGGGCAGGAGTGGTGCAGAATCAGAATTTGATACACCAGAACTAGTGAAATGTGAAAGCAACTGGTGAAGGTGAAAACAGACAGTATCAGTATTTATGTCAAGACCCATGAAGCAGTTCTTGGGTTAAGCCAAATTTCCTAACCTAAATTACTCATAAAAAAACCCTACTAATCTCTTCCTTTAATTTCTATCTTCAGTCAAAATGAAGAAGCATTTTGAGTGTGCACTTATAAATTCCACTCTCGGTACCACAGAAACAGACCAAAAACTAAAAATCAGAAGGAATTTACGGTCAGATAGGCCTCATTAAGAGTGCAATCACATTAAAAAAAAAAGAGGAAAATGAAAGCTGAGCATCTCGTAGTATATCTTAATTATACATGCTGAAAAAAAGAGATTGGTGGTATCACCTCATCTCCAGGTTTGAAGTAAGACACACTCAGTCCACACTCCATAACAACTCCAGACACATCTCGACCAAGCGTTAGTGGAAATTCAGTCTCCTCAGTTTTGAGTTTCAGGGGATCTCTCTTCATATTTAATGCAGTTGCACCATAACCCCCTGCAAAACATGAAATTCATCAAGACATAACACTGAGTTTTCATTTGTTCACTGGACAATTCTAATTAGAAAGCTTTGTCTGTACAAACTGTGCCTCAGTTCTAACTGAAGCATGCAAAAATCTGCAATATTTTATACTTTTACAGATTTTACAAATAAAGAGCAAATCTCATTCTGGCTTATTTATCCATAAAGTGGCTCTCCATTATGGAAGTATTTAGTATGTGATAACACTGTCAGAAATTCTAAGTCCACTTGAAATGCTGGAAATGGTCCTTTTTCCAACACCATGTAGCTTCAAATCCAAAAGAACTCCAAGTTTCCCAACTATCTTTCCAACTAAATTACTGTAAAATGCAACATGAACATCACTGTAAAAAAATACTACAATGCATTTCCTAAGATGAGTAACTTGAATTTCTATAGAAATATAGAAAAATGCAATGAAGTCCCAGAATTGCCCATCTAATAACTGTGCTCAGTCTAAAAGAGTCTGCATTCACATTCAGGTGTTTGGGCAAGTCTGCCTGGGTGCACTATCATGCTAGAAAGTGTCTTAATTCTGAAAACAGACACAAAAGCGAGCAGCTTGAGAGCAGGACAGAAACATAGTTTCTTCCAAACACTTTCACAACTTATTGCAAATACTCCCTGCAGCACAGCAGTTCAAGTGGGTCATTCAGCAGGACTCCTCAGATACGAAATGTCCCATAATCAAAGCCCCAGCAACATACCAAGATTTTTTTAAAACTTATTTATTAGAGGCCCAAACCACAAACTACACTTCCTCCAGATATATTTTCATGTTCTACTGAATCTGATTTGCTATGCAAGATCACTCTTCAAGATGAAATGTTAAGGTATTCCGCTACCACAACTTTCTTCTCCTGTTTTAAACCTTGAAATTGAGGAACAAAAAAAAAACCCCAACTTATTAAACGCTTCAAATACAAAGAGCTGGACAGAGAAAGGCACAGATTTCCTGGGCGAGATGCCAGCAGGGACCCAGCTGCCAATTCAGGCCGGGGATGGCGATGGACGACACGGTCCCTGTTGGGTCGCGACGCGCCAGACCCGCAGCCACTCTGACCTCTAGCCCCGTTCACCCCCCCAGAGATGGGAAAACCCGGCAAATCCCAGGGGGACACTGCTCCTGGGACGGATGGGGGAGTCTCCCAGCGGGTGTGGAAAGGGGGAGGAGACCGGCAGGGAAGAACGCCCCCATGGCTGCGCTGCTCGCACGCAATGAATGGCTTGTGAGCCGCTCGCCCCCTCGAAGTCTGACCCCCGCAACACGCACGTCAATGGCTCTGTGTACCATTCTAAGAACTTGAAAAAAACTCTTGTACCGTTCTCCCTTGTGAGACCCGACAAAAGTTAAGTTCCTAGGAGGGAGGGTTCCCCTGGGGGGAGGCTCGGGGCAGCCCCCGGACACCGCCCAGGCGGGGAGCGAGGGCCGGGGCGGGACGGGGAGCGAGGGCCGGGACAGGGAGCGAGGGCCGGGGCGGGACGGGGAGCGAGGGCCGGGGCGGGACGGTGCCCGGCCCCGACTCTGGAAGCCACGTGGGAGCGGCGGCCCCAGCACAGCCCCCGGCAGCCCGGCCGCGGCCGCTCGGGCTCGGCACTTACTTCTCATGCTGAGGTCGATGGGGTTCAGGCTCGCAGCGTGAACCCTAATGATGACCTCGTTCGGGAAGTGTATGATGGGGAACATCATTTCCCTGGTGAAGCGCAGCACCTCGTTGCTGCCGTACCGGTCTATGACCCAGCTGGGCATGGCGCTCCAAGCCCGCGGAGACAAGCGGAGCCCGCGGGCCGGCGCCCGCCCGCCTGCCCAGCGCAGCGCTCGGCAGCCCAGCGCCCCCCGCGACAGCATGGCCGGGGCAGCCGGGCCGGGCCTCGGGACCGGGACGGGGACGGAGACAGGGACAGGGACAGGGACAGGGACAGGGACAGGGACAGGGACAGGGACAGGGACAGGGACGCGTCGCTCCCGCCCGCCCCCCGCGCTCAGCCCCGGCAGCTCCCGCAGCCAATGGGCGGCCGCCTTCTTGGCCGCCCCGCCAATGGTGCCGCGGGGTGTTGCGGCAAGATGGCGGCGCGCAGCCGCCGCGCCGGGGGCAGGGCCGGGCGGCCGCGGGCAGTGGGAGCGGGCGGGGATGTTGCGCGCCTCTCTCCGCCAGGTGAGACGGGCTGGTCCGCCCGGCTCGGGGTGCCGAGGGGCGGGGAGGGGGTGCCGAGGGGCGAGGCGGGCTGGCCAGGGGAGTTCAGCCACACCGGGTCCCGTGGGCTCCCTCCGGCAGCGGGGATCGCGCTTTGGCCCCGTGCCGCCCCGGCCGGGCTCTGTCGCCTGCCAGCCCTGAAAGGGGGTTGTGCTTTTGTCAGAAATCACGTAACTTGCCTCAAGTTTTAATAAATGGTAGCGGTTAGCTAGGTTCCTTATTTATTTATTTATTTATTTCCTTACTGACCGTTGTCGGTTTGGTCTTTAAACCACCGAAGCTTTGAGTTTCTCGGGACTAGTTCTGACAAGCCTCAGTAAGCAAAGGTTGAAGATTAGACATTGGGAATTTTAAATTTATCATCCTTCAAAGACGTGTTGGAGTAACCAGAAGATATAGAGGGGGTTAACAAAGACATTATAGCAAATAAGAGCTATAATACTATTTAAGTAAAGAGAATTGTGTAACTTAGGACTAACGAAAGTTGGTTTATTTTTTTTGCTAAAATGTATAAATACGTGGGAAGTCTCGAAAGGGCCATGTGTGGATTCACTACGTATTTCTGGCCAGAATAAAGTAATGCCTGTCTCACTGACACTTCAAAGGTGGTGTTGGAGGGTTTCATTTCTTCCCCACTGTTTTTGGCGATGCTTTCAGGTGTCGGCGGCGCTGAAGGAAGGACATGTCACTCCCACGGAGCTGTGCCAGCGGTGCCTGGCCCTCATCAAAAGCACCAAGGTCCTGAATGCCTACATTACCATAGCAGAAGAAAGTGCTTTGAAGCAGGCTGAGGCATCGGAGGAAAGATACAAAAGAGGTGTGTTTGTTCGTGGCTAACGCCGGTCCTTGAAAAGCTGCGGAGGAGGAACGTTTTGGGTTAGATGAAGCATCTTTTCTTTGTAAAAAGTTAAAGGTGTCTGTGCTGCTTGTTTGAGTGTTGAGGGATGAGGCTTCCGGTTGAGGTTTCTGTGGGGATACACTTGCCACTCAGGAGAGTCTTTAGTTCAGAAATCAGAAGCAAAACCTGGAGCAAACGAGGCACTGCAAGTTAAACAGGCTCTGTCTGTCACAGCACTGCTGCTGGGTGCCTCTTCCTTTCCTCAGCAGCTGATGTTCAGTGTGCAGCCAGCAGCAGGTACCACGAACGGGCAGCCCCAGCAGTCTTCCACAGGCCTGCTGACTGGGGCAGGCAAACACCTGGCTCAGCCTATCGGGTTTTTAAATAAGAGAGCAAATTAAAATAAAGCAACTTTGTTAATTACAGTTATTAACTGGTGAACAGAACAGCTTTCAGTCCTGTTACCTGCAGCATTTAGAGACTGACCATCCTCATTTTTCTTTGCATTTCAAGAAAGGAAAGGTAAATTTTCACCTCATAGACTACTTTATCCCTTCCTGGGTGACATTTACTGCCCTCTAGCAGCTTAAGAAAGTTTTGCTTCCTGACATAGGCCTTTTAGTTTGTTTTTTTTTTCCTAGATGACAGATACTCACTTAGGAAAGATTTTTTTCTGCTTTGGTAATTTTTTGACTGTGTGTGTCAGGTAGGCAGAGTTTCTGGCTCCCAGCCTAATGATGGACTTTGCAGCACCTATGGCTGAAATCAGCATTGTGTGGTCACACTGGAAGAGGTATGCCCACCTTTGGGATAGCTAACCTGTATGGAAGCAGCTGCAGGTCCTGTGGGCTTGGGCACATTTGCAGAGCCAGGTCTAGTTTGGGCAGAAGGCACAATGCTGGAGTTGGAATGGAAGATGGTTCTCGAAAACGTGACAACCATCAAATGCCAAGTGGATGGTGTGCTTGCTTCCAAAAACCACCCAAAGGGACATGTGAAGTAAACTGTAATTGATGAGAAAGCTGTCCATATAATATGCACACTTTGCTTTAATCTCTGTTGTCTTTGCAATCATTCCTCACATAGGTCAGCCACTGGGTGTTCTCGATGGAATTCCTATTGCAGTAAAAGACAACTTTAATACAGCTGGAATTGAGACCACATGTGCATCAAACATGCTAAGAGGTACAGTAAAACTTCTAAAGTAGAATGAGATCTCATTTCAGGACTCTTGTTCTTTAGAGGGTTTATGGAGTTGGGTCTTCCAGAAACCTAAGTATTTTCAAAAAGTGAGCTGGACTCATTTGAGGAAATAGCCTTTTCCAATTTCACTGCCCAAATTCATCTGGTGTTACAGATGCATCTTTTTCTTCTTCTAAGCACATTGTCTATTTATGTAGTTATATGCTTCTAACAACACAGTTTTTATTGTAATTGTGTATACTAAAATAGAATTGTCCTAAAATTCATAGAGAGGAGACAGTACTGTTCTGCCTAGCAAAATCCAAAGATAGTCTTTTTTTTTACTGCCGTTGTTCTGTTGATAGTTGTTGGATTAAGTAGGAAGAGTAGACATTAATCCTGATATACAAACATGTTGTATAGGATTTTTTTTTAGAAGTTCCTAAGGTCATTGTTTCTATTAACATGCTGTGAACATCTTTAAGGCATTACAAGGTTTTCATAGTAAAAGCAGGAGCAGAAAACATTTCTTATATCTGTTTATTCTGCACAAAGTAATATAAAGTTTTGTGGAAGATAGCACAAGTAGATTAGCAGAATTCTAATCTAATTATGAGAGTTTTAATAGCACAAGAAGCAAAACATGACAGCTATTTTAAAAAGTGTTATCTGAGATGCTTTTCCTTAAAGCACATTACCAGACCTGTTGTGATTGATTGCAATGAGTATTAGGAGTGATGTCCTTGTTCCTATTGAAGATGGTGGTGGAGAAACCCCTGTCAATATTCATAAATTGGTTGGTTATTCGCTGAGATTTCATGTCACTGTCATGGTTTTCATCCTGGGTGATGGAAGGGTGGCAAAGGGTGCACGTGTTTGACCACAGAATAGCCAGCTGGCATTTCACCTTGTGGTTAACCATATGCTCCTTTATCTCAGGCTAATGGGAGATAATTCAGGACAGATTAGCACTTTACTGTAAAGAGCTGGTTCTTATTTTTTGTCATTTTAGACAGTTCCTGCAAATTGGCCGAATGCAGTAATTTGCTACCCTTGTGTTTTCTTGTTTATGTGAAGTCTTAGCCTCACACTCCAGGCATGTATAATCCAGAATTACTGGATTGTAAATTGCGGAGGAAGAAAAATGACGTTGCAAACAAAACAGCATTGGGTTTACTTTTGCTAAATTTTGAAAATTATTCATGTTACTTGAAGCAAAACTGTGGCAGTGTGAACTGTCAGTTCTTACACACAGATCACTAAAGACGACTTTGAAATGTTCAGTGTAGTTACTTATAAAAATAATTCGTAGCTCGCAAATCACTCTTAATTGCTCTGATTGTTTTCAGGTTATATTTCTCCTTACAATGCTACAGTAGTTCAGAAATTACTGGATCAGGGAGCTGTGCTTTTAGGCAAAACAAACCTAGATGAATTTGCAATGGGGTGAGTGATGTTTATTATTTTTTATGTGTGATTGTACATAACATAGATGGGAACAGATGGTGTGTATTCTACCTGTAATCCTTAGCTCCTGTTTGTGTGAGGCTAGACAATAATGAAGACTTAGTCATGAAGAGTATATAGAGTTGCATGAAGTTCTCCCTGAACATTTATACTGTTGTGTAAATGAGACAGACTCTGAGTTTTATGAATGTAGCATTCAACTGTAAGCTGTGCTTAGAGGGAGGAAGTGTGACATAGGCCTTTTAGTTTGAAGGAGGAGCAGACTTCTTCCCAATCCAGTAGTGTGTTAGTAGAATTGGTTACAACACAGTTAATTGCTGCCTTTTTCTCCCTCCATACTGGTGTTTTTTGCCTTTAGCCAATTACTGTCGTGCCCCTGATGGCAGTGACTGCCTCTGCCAGTTAGCTACTGGAGTAATTTGTATGAATACTCCCTGATTTGCTGCAAACAGGCAGCAAATTAGAGCAACATTTCAGTTGCCTAAGCTAATGTTGGTGACTTTTTGTCAGGAGCACACTGAAAAATGCTCTTAAAAATTGATTCTCTAGCAAATCAGTGAAGGCAGCCAAGCTGTATCAGGGAACAGCATCAGACCATTAAGGATGGGGATCTCTGGCACACCAGCTGCTGGGTCTGGAAGGGAATCTCTGAGACTTTAGTTACCTATGAGGGACAGTAAGTGCTGTGTTTTGGTTTTATTTTACTTATCCTGATGTCAGAGGTTTGGTTGGGAATTCACATGGATGGGATGGAAACACTTTGATTGTACTGTTTTGAATAAAGTAACTTTTGTATAAAACAGAGATTCCTAAGACGAATAGCAGGCAAAAAGCATGGGAAAAACCTGATTATGCAGTATTACAACTGGCCTAAGTTCATTAAAGCACAGGATTCTTCTGAAAAGGCTTATCCCAACGCTGGCTTCTCATTTCTGGTCTGTGTGTTTGCATGGTTTCCCTATGCTAACACCAGCGTAGCTGCACCATGAGCTAGATCAGGGAATGGCTCCAATTCTGAAGTAAGATGCCTCAATAAGGTTAGTTCTCAAATGCTGTCAGCTGCCCACTCTGTCCCATCATTTGGCTGATAACACTGGCACCTTGGAGTCAGGAGGGACCAGGGAGTCTGGGGTGGAGGCTGTGAAGAAGGAGGAAGGTGCTGCCCCTGCTTCTGGTGGCAGCTCACACTTAGGATACCAAGAGCTGGCTGAAACCAGTGTCTGAAAAGCCAGTCTGGCGCTCTGAGCCAGCAAACTGTGGCCTCAGCACAGGGCTACAGAGTGAGTAATAGTTGTCATTTACAGATAAGTGCTTGTTCCTGCTATTGTAGGGCTTTTTTCCCCACCCGTGGGTTTACCCACAACTCTGGTCTTGCATCAAATGCAAGGTTAGAAAAACAGAGTACCTTTGTTTTAAAGCAGAAGTGCAGCTTTACTTTCATGTACTTTAAATTAGTTTTATGTCTTTGTGATTATGCTCTTCCCAGTGTCATCAGCAGAAGTTAGAAAGAGGTATGAGTTCAGGGTGTGTGTCAGAAAGGGATGAAGAGCTATGAACTTTACAGTTCTATGTAACATTGTTTACGTTGACTGCACAAGGATTTATGTACACCAGTTTTTTGTGTTGAAATTGAATTTTCTAGGATGGGGGATGAGGAATTGGATGAAAAAAATAAAATTGGTGAATACAGTGTGTCATCTCTCACTTCTGTCTCTGTGTGTCCTGGCTGTCTTAGATCTGGGAGTACAGATGGAGTATTTGGACCAGTCAGAAATCCCTGGAGTTATTCAAGACAATACAAGGAAAAGTCTGTACCCAAATCCCATTCTGAGGACAAAGAGTCTAACTGGGTAATAACAGGAGGGAGCTCGGGAGGCAGCGCAGCTGCTGTGTCGTCTTTCACGTGCTTTGCGTAAGAGGCTTTTAAAATTGTTTTTCACTAAATGTCTCATAAGCTCGTGTGAGATGGAAGGGTTATTGGCCCTGGCATGCAAAAATTTTTTTTCAGCATCCCTAGGTTATTTGGGGCATATTGTGAAGCCAAAATTAATCCGTGCAGGCGAACTTGGGTTTATTCATTTCAGGCGTTATTCAGTGTCCTGGTAGGGCCACTTTGCACTGTGTGAAATAAAGTTGCAATAGCAGTAAAGGAATGACAGTTTTATTCCTATTCTCACATAATCTCTTAAAAGTTTTATGAGGTTTGTGACATCCTCTTCCTTGGTAAGTGCATTACACAAGCACATGCTGACACCTGGAATTCAGTGAATTGGGAGATCCCTTAATTTGCAACAGTATAAAAATCTCCCCTCCTTCATTTTTATAGCGTAGTTACATAATAATACATGAGACTTGGGATCTAAAAGCTTTGAAATCTATGATTTAACAAAAGGGTACATAGTATTTAGTGCACAGCTACTTAAAAACTTGCCTGTTTTTAAAAGTTAGAAGACAGTTTTAGTGTCTGGGGTTTTTTTGGCAGGTGTATGTTGGCCATACTGACCTCCCGTTTTGTGTTGCTTAGCACATTGTCAAATCAGGGAGATTTCTTTTTTGTCCAGCTATTTTATTGCCTTTAACTTATCACACCCACACTCTAACAGTGTCGTTGAAGCATCAGGAATGCTGCCAGTCTTTGTCTTTTCAATTTGGCATTTGGATGTGCAAAAACTGCTACAAGAGTGAGGGTGTTTTATAACAACATACAAGCTTTGAAAAAAATTCCACTTCAGCAAAGTCAGTTGACTTGGTTCAACCATCTCAGAAACAGATGCCAATGGGAAAAGTCGTATACTCACTTCAATAAAAATTATACCTACTTCTGAAGTTCTGTTTGTTTTTGGCAAAAATTTGAACAAAAGCTGCTTTATTGTTTTAATGGTGCTTGAGTTAAATTTATTAATAACAAGAGAAGAGTGTGTTTCATTTCAATACAAGTTCCAATTCCATTACAATTTTTTAAAATAAAAATTTAAATTTAGAAAAGAACAAGGTTTCACCTGTGAACCAAAAAAGGAAGTAAAAGTCAAGAAAATAATAAAAAATACTGTGTCCTAATTGTACCTAAGCTGCTGTAAACTGAGAGTTCTGACTTTGTGTTTGATGTATGTTTGGAAACAGAAAAAAACATCCTAGATTTTCCAAAGTATGCCCTCTTGGTAGGGGCAAGAAGTGTTGCTATTCATTTGTATACAGGAAGATGCTGATTCATAGTGCATTGGCTACTGACGAAATGGGATGCAAGATGTTAGAAATTGTACCCTAAATCACATGAGGTGTATCTTTTGGAGTCCACAGTATTGGAACGGACCAACAGAGAAGGGAGAAAAAGATACTTGGGGCCATCTTCAGATGTTCTGAATTCTATCTATTTGCTTCTGTTTTGTGAAGAGAACTGGACTCTCCTGATGCCTAATTCAGAGACCAAAAGAAAAATCAAAGAAGAGATAAAAAATAGAACAAGGAGTAGACTGAAATTTAGGCTGTGTGATTATGACTTCTAATCTGGAAGAATTCACAGTTTTAAGTCCATGCACCTTAAAGCCACACATTCTTATTATTTGGAAATGTTGTGAATTACTTTACTAATGATGATCCTTTTGAAACCATAGAGCCTTAGGGTCAGACACAGGAGGATCCACCCGAAACCCTGCTGCTCACTGTGGTGTAGTGGGCTTAAAGCCAACGTATGGACTGATCTCTCGCCATGGTCTCATTCCTCTAGTGAACTCCATGGATGTGCCAGGAATCCTTACCAGATGTGTGGATGATGCAGCAGTTGTGTTAGGTATTACTACCATATGTCTTTGTTTACAACAGTGTCTCAAAACAAACTGAATTCTGGCTAACTAATGTCCATTTGCCTGTTCTTCATATGTCATGTCATATTTCAGGTTCACTTGCTGGACATGATCCTAAAGACTCTACCACAATTCAGGATGACTTTAAGCCATTTGAACTACCCGATTTGACTGATGTTAGCAAGCTCTCAATAGGAATTCCAAAGGTAACATTTAAATCCTATCAACAGTTGTAGACAGGAACAAAAAACAGGACACTTAACAAAAAAAATCTGTGTCTTGTCCACCACCTCCCAGTCTCTCGTGATTTAAAATAGTGAAGGCAGTACAAGCAGATCCTGGAAAAAAAGCAGTGTTTGCTCTGTTGCCTCTTCAGGTGATTCAGAGTAAGCATATGCTCATGTGCAATCTAAAACATTTTGTCATCATTGTGGGAGGCACTGTTGAGAACTTCAAGGCAAATGAGGAACTTCAGTTCTTGGTTCTCTCTGATGCTTTTCCATTAGTCACCTCTGCAACCTCAAACAAGTTGTTCTTGGTGCCTTCTCACATTGTGAGGCTGGTACTGGTTTGTGCAGTGCTTTGAGATTCTTGTTTAAATGGCTCTGTGTTAATACAAAGCAGAATTTTGAAGGCAATTAAATGGCACAAGGAGCCGTGATTTGCAGAGCTCTAGTAGATTGAAAGACGGCTGTAATCTGGCATCAGATGCAATTCGTTCATGTTTGCAACTATAAGGGTACTTGCAATTTAAGAGCAACATTTGGGACTCCAGCCTATTTTTAATTTAATAAAGGCTCTGCCTTCAAAATGACAACGTGAATAACATTTATCGGTTTGAGTCTCAATAATTGAACCTGTGCTAGAACAGGCATACCCAAACATTTAATTGGGTAAGCAGAGATGTCCACTGACATCAGGATCTGTGAAACACAAAAATGACATGCCTAGAAAATTAATTAGCTGCATACTGTTCAGATGTTGAGAAATCTAAAATAGTGGTATCGGTTAATTAATTATATCCTTTGGACAGGTGTTTTCTACTGCTATAGGTTATCCTAAACAGATAGATGTATTAAACATGGGTCATAGCTACTCAGAAATCAGTGTTAGGACCCTGACACTGTGGATTAGAACTGAAGCAACTCTTTAACAGCAATGTAGCTTATTTAAGTCTTCTCCCAGCCCCTTGATTGTAGCTTTTTTTTGGTGGGGTTTGGTTTTTTTTTTTGTTTTGCCAGTTAACCACTGATACACTGTGGCCATAATTTCTTCGTATGGTCCTTCTCACAGCAACCCTAGTTTTAGGATTTATACCTGAAGAATTTCTGCCCATGGCTGCAGAGCAGTTCAGTACAGTCTCAATGAATAGATAAATAAGGGGATAACTGGGTAATTTCTCCTTCTGAAGAAACTGCTGAAATTCCATGATGTACAATACTAGGTCGATCCTACTGAGATGAACATAATACTCTTAAGACTGAATCCTGTTAATTTAATACTGCTTGATTATGTAGCATTTAGTAGATGCAAAAATCTTTAATAAGTACTTTAAGTCATATAGTGGTAAGATAGTAGTTTTGGTGTATTTTTAGCAAAGAGTATTTATGCTTTTGGTTGCTACTAGAAGTAAACCAGCTCATAAAATCATGCCCCTTCTTGTTTTTCCTCTAAGGAATATCATGCACCAGGCCTGTCTAGTGAAATTCTGGCTCTCTGGTCCAAGGCTGCTGACCTCTTTCAGAATGCAGGTGCTAAAGTGGTTGAAGTGAGTCTCCCACACACTCGTTATTCAATTGTCTGCTACCATGTGCTGTGCACAGCAGAAGTGGCATCAAATATGGCCAGGTTTGATGGACTGGAATATGGTAAGGCCTTTGAAAAAGCTTTTTTCTCTAACAATATAAAGATTGCTGGATGACATGTGTCAGTTTTTATAGATGTACTTTTCATGGTTCGATGCTTGATGTTATTTCTCCATGATGGAATAGAGTAAAAAACCTTGTCCAGGTAAAAATGTGTGAGTAAATACATATTATATCACTACTAGACACATGAGTGTCTGGGTTCAAAATCTGGTTTGGTATTTCTATAGGAAAACAGGAATGTGTTTTGTTTTCTTTCCAGAATAGTAGCATGTCAGACTGCAGCAAACAGTGGCCTATTGTATTACCACCTGTAACATTACCTGATGTTGTTAAATCTTAAAGACTACAAGAATTATTAATATCTGAAATGCCTTTTCTTTTCAGGACACCGTTCTGATGTGAGTGAGTCCACAGAAAGTATGTATGCTGCAACGCGACGAGAAGGCTTTAATGATGTTGTAAGAGGAAGAATTCTGTCAGGAAACTATTTCTTGTTGAAACAGTAAGCAGAACATCTTGAAATTCAAATTCACCAAGTTATAAAATTTTTAAGCAAGTGGTGATTAATTCCTCATCATGACATGAAAAAAAAAAATTATCCTTATACTAGTGGCTCCTTGGATTTTTAATGTTGCTTTAGCTGGGTAATACATAAACTGTTGATAATGAACGAAGATGTTTTCCATGACTCTTATTAGCGAACCTCCAAAATTAAATAAGGAAAACAACCTAGTGATATTTTTTCCCTACCAAAGTATTATTGACACCCATTAGTTAAATTAAGCAAAAATCTACCCTATGGTATGACATTGAAATCATACTGAAGCTACTGCAGTGTTGAAAGTTCTGTAGTTATTAATCTCATTAAAACTGCATAGAAAAACTTCTAGTACATTCTAACGAGGTCTTCTAGAGAAAGCCAGACATAGGCAATTAAATTAACTGTAGCTCCTTGGCCTCAGTGTACAGGGAAAGAGAGGCACTGGCAAGGGTACTGAACTGATTTCTTTACAGAAGACAGGGTTTTTTATCCATCTTGAAAATAGAAGCTGGTGCATGGACCAATTTTACTTTTTTTAGTTTTCAGTCCTTATCCAACAGTCCTAATTTATGTTAGTAAAAGTGCTGGTTTTTTCTGTCTGAATTTGTTCAGATACTAACAAAAATGTTAGTCATGTAATCAGTCTCTGCAGTGCACTTGCTTTGAAAAAGCTCTGTCAGCAAGAGTATTCATCAGATGTGACTTCTTAATTACTCTCAGAGACAGGAATGTTGTCAGTCAGTCTGTAACAACCAGCTTTTATGGAATGCCAATATTCCTGCCAAGTGTGCTCCTTCTGCTTACAACTGTCCGGATCAGCTTTCCTGAGGCTGCTTTAAAATTCACATAGTTAACTCTTTTGTGAAGGAATATACAATTGTCTTCCACTGAGATTGAATGGGAGAGTTGTGTTCCTGGTCACAGTAAATTACTTTTGAAGAACAGAGCACAGGGTTCAGAACGAACTCTTAGGATAAGTAGTAAGGAAAACCCATCTGTTTCTGCTGCAAATATTGGGCTTTTGCAACTTATTTTTATTTTACTTTTGAAATCTTTAAAATAACTAGGTGACTGTTCAGGAAGTTCTGTTCAACGTCTTTAGAGATGACATGGCCAAGGGGATTGAGTCCTCCCTCAGCAGGTTTGCAGACTGCAGCAAGTCAAGTGGCAGTGTTGGTCTGCAGAGGGATCTGGACAAACTGGATCAAAGTCCATTTATATGAGTGGTTGTAAAGTTGCCCAGTGGAAAAGAACCTGGGGGTGCTGGTCAACAGCAGCTGAACATGAGCCAGCAGTGTGCCCAGGTGGCCAAGAAGGCCAATGGCATCCTGGCCTGTGTCAGCAACAATGTGACCACCAGGACCAGGGCAGAGATTGTCCCCCTGTACTGGGCACTGGTAAAGCCACACCTTGAGCCCTGTGCTTAGTTCTGGGCCTCTCACTGCAAAAAAAGACATTGAGGTGCTGGAGTGTGTCCAGGGGAGGGCAGTGGAGATGGTGAAGGCTCTACAGCACAAGTCTTACGAGGAGTGGATAAGGGAGCTGGAGTTGTTTAGCCTGGAGAAAAGGAAGGACCTTTCTCACTCTCCACAATTACCTGAAAGGAGGTTGTAGCCACGTGGGGGTCAGTCTCTTATTCCTGGTCAACAAATGATAGGACAAGAGGAAACAACCTTGTGTTGTACCAGAGGAGGTTTAGATTAGTTATTGGGAAAATTTTCTCTGAAAGGGTTTTCAAGCATTGGAACAGGCTTCCCAGGGAAGCGGTAGAGTCACCATCCTTAGGGATATTTCAAAGGTGTTTGAATGTGGCACTTAGGGGACTTTCTGAAGTTAACAGCTATGCTGATTTCAGAAATTATTGTAGGAAAAGGTCTAATTCCCATGATATAACTTCTTTACTTGAATCTGCTGTTTATTATTGATTATAACATTTTCATTGCAGTTTTTCAGAATCTTAATTGTAAGTACATTTGGAGTTCTCCATAGATGATGGGGCTTTTACATACGCTTCAAGTGTCTTGCTGGATTGGATCCTAAATGATTACTTCCTCTTTCTCATGCTTGTTCTAGTTCTTTATTGTTTGTAGGTTTTGCTGTGCTGGCCTGCAGCAAAGTTAGGTTGGATATCAGGAGAAAGTTTTTCATCCAGAGGGTGGTTGAGCACTGGAACAGGCTCTCCAAAGAAAGTGGTCACAGCATCAAGCCTAACAGAATTCAAGAAGCGTTTGGACAATGCTTTCAAGGCACATGTAGCACATTCTTAGAGTGTCCTGTGCAGGTCCAGGAGTTGGACTTAATGATCCTAATGGGTCCCTTCCTGCTCAGAATATTCTCTGATTCTATGAAATTCAATACACATCCTGATGGTCATTAAAGTATTGTTTTGGTTTTGTAAGGATTGTTTTGATTATTGTACGGATTTTGTTTTCCCTTCACTTTTCTTCAGCCGAATGTCCTCATCTCTTCCTTCTCTGACAGCTTCACTGCTATGAGAGCATAAACAACATGTGTGATGACTAAGCATCTGGTATATCAAAAGTTTTAGTACCAGTGTGAGTCAAAATTTTATCCAAAAGGAATGCTGGGCTTGTAGTTTCCATAGTTCCGAAGAAATGAAGTTTTGTATTTTTGGAATTAAAGTGTCTGGCTTTCACATCCGTATTTCTTTCCAGGAACTATGAGAAGTACTTTGTCAAGGCACAGAAAGTCAGACGTCTCATTGTCAATGACTTCATGAAGGTTTTCAGGAGCGGTGTTGATGTTTTACTCACTCCTACCACTCTGAGTGATGCAGCACCGTACGTGGAATTCATCAAAGAAGACAACAGAACCCGCAGTGCACAAGATGACATCCTGACACAGGCTGCAAACATGGCTGGTGAGTAGCGACAGGAATTCAACTATGTCTTCCCCTGCCTAGTCATTTGTCAAGTCTGGTCCCTTTAGCTATTTAACCTCCTCTTTAGAATCAGGATATTTCACTCCCATGTTGTAAGTTTTAAAATGATAACCAAGTATAAGGATTACATGCTTGAAAATATAAAACTGGATTTTAAAGTGGGGCAGAGTGCAGGCTGCAGGTAAGATGAATCCGTTCAATTTCCAGAGACGAAAAACTCTTTCTAAGGAGAACTGATTGCCTTTTCAGAGAGGATGCTGATTCTAATTGACTCAGTCTAATTCATTTCTTGTGATCACCTAGCAATATCCTTAGTTCGTTGACTCAAATTATTTTAGTTAGTCTTTTTCCTCTACATAATTTTTCTTCCTCTTAAAATTGTTACAAAAATTACTCCAGCTACTGTTTAATAGTAAGTCTTTGCATGTATCTCTTTTTTTTCCCTCAGGACTGCCAGCCATAAATGTTCCTACAGCTCTTTCAGAGAGAGGCTTGCCAGTAGGGCTTCAGTTCATTGGACGTTCATTCCAAGAGCAGCAACTTCTCACTGTAGCAAAGTGGTTTGAAAAACAAATACAATTCCCAATGATCCAGCTAGAAGAAATAAAGAGGCACGACCATGGTGTCCTTCAGGATCAGAAGTCTACTTCTTTTTCATAACACAGGACTTGCTAGTCAGCTAAAGCAAGAAAGCTGTGGAGACGGTCGGAAGACTTGTTCCTGCAGTTAATTGTCTGTTGATGAACCAATTATCTGTTTTAATATACCTTATGCAGTAATGCAGGATGGAATCACGACAGCTTGTTACTGTATAATTAAGGCAAAGTGAATCATTAAGTAAATATGTCATGTTATTAAGAACCATTTCTAATAAAAACACCAAGTTGAAATTATGTATCTTATGCCTGTGGAGCGAGCTGATTTTTTTTCTGTCCCCAGAGGGCGTGTAAGGTATCCAGCCTATTAAAAACTAACCTGAACTTTTGCGTGACTATTTAATGGTTGCCAAAGGGGCTTGATTTCCTTCTGGGTGTAGACTTTTATAATGGCACCAACCAGACAAATTCTGTTGGAACAAAGGTATCAAGAAACTGTTCACCAAGAGTTAAATACAAAAGGAAACAAGGGAATAACATAGAATCATAGAATCGTTTAAGTTGGAAAAGATTTTTAAGATCATAAGAGTCCAACCAGCACGGCTGAATCCACCACTCAGCCACATCCCTAATGCCACATCTACATGTATTTTATATGATGCTTATTAAGGTCACTGTGAGAAACCTAAATCAGGCCTGCATTTAGATCCCTATTTTATCCAAATTTAAGATGTGGAAATGTTAGTTCATTTAAAAAAGTATATTCTCCATGCAGGAGGTGAAAATAACCTCCAGGTTTACAAATCATGCTGATTACTCTGGTTACATCCACATAAAAATGATACATTCTAGATTCCTTCTGGGGTTAAGATGCCTAGGGTCTTGAGTAGTTACTTCCCCCTTTTTCTTCAACACTCATAATCATTCCTCATAATCATCACTTCAAATGCATACTTACTCAGTGTAACTCTGTCCTGACACATGTCCTTCAGAGGTCTTTCTCCTGGCAGATTTCTGAACATAGAATAACTGCAGAACACTGTGGAGAAGGCACAAACCAGACAAGCAGACATCAATTCAGTGTGGCATTTCTGATAGTTGAGACCCATCTTTGAATGAAAGGTTGTAGAGACTTGAAAGCTAAAGTATCGGGGTAGATACTTAAATTTCTGGGCTCTGAGATTCAAAGCAGCCCCAACAAGGTCTCTGTCCTGCTCCCATTCCTAGCTGTTTTGTATGTTTGGGGACCACACACCTAATGCTTGCTGTTTCCTCCCCTTTCAAAGGCCAAACCTGAGGTAAGAACTTGGGAACCAGCGTGGTAAAGCAGCTTTAGGATGTAAGCAAGAGTTCCTTATGTTGTGCAAGAGAACAGCTAAGAGACTTCTGCTGTCTTCATATTAGAAAAACTGTTCTAAGTATTTGACTCAGCAGTTCCTGAAGGAGCTCAACACCCCGACTTACTCCTCACAACCACTATACTTACAGGTGTCTCAGAGCAGAGCTTTGTGCAGCCGCTCCCAGTTTCGGTTAGGAACCGAAAAACTTCTATGCTGGATAATTAGCCTCTTAAAACGCCTTGTTACAGAAGTAAAAGAATTTCAAGGAGTAGGAAGGTCTGGGGCGAGGGAAAAAAAAAAATACCTGCCTATACAAACACTTTGTACAGCTGCCTTGAAAAAAAACAATTCACTGAAATAATAGAGTTGAAAATTTCATGGCATTGCGGCACAGCCACAGCAGGGGGTAGGTGTAACCTTAGCACATAGTGAGCCCGGATAATTCCAGTGTTTCCTGAAGGAAACAAAAGCTAGAGCTTTAGCAAACAACAAATCCGCCTTTAGGTGCAAATTGTTTTTTCTTCAGGTAATGAGAAACTATAAGGACATTGTATTGTGGAAAAGTAATTTTTGAGAAGAAAATTGTTAAGAGCTTTTGCCTAAGATGTTTTAAAATACAATTGCAATCTGATATTGCAGTTCATGTGTTTTCCACACACTTGTTTTTCCCTTCTCCTCCTCATAAGCACTCAAAATAAGGAGAAATTCAAAGCAAAATTTAACCTGACTGCTGCTACTTCTCTATTCCCACATTTCTCGGTTTTCAGGCATTAGACTTTTAATAGTACCTGCTACTTCATTGCAGTTTCTCCTTAAATAGTGCTAGTCACCTCGCTATGACTTTTATGATTTACCGAGAAACTAATCTGTCTGAAAAGCTGCAACAGAGAATGGCCTTTGTAGCCTAGTTCGGGTGTTCCATGGGCCTCCCCCTCAGCTCTGCCCCCCAGAATACTGAGAGCAGTACCACTGGACTCACATGCAGATGGGCAACTGAAAAAGGAGGAAGAGGTGTGCACAGCATGTCTAAAAATCTCTGCTGGGGTTATATGGCAGTCCTACTTAATGTTAAATGGATGCCTGCAATGCCCCCAGAGAGGGCAAGGAAATAACAAAAAAGTCAGAGAAGCAAAAAATCTGTCTCTCAAAAAAGAAGATATTGAGTTACAGTAATGTTAGAAAGAGGCAACAAATGAAAAACACTCACAAGATTCTTAATTAGCTCACCACACCTTCAATTTACTTATGTCCAATGCAATTAAGCAATTCCAAGCTAACTTTTTTGTAAGCAGAAGAAGGCTTTTTTTCCCACCCAGCACAGACATACTCATGTACTCACAGCTGAACAGCAATGAAAGGTATCTTCAGCTCAGGGGCACAGGGCAGTGGGAAAGCAGAAGGAACCCATCCAGGGGATTTTGCTGGGCCTTGTGCGACATTTTATAGCTGGGGCTGAGGTCTGATACTCAAACAATAAGGGTGTAAGTGCTGTAGAGAATCACAAGCAAATGCTGCAGCCCAATATGTGAGGAAACGGGCTTCGAAGAGCTGGGAACTGAATCTTTTTCAGCTAAAGAGACTGTTCTAGTATGTCACTGTATGTGATAGCCAGTGGTGAGTGGATTTGTATGTCCTGCCTTGCTGCACTGAGAGTGACATACGGTCACAGGTTTCTGCCATTCATGCCAGCTCAGACTCCTGGGGCAGCAACGGAGACTCCTGGGTTAGAGACTCCTCTTCAGGGAATGGTGCACTATGATGGGAGTTCCAGGAAAGGGGCTTGGAGTTAAAGGGCAGAGGACAGACTGTTTTAAAGGACTGCTGCAGGAGGGTGTAAGAGGCTGTGATAAGGCAGCAGGAGCAGAGGTAGTAGGTGCTCATACTGACTTGCAGCAACAGGGCACCTGCCTGCACTGGGACAGCTGCTTTTGCTAACACCAATCCCAAAGGGAAGACAAGTTCCTGCACTGCAGTGTATGGAGTAAAACACACTAGGCACTTCACTGTGTCACTCAGGAGGGGACATTTCAGCTCGGGGAGTGACATGGAGAAGCACAGAAAGGTTGTGTAGGCAGGCTGTGAAACACCAGGAGGTAGAAAACAAAACAAAAGAGGGAAAGGATTAAGTGCCATAGAAGCTGGTAACTCTCTTGAGAGGCCAGAGACTTGGGAGAGGAAGATTGAAGAAATAAAGGACACGGGGATGAGGAAGTACACATAATTACGGAATACTCTGAGTTGGAAGCTACCCACAAGGATCATCAGAAGTATTCTGGTGTAGGAGGGGCCCTGGCTTCATGTTCGCAAATTGAATCTTAAAGGTGTGTACCTTTGTGAATTGTACCTCTGAATAGCGAGTCTGCTTGATTTAGTTTAAGACCGGAGTGTTTAAGACTTGCATTTGCAAGCTTTTAGTGTCAAAGTGAGTGCCACTCAGGCAAATGTAATACCTGGCACAGACACACAAAAGGAAAACATGTTATTAGCACTATACGTCAGGAAGCCTGGGAACACATTGCAAAAGGAACCCTGTAGGCTTGATTTTTTTCAGAGATAACTATTTCATACCATCATCTCCATAAACTTATTAAAATCTATCTAAGGAGTACTTTTTGTTTCTTTCTCCTATTAATATTCCCAAATCTTTTGTTTAGAAATTTAAATTACAGCCAAGCCACACACACCTATTTGCTCAAGGCATTATTGTTCTTTTGTTTAAATATGCCTTCTCACTCCTTGTGTTTAATTCACTCTTGTATTTATAGAGTACAGTTGCATTCTTCCTTAGACTTTATTCTGCTGGGACAGTTTACTCCTGTATATTAGAGTGCCCTGTGCTAACTCCTGTAGCCAGTCACTGCACCTGCTCCAGCTGAATCCATGTCTTCCACCATAAGTGACAAGTATTGTAAACGCAATTCCAGGTGCAGTTTTACAAGCCCAACAGCATTAATATTTCCCTGTCATTCCTGAAAAATTCTTCTCCAGAACACTCTGGAATCATACTTTTACTCAGCTACATTACACCACACCACTAGTTCAGAGCCAATTTATGATTAACCAATGCACTCAGCTTGCTCTGCCTCTGTTGCTTTCAATGGATAAGGGCTTCCAGTATGAGCTGAGAGCTCATTATTAAGCCTCTGGGTCCATGACCCTGTACTCCTTCTTGTCACTGCTATTCAAATTATCAGAGTTTTCCAGTTTTTTCTGTAGAATCCAAGTCTCCACTGTTTTGACAGTAACTCCCGGCTTCATGTCATCAGAAACAAAGAATGTGTCGTTCAAATAACTTTCCTTATCACCATAACTTTACCCTCATTGCAATAATTTCTTAAGCCATTGCTGGCAATGGACTTAGAGGAAAACAAAATACAGCTTCTCCTGTGTGGCCTCTGTAAATCTCACCTGTGTCCTGATGAATCATGGTGATGCACCCATCTACTGACAACTTTTAGATACTCTTTGAGGAGCTGCAGCCATCCTTAACAAAAACTTGGGGGGTTGGCCCTCAGTCTGTCCCATGACTGGCTTTGAAAGCTAAAAGCAAACAGAGTCCTGCTGCAATAAACACTGTGCAAGGATATCAAGAAAAGAACTTGTCCCTGAAAAGAGCTTGCATCTATTGTGCATCTATCCAAAACCCCTACAAAAACTCCAACAAAAAAGCCATCCCAGGATAATGAGCTATTGTATCCACAGCACTGGAAACATAAGAGCCTGAATGATCTACTCTCAATTGTGAACAATGGAAACACGCTGAATCACTAAAACCAAACTTTCAATAGGCAAAACGCAGCCTTGTCACTAAGACAAACTGCTAATAGCAACAATGAGGCTTGGAACAGCTCGTATGGAGCCAAACTGGCTCTCATACTTCAGCTGAAGTTCATCCAAAGTTGAACAGGGAGGTCTCCAGATGGTCATTGCAACTGGGGTTAGAAGGAGGGACCATTATGTTACTTTCTTGTTCATACACAAAGTGTAGAATTTTGTTTAGTGATGAAAATAAAGACTTACCTCCAGAGGAGTGGACAGGATAAGCCGTGAAGGAAAATGGCATCACTTATACAGGGAAGATGGGATTACTTTAAAAGGATATTTAGTCATAGCACTTTAGCAGTCTAAACACAGGGGAGAAAAAGGGCACAATTTTGTTGCAAAATTTGTGCTATGCGCTTTTATAGAGCATGTAAAACAAATGTCTTTTATGTAAAGCAATTTCTTTTATAGAAAAAAACATCTAACTGTGCAATATTTAAACAGACAAATGACAAAATCCTCTATTGCAGCCCCAGTCAGGAATGTGACAGGCAGAGGGACACCCACATTGTTGAACTGAGATGTCAGCTACACTTCATTCTGTTTAGGCTTATATTTGTGTCTGTCCCCTGTGCTTCACCATCACACTGACAATATGGACTTCACCAATACAGGCTCAGGGAGAGCACAAAATATCTCAAAAAGTCCTTTAGGGAGAAGCAGCATCTCTGAGTCAATCTGCCCACTCCTAGGGACACCAGCTTGCCAACAAGTGGAGTTGTGAAGTTGCTGGACTCCACCTGCTTGGTTATACAAGTCAGAGAACATATTAAGGAGGAAAAGCTGTTCCTGAGATGGCTGCCCTCTACAACAGGGCAAAGGCTGTCTTTGGGAAGACTTGAGGGCAGACCTGGTGCCTCTCCAGAAGTGTTGGTTTCTAAGGACTCAAAAAGAAATTTGTGTTTCTTCATTTCCCATCACAGTCTTTAATCTTACATCGCTCACAAAGTTCTCAGAGCACGCACAGTAGCACACACACAGTGAGTGTGAGGAACTCGTAAAAGCCATGAGGGCTATGTAAAACACTGACTATTCAGTTGAAGGGATAACATATCCCAAGGTCTGCCATGGAGAACGTGCCTAAACATTCTTGGGGGGAGGGAACAAAAACCCAGCTCTGCTCATGCATGTTTGATTTGGGACTTAAAGCATCCATCTGGCAAAATCATGCTCTAAGCCATAAACCCACATTCACCCTGTGTTGTAGCCAACACTGCTGCGCATCTCACCTGCGGGTACCTCTGCAGGACCATAGCACATCCTGGCAGGAGAGACTCCCTCACAAAGCAAGCAAAGCTGTACTGATCTTCAGCCAAAGGGAAAGGGGGTTATACCTCCTAGTTTCTCTCTTGAGGGAGGAACTCAGTGAAACACATTATTTTTAAACAGAAATACCCTTTGTTTTGTCCCCAGAACATATATTGAGACATTGCAGGTGCCGAGTGTATTTCTCCCACTCAGCATGTTTTTGTTGAAAATCAAATCCCCCTTTTCTAGTACATGCCACAGGAGTGAAGGATGGTAGTAGGGAATTTGTAGCATGCCTTAAAAAATGAGGAGAAACAAATGAAATACCAAAGGAGGAGATAATTTGTGAAAGCAAGTGAGCAAAACATTCTAATACATTTGTTCTTTGAGTACATTACATTTACAAACTGCCTGATGAAAGGGAGGTGTGTTGCTTCAGTTCCATTGCCTCAGCAAGATCGGATTGGAGCATTGAAGGATTAGGACTAGATCTAATATGATTTGAATGTGGTAAAAAACAGACTTCAGCTGAGCCTGCACTGAACTAGCACCCTAACCGAAAATAAATGATTATTTCCTTTTCCTCTATAAAAGTGGGACCCTAAGATAAGTTATGGCATAGAGGAACTTTAGGGAACTATTGCTTTTCTCTATGCAGACTTTGAACTTGTCTTGCAGAGCATTTCTGACTCCTGCCCTTCATTGCCACTAAATTTAAGCTATTTAAAAGATTTCCTAAGGAATTTGGCCAATAAACACAGAGTTCACTGACAGATCAGAGATGGTGGAGGAAACCTTTCAAAACTGGTTCTCCTTGGTGTAAATGGAATGGTCATACTGTTGTCAAGAAGAGACATCAGCAAATGTAGTAATGGGTATGCTTGCCTATAAAGTTGTCCAAAACCACCTTCTCCTGGCATTCTTTACTCTGAAAGTACAGACATTTCCAAAACCACTGGCTGTGGATTTCATGAGCAAACTCATAAAACAAACGCCACATTTCCATGCAATCTTGTATAACCAGAGTGAGCTTTGAAGCCCTTTGAGAGCATATTAAAATCTTATTAAAGATTATTAAAGATATGAGAATTTAACTTACCTCAAGATCCAGTTCTAACTGCCAGAAATTGCTGTCATTGCCCTAAGTATCAGCTCAATGTATGGGTGGGAGACAAGAAGACTAAATATCACTTATTCTATTGATCTAGTCCATTTTTAAAATGTTTTTGTCTAGGACCTGCTGCAAGCACTAACCTTTTTCTATAATTACCACTAAAGAACTTTGACAAGAGACAGTCCTGAAACTCTCTGAAGATGTAGTCTGAAAATGAGTTTCAGTATTCATGAATAGCCTTTGGAGATAACTGTTTCTATAAGACTAACAACATTGTCAGATCCCTACCCATACGTGACTTCTGCAATATCTGATATATTTTTCTATTTTCTATTCTAAATTAATCTTTACTGATTGGTAGGATGGACTGGTTTTCTCTGCTTTACCAGTTACATAAAGAAACTGAAGATATCATTTTCAAACTGCTCTTTTTTTCTGAAACGATTTAGCTCTCTACTCATGGTATTACTTCAGAAAGTGTGGTCAACCCTCAGAACTGAGGTTGCCTCCCAGGAGCCTGATGAAACATTATAAGGACAAGGCCAGTACTCAGAGCCTCCACTTGCATCACTTTGCAAGAAATAATTTTTCTTACTGTTCTGCTGAAGGAGGCTGCATTTATGTTAGTGTGTTATTCTGCTTTTGCATCACTCCCACTTTCTACACAAGAGTCACATACCATCTAAGAAAAAAAAAATCACTACAACTGTAAATATATAATGGCAGCATTATAATATTTATCAGCCACTTCTTATAATGACATTAAAAAGCTCTCAAGTCGGTTTTATGGGGAGTATTTTTCTACCAATTTGTTGACATTCTTTATATTTTTTCCAAATTGTTATCAGTCCAGTCGCCCCATCACAGTGTCTGTTATTATTGCAGTGACTAAGACCCAACGGACCTATGGTTGGTAGTTCCCACTGAAATCCTAACGGGTTTAGCATGTTATTTTTCTTCCCTCCTTCCTTGGGGCTTCCCCAGCAGCCACAACACTCACCACAACAGCCTCAGCCCTGCTCTGTTTCCTGGAGACAAGTTACGCATTTTCAAATGTTTAGCTCCAATTTAGCAATCTTTCAGTTTATTACCAGAGAAGATATAGAGTCATATGACACAGCTAAATTTCTAGCATTTTTCTTTTTTGTATCTCTAAATATCTTTAAGTCCTTTCTCTGCTGTTAGTTACAAAATTTTTTTTTGCCAGTGGCACTGGTAGGTCACCAGGAGCACAGTTGGCTGAGAAGGGAAGGTGGATTTTTATTCTTAAGAAAGTTTAGGGCTCAGTGTTTAATATCTTATCCCACATATTCAGTATCTTACCCTATGTAAAGAGCTTTATTAGCTTTTCCTGTTAAAATTGTATGTCTTATATTTGTCACTCTCAGCTTCCCCATCCTTCCAACTTGTTTTATATTCAGAGAGGAGGATTATTGCTTTAACAGTTCCCTCTTAGCCAGGATATTGTTGTTTTTCTTGAAACTAATGTACCATTATTTTTTCCCAGTTATGGCTTATTAGGCAGCCTGTAAAATATTCTTAGACATTTTACAATTATAAGTCAAATTTTTTCCTCCAACTGAATTGTTTTCCACTTTGTGAAATTGTATCAGCTAAAGCTTCTAATCTGCATTTTGTTTACCTTGAACAAATTTAATCAAGTTATGAACATTTTTATTTATTGTACCAATTTGTAGTACTGTGGTTCCTTACCTCTGCTGGGGCAAAAGTCTAGTTTGGAGTTTCCCTGATATTTGGAGCAATCATTTTTAAGAAAGAAAATTAAGAATGCTGTTTAGTGATTCTGCAGTGCTGGCAGCATGAAACTGCCAGCATATGGCATTTGGATTAATGTCTCCCACAAACCCCACAAATTTCTTTTTCTTCCTATACATTATAGATAGTAACTGAAAGAGTCAATCACCTGTTCCCCATAAAAAGTAGGTGGTTTTTTTTCCTCTCACAGAAAAACTCCTACTCCACATTGCATTTTTCACAGTGGGAAAATCAGTCCATGAGATAATTTCTTTGTCATCTGCCACTAATAAATTAATCATGCCCTTTTTTTCCTTTTGTTGGGGGAGAGGGGAGGGGGAGATCGCTCATAGTGTGCCATATCTCAACCCCTTCTGTCCACTAAACCTTTCTTAAGGGACTACAGCCAGCAATTTAAACATTTCAGTCACCAGAAAACTCTCATCAAGTTCCAGCAATGTCACCTCTTGAATTTATGCTCATAAATGAGCAATTCTAGTTCCTCTGTTTATCATCTCAGACTGGTTTAAGTGGCTAAAAAATTTCTCCTTCTGATGTCCTTGGCCACGTGAGTTAGGTTTAGTCACCACGGCATATCTTATTGTTAAATGAGTACTCATTTGTTTCCTGCCAGTCCCTTTCTCACAGAGGTAGAAGCAGGCAGAATTTCCTGCAGCTGCCTCAGAAGCTGCCTGCTCACCAGAAACCTTCCAAGAAGACTAACCTCCCTTCTGCCCTGCAGTCAAAGGCAGGAGACATTAAATTTATGCCTGCTGCCTTTCTTCAGCATGGACAAGTGGTTTCTGTCATTACTCTGGTTAATACTTGACCATATGCTGCTCTGTCTTAAAAAAAACCCAACAAATCTTGCTCCATGACTAGTTTTTGCACCTCAGAGAAGGGTAAGCAGGAATTAGTCTTTAATGCAAAAATATTTTTGTGTGTGTATCCATATCCTTGTTCTTAGCTTTTATTCTTTTATAGGAAATACTATGTTAAACATATCAGAGGGCAGGTAAAGTTTGAAGGGTTTTTTTTATTCCACCTAAATCCAGACATTAATGATGCAGTCCTGTCTTTGATTTCTAGTATGATCCCAAATTTCATCAGAAGGGTTATTCTGTGTAAGTAACCAAAACAACAGAAGCCCATTCTTGAAATCTGTGCTGTGCCTTACCAGAGATATACTGGACGCCAAATGAGAATGGCTTTAGCACTCTCCTGTCAATGCCTTGTAAAATGGTCCTTTTATAGGATGTGCTTTAAAACAGGACCAATTATTCTTACAGATTGTAATACAAATCGTAGTGCAATTAGTACTTAACAGCAATAATGAAAGAAAGTGACAAAAAGAGTGAAATAAAAAGAGACAAAACCCAATTTATTCTAAGTAATTGCATTTTCACCTATTTATTTAAAATCTGCCACTTTCAAATCTTGTAATTTTGCCAATGCAGTAGCACAATGTTCTGCTGCTAGCCCTTTATGTCTTTGTAGAATAAAAATCTCAGCTGCAGTATTCCCTTACTCTCAGAACAGAAATGATTTCTTCCTAATCCAAATCTCTTGATGGCTCAGCAGTTTGTGCTGAGAGATCTTACATCTTCTTGAGAGATCAAATAGGCAACTTTTCAGTTGAGTGTCCTAAAGGAACTATTGTCTATATAGCCACTTTAAAAGCTTTTTTTTTTTTTTGCCTCCCACATCTGAAGCATTTTCTTACTTAGGAGATGTTTATTGCATTCTCTGTAACCACTTCTTACTCAGTTTGCTTCACCCAATACAAACCTCACAGTTAATGACCACATTATTTCAAATGCCTAGAGAAACTCGATTCAATTCAAAGCCAATACCACTGCAAGGCTATTGTAGCTCTAAAATATTTCCTTGTCAGTCTGTTGGAAGAAAAAAAGAAATAAATTTTTAAAAGTCTAGAAAATAGCTACCAAAAACAAAGGTACAGGCTGCATTAACAAGCATGGCTGAATGACATCCAGGATTTCATAGTCTTTCATTAGTGCTCCATGGAGCTCAGTATTTCTCCAGTCCTCCAAAAGTTAAGGGCTTGTTTTTGGTTTTGGATCTATGTCTCCAGATCTATGGCTATGAAAACATGAAACAACTGCAAATCGCTACAGCGTTAATTCCTAAATTTGGCAGTCAGACTAAATCAGTGGTGTTTGGAAAGCATGAATCGCCTCACACATTTCAATGGGTTCCTTGGTCACCAGGCTAGTAGACAACTATTTGGATACTGAGGGGTTTTTTTATCTGTAACACACACCAACAATTGTGTTACCAAAATATATTCCTCTTTGAATGTCAGTTGCTTTCTAGCCAGTGGTCAAAACCTTCCAGGTTCATCCTCCACAATTTCTATGGTATATTGATGAACTGGCAATAAGGACATTTTAGGTAGCTTGAAACCCAGACACTGCATAAAACACTGAATATACAAGAAGCATCAGGCAAACAGACATAGGAACATGTTATTCACAACTACATGAAACTCAGCAATTTTCAGAGCGGCTGCTTGGACTCTTCCAGCCTGCCCTGACCTCACATCTCAGCAGCCAGGAGCATTGATGCAACCTCCAGACCCTGCTCATCACCAAACATCAAGGTGCGCGTGCCTTGTGTAAATTGATCTGTCAGCAGAAGAAATTATCAGCTTTACATTTCAATGGAGCAGCCTATGCTTTTTTCTGCCGTGCAAGAGTGGACGTGGAGAACCTGACGTTGCTTGCAATGTCATGTGTTGGTAACGCATGGCAGGATGAACTTGGTTTCCAATTCTGACGTAAAGCCAAACTGAGTTGGAAAGAGTTCCATTGTTTTAGTTAACGTGGTTTACTTTTTGGCTTTTGTTTGTTTGTTTTAATACAACCACCCAGTGCAGGACTTGTTACCCATTTTATGTAAGTTTGTGTGTATTTCCTTTTCCACACAGGGACAGTTGTATCTTACAGAGCACATATACAGCGACGTCGCAACCAAGTCTGTATCTGTGGTTGTGTACAGAGCCAACAGTCTGGGAAAAGGCCCAAGTACCTGAAATCTTCTGGGTTTTTCCAGTACACTGGTTGCTCTAACAAGGGCTACTAGTTTTCCTTGCTAACATTGCTTGCTTTATATTGTACCCACTTTAATGAGCTGGTATCACTTTATCTAACTGACAGACCATAGCAGAATAGTCTGTGCCTGTAGGCATGACCCAAGGAGCATAAAAGGTGAAACTAGAATAGGTGCCTGTATTTTGGAGCTGTATTTTAGGGAATAGCCACTCCCTGCCTCCTCCATGGCCAGCTCAGAGACAGGACAGTTGTTTTCCTAAGGCTTTTAATGGTTTCCAAAGAGCTGCTCTGATCAGCCTGCCTTGCCCACATCCTTTACCAAAGTTACCGCTCATGTGAGGAAACCTGCTGGCACAAGTAGTGAGGATAGAACCAGTTTGCAGCAGCCTCCATAGATGCTGTTCCTGAACTGGAATCATGGTTATTGGGAATTAATTACTCTACTGGGCAAGCAAAGAGCTCATCACTTAGCAAGTACCATGCATACAGTAAGGAAGTATTTCCCCTGAATTTGACTCCAAATTCCCTGGGCCCACTCAGCTCTGTGTGCAGAGATCAGACCTGGCCAACAGCTGCAGCTCTGCACTGCTCTTCCAGCACTACTGGCACCCTTGTCAGCAGCACTGTGGGACAGCCCCCCTTTGCCCCACTGGAGCATTCCTCATAGCTGAACTCCAGATCCCTTGCCAGGAAAGCAGACATACCAGCTCATGCCTCCTCATCGCATTCTCCCACAGATGATCAGTTGTGCAAGCATTTTGCCCTTCCAGATCAAATAACCTGACCCAAGCTGTCTCACATGATGGGACACAGGGAAATTGAGAACTCTGAATTGCTATGGTTTCACCTTTCTAAAGTGAAGCACCTGAACCAACAACATTTTTTTGCTTTTCAGGCCTGGGGACTTGCATTTTTTGATCATCCCTCAGAAAAAAAATGCAGTAGTACTGTTGTTCACAGAAACGTGTCTGATTTGGCTGAAGTGCAGAAGGAGGTCTAACTGAAAATACCACACAGATACCTTCTGATTATCTCCAGACTAACATCCCAAAGCCACACTGATGTGTAAAAGATTCCATGCCACCAGTGAATGAAAAAGCATCCCTAAATGCCCATGGCATGCTGCAAGCTAAGCAAAACTGAGCTGCTGACTTTGTGAACGTGTACTCAATGTGATGTAATTATCATACCATTTTGCAGCTCACAATCAAGAATATGAGCAGGAAGAGCTTTCTCTTCTCTTCTGTGTGACTTAAAAGTCAGCATCAGTACATCTTTCACCTTCTCCAAGCAGCATTACCACTGTAAGTATTAAAGTGAGAGTGACTGAAAGAATTAATGATTATTTATTTTTAAATCAATGCTTCACATTCACTCGAATTCATGGGAGAAATAAAACTTTTAATCTTCCAGCAATTCACCCAACTGAAAAATATAAATACACTCGAAATATTTTTGAGGGTATAAAACTGAAATATGCTTCCTCACCTCTGATTCTGTTCCCTGCAATAAGCTAAAGAATCAGAATATTATGATTATGATCACGGGATTTTTATCCAGGGTGGGAGGTAAAGTCCCTTGCAGTCATCAACCTTCTGTATTGCTGACAGTCTTGATACCTGAGCAGTCATGACACACTGACAATTTTAGAACAGCAGCTGGCTGTTTATATCCCTTGAACATACAGAATTTTCTTTACAAAAATATACCTTCTGAAAGTTCAGACTGGTAAATAAAATCAAGCCTGGTTTGGCAATGGCTTTCAAAGAAAATATTCTGCAGTTCCCATTACTGCCTTCCCATCCCAGTCTCAAGAATAAGAGATGTGATGAGAAGTGGCTGCTATTTGGGAACACCAGCAGCTATTTTACTAACTGGCCACCGACATCTAGAGAGGGCATGAGCTCCTGCAGAGAGCCGGTCTCCCCCAGGAGCTGCAGTGCTGCCAATGTCACCTTACCCCTTGTTTATTTTTCCAGATCATTAACTGTTAAACAGGGAGAGAAAGCAGAAGCGAGTCCTGCTGCCCTGAGAACAGCAAAACGTCAAGAAGAGATGGCTACGTTTCGTCAATCTTGTGCTAAAACAAGCGTAGGGGATATCTTTGCCAGCGTGCGTTTAAGTAAAACAGGCTCTGGCAGCAAGTCCTCGCTGACTTTGCCTGACTGGGCACTGCGGTTACTGCCCGGTGTGTGCTGGTGGCTGCCCAGGGGTAGCAGAGCATTGGGGACAGGCAGTGGGACTGGGGTGCCCAAATGGCATAGCAGCTACTGCTAGAGCAAGCCCAGAGGCAGGTAGGGCAGCACAGCAGAGTGGCATGATCAATAGCTGGCTCCAGAGTTTTGGGGAGTTGCATTCGAGGTACCTTTGTCACTTCACTTTAACCCAAAAGCTGATTTCCCATCTTCTCGAAACTTGGGAAGGTGAGACTTTTCCCTCCTGTAGTGGATAGTTCTCTCTCCCCATGCATCCACTATTCTCAGCACAAAACAGTTTCCAATTTTATGTTCTAAGTGGGAATTTCCAGCTGTAACCTGGCTGCACTTTCAGTGCGGCAAGCAAGCAACCTGACTGGCTGCCACATGATTTACTCTTGACATTGAACTGTTTGTTCTTTTCACATCGTGGCCACTTCTACTGTGCCTAAGCATTGCTCATAAAATGTAAGGGCTTGAAAATGTAACCTACAAAAAGCTGCAGAGCTGTTTGGCTAGTACTTCTCAACAATTAGCCACTTTTGAACACTGTGAGCCTTGGTCTCTAAGGGTCTGTGTATCCCTGACACACCGATGCTCTTCTATTCTGGTCACACAGTTCATTGAGATGCATAAGCACGTGCCACGCTGCACCCAGTTCTCTCCCTTCAAGGAGCAGCAGCCTCTGATGCAGTTGTATTGATCAAAAAAACCATGAAACCAGAGGCACACCCAGCTATGAATGCTATCTGACCTGAAAGGAGGACGATTAGAATTTTAGAAAGTCCAAGGCAGACTTTTCATCAGTTCCCTTTGATTTTAAGGATATCAAAGGACCCACATGGAGATGCAGAGGAACAGAGCAAAAGCTGGGCTTTGCAATCTGCTTTAGCAAAGCCTTATTCCCTCCCTTGACGGCCAGCCACAACTGAGTTAATGCTGAGGGTGCAGCATCACCCCAGCTTCACCTCCTTCACCACCTTTGGGATGGTGTATCCTCCTAGAGGCACCAGGCAGGAGCAGGCTCTGGACTCTCCCTTGCAAGGGCTGTAATCACAAGGAACCATCCAGTCATCGTAAATACATTTGGAAGTTTATTTCCTTTTGGACTGGGCAAGTGTCAGAAATTGCCTTCTGAAATGACTGAGATACAACTCTTCTGGCACTATTCCAAGCTTAAATAAAGAGGAGTTATAGCACCGAGCTTTGCAAAAAGCACGAGAAAATGCTGATCAGGAAGATTTGTGTAAATTCTTGGCAAAACTCAAGAAGGGAAGAATAGTTTAATCTTTATAGATTTATGGTTGTCTATGAGAAGGCAAAAGGCTTGATGTGGCTGTGGTTCAAATAACTAATTTTCAGTGACTTGTTTCTGCATACTATATTTTATCTGATCGATCCCTATACGTCCATCTTGAACCCTTCAGACAGAGTCTGTTCTCTCAGACAGTGCCAGATTCCAGTATGAATGTTCAGAAGGGAGAGAAAAAACAATATAAATCTAAACTGAATTGAATTTCTCTTTCAGCATAGCTTCCCATTATGACCACACAGGCAGCAGTTACAGTAGTTCTCATGTTATCTGCAGTACAGCCTGCAGCCAATCAGAAGGCAAAACCAATCTCTTCCTTCATCTCTTCAAGCACTCTCTCTTGCCAGCATTAAAAGTCCTACACCTGTAACATTGCACGACATGCTTATTTTGTTATTAGTTTCGTGCTACTGGTTAAAAGAGCCAGACTGGTTCATCAACAAATCCATAAACATCTGTACTATATTTTTTAACTTTTCTATTAATATGCATACTTGTTCTCATTAGAAAGTTACTGCCTACGTTCAGTTAGAGATTAAATAAGCCATTATTAATTAACTTTAATTTCCCCATTTGTAAATCCATGAGTAAACTTTTGAAAACAGAATAAATGAGAATGAACAAAGAGGTTGTTCCTTTTCTGACTTTGAAAGCTAGCTCTTTTTTTAATTAGTATTATTGGGAATTAACTTATGATGTAAAGGAACAAAGCAAGTACCACTGGTTAAATGCAACACACATGGCACAAAGCACTAAAACAAAGTTTAAGGAACATCAAGATACCATTGTTTAAAGTAGTACAAAGCAGTCTCAAAACCTTTAGCAAACGCACAGAATGCAAGTGAATTATCTGATTGCCAAAGAAGGCTACTAGGTATGACTTGAGAAAATTATAGGCTACTCAGCATAATTTCAAGATTTTGCCCAGCAAACCACAAGATAACCAGAAGTTGACAGAACACATCAGTAAAGCCAGATGGTGAAATGCGAGTAAAGTACCTCTTACTAATGAATAACATATAAATTTTAAAATACATTTTAAAGCATTTTTATTATCACCTCAGTTACCTCATCTTTTTCTCATGCTCTTTGAAAGAGAGAAACAAATGGATTAAAACCTAATCCTGAGGCAGAAGGCCATGACTCTAAGAATGACATCTTGCTAAAGACAGCCATCAGCTCATCACACGACATTGACTATCACCATGAGCACTCTGTTTAAAGTGAAAATCACACGAGGACAAGTTCCTTTAAAAAGGGTATGTCAGACTCCATATAACTAACTCTGCAGCATACACATTTCTGTTGATATTTCAGTAGTAGCTGAATTAATCTTGGTTAGTCTGTCCCATCTCAAATCCAGATGGCCTTTAAAGGTTGTTTTTATGAATTTACTTTACGTGGGAAGAAGCCAGTAGCGATTGCCCAGTTTGCCTCCAGAGGGTTGCTTTCGAGTTGCTTTGACTCCACAGTCAGGCTGTGGAAGAAAGCCCATTTTGGGGAGATTTCTATGTTCAGTCTGACAGTGAGAGGAAAGTATGTTCCTGAACAAAGCCCTCAACGAGAACCAGCTCTTTGAGGTGTCTGAGCACATGGTTTAGTAGTTGACTCATTGTTTGTAACCTCAGGGCTATAACACACGTGGCATAGTTTTTTTAGGTATGTCTATCAATGCTTACTCCTGTTTTGAAAAGGACTAAAGACCAACCTCTTGGACAGGGGTGAGGTGGTGGGGAGGTGACATGAAAGAATAAAATACAGAAGCAAAGCTAAAAGGATCCCAGGAAATAATTTACCAGCTCTCCTCCAGAGTTCAACTCAGTACATGCATTTAATTAATGGTACTTGTTGAATCTGCTCTATACAGCTGAAAGTCTAGAAATTTTGATGGACTTCTCAGGTAAACTGCTCCACTACTTTTACCACTGGAATGCTTTTCCTGTTGCCTAACCTTGCTGTAAGGCAAGGCATCTTTCTTGTCATATCTACCCCCAGACAGAATAAACTGCTCATTCCTCTTTGCAAAATTTCATTTTCATTGACAAAATTTAATTTAAGAGGATTTTTAGGAAAACATTTCTCAATGGGTCAGGTCCTTTCCTGGCAAGTCAATGTTTTATGCACTCAAATACAATTATCTATTAGTCAAAGTAATATTTATCCATTTTCAATTATTTAAAAATCCATTCTTTATATATGCAATATGAACTAGTTCAGAGTTAGAATCAGTTTTCCACAGCGTGTCCAAGTCAGTTTACCCAAGGGAAGTAGTCTTTCAGCTATTACAGCAGAAGTAAATATGAATGAAGTATTTATAGACTTTGAGTAATCAAGAAAGTGAGGTTTTACTGGTCAGAAAATGATACCATTTCTGAAATCAATACTCCCAACAGCATGTAAACACGTGTTCCTTGGTTTCTCAGTACATAATGCCCTTCAAATAAGCAGGATGTCCAACTTCGGTCAAATCTGTAAGCTGTAGTATACAGCAGAATTGCCAGAAGTTTACACTATTTTCTCAGGGAAAGTGGTTGAAATAAACTAATACAGTTTTTTTTTCCTGAAACCAGAAGGAAGTCAACTAGCTCTGAAATACCCATCACGTGGGCAATGATTTATTTGTGCATAGGTACTTATAACCAAAATATTTATCATCAGTTTTTTAATGGTATAATGCATTTATAGCAGTTCTTCCAACATATCACAGTCAAGATGTCACTATTTTGATTTTAAAGCTACCAGAAAACATACACTATTCTGTTAAAGAGAAGCATTATGCAAAAGCTGAATCTCTTCATCACCCTCAATAAAAAAACTTCATTTATTGTAGCCTTACCTAATGCAGAGAAATAAATCATATAGCTCCTAAAAGTTAAGATCCTGTTTACTGCAGGTTAGAGAGATAAAAATATTTTTTACTGAGGTGTATCTCAACATTTCCATGCTTTGAGTGCTGACAGTTAATTTCCAAACTTTTTCTTCAGATCTGCAAAAAACTAAGCAATAGGTTTTGCCAAATAAACTTCAGGAGTAGGTTTATCCCTTGATTTAAGCCGCCTATGATCTAGAAAAGCCACTGGAAGCAAGTCTTGCATCTTACTGTCTACTGATTCGCAGAGAAATGGGGTTTTCTAAACAGTAACATTAGCTGCAGCAGCTGCAAACAGAGGTAGGTCAGCTTCAGCCCCAGTCACCTGTTTATAGTACATCTGTTATATTTCTGTATATTCATAATGCTGTTTCAATGAGGTCTTGAAAATATTCATGTAGAGACTATTTTATTCTTTTCTATCTACCTAACAATAAATGTTGGAAACATTTGGATATTTCCAGGGTTCTGAGGCATCATTAGTCACTATCTTTAATTGTTTTCTAAATTGAAAAAGGATCATGTTATTCACAATAAATGGAGCTCTCACTCTAAAAAGCTGTGCTGCTTCAGAAAAGAGTAGAAAATGATATTGAATTTGCTGTCATAGTAAAGAGATTTATGTAAATGTCTGCAGAGTGTACAACTGCTGTTTGCCACTTTTATAACGCTAATTTTTGTTATTCTCTCTGAAAACCTATGGGGTTTTCATTGTAGAAGTTACATTACAGTTATTTTTTCTAATCTATTCTGCTCTTTTACATGTGACAGTACCCTATCAGTCAAAGATTGGGCACATTTTCCTGGGTGTGCCAATAAGTCTTATATCCAAAGTGATCCATGCAAAGTCATTGCTACTCTCAGGAAAGCAATACAGAGCATTTCTTCCAACATAGGCAGGAGCAGACATCTTGGGAGAAATACTACCTTCATCCTCATGGTCCAGGTTCACAGAAACCAGTCAAACCAGTAATACATCACTAGTATTTCAAACTGGTCTTGTTTGACAATCAGCCTGTAGGCCATGGATGTAGTCTACTTAGTAATTAAATAATGAAAAATGGAATTAAACTCACTTCTAGATCCCAGAAGACTGAACAATTTAAGCATAATCACAAGTTTCATCTAGTCTTTTACATAGGCTATAGTTATATTAGAAATGGAAGTAAATGTAAAGCAAATTTCAATGTGGGATTAGTGATGTTTCAGCTCCTTTGCAATGTAAATTCTTTTTTGACCAAATTCAAAAGATTTTGTCTCTCAATACGTAGTGAGCATCCTGCCTTCTGGCATTGTCTGTGAGAGGCAGTCAGAAAACCTTTTGGGGAGAATAAAATCCTTATCTGCTCAGCCAGACTCTTCAGCCTTCAACTACAAGCCTTTGGACATCCGTGGAACCAAGTCTTCTGAAAGCATTCTCCTTCTCATGTCTTTTCTGAACTCTTGCTCAGTTCTCCCCAGCTCTGAAAGCAATGTTTCTCTCTCGCCAGTTCCATGAGCAAGTAATAAAATCCTCATTTTACAACTTTCCTGACTGCTCAGAAAGTGCCAGAAACATAGTAACTCTTTATAGGCTGGTGGTCTCACCTATTTATAGGCTGTAAGATGAACATTTCCAGAGGGCCTTGTTATGACTTCTGCACAGAAATTTCCATGCTGTGCTCAGAGTGAAATGGCATTCCATCTCACCCTGCCACAACACACTTCATGAAATGTTGAATTAACTTTTGCAATAAAGCATATTACATTTACATAGTCACTAACATTAACTTTTCAGAAGTTCTCTTCCTCACAGAAGGTTGCTTTGCTTGGAGTATAGGTATGGCACAATGCATAGTGTAATACAGTGATTTCATATGCAAAATCTGTCATCCTCAGCCATGATTTCACAGCTTTTTCTTTAGAAGACAGGTTTTCCTGTTTTTATCCAAAGACTAGAACTCCTCACACTACAGACAACTGTCTACAGAAAAAAACAGATCCCACTGAAGGTAGAACCTTAAACCTTAATTATGACACTCACCATAAAGAAGTGAAGCAAAGGATGATCCTGAAAATAATCGGTAGCTGATCACACACCTCAGAACATGGAAGTGCCCTCTGCGCTCAGATCGGCCCTAGCAGCTCCCAGCCCTCTGTCATGCAGCTCTACCTTCGGTTCAGCTGCACAAGAGTTGGCCAACCTCTTGCCTATGAAATGCAAATGCAGGCTCTTTGTTGATCTGTCACCTGTTATCTGCATTTGAGGAACCTTCCCCAAACTCAGCGGGCTGAGGACCCCTGTGTAATGCACTGCCCCTCAAGCAGGACAATAACACTGAAAGTTAGCACCAGAATCTATTTTTCTATGAAGTTTGTTTTTCATTCTCTCTGTCAGAGGAAGTGCCACATATTCAAAGACTGGCAGCCCTCCATCCCAGGGTATTCCTAAACCCTTCCAGTCGGACTCTCCCGCTCTGCTCCTCCCATTCACTGCAGCAATTGCTGTCCGTATCCTGAGCTGAAGACACACAAGTACACTGCACCCATCTTTGCACAGCAACACCGTTTCTATGAGCAAAGTGGGAATGATGGTGCATGAAGAAAGAAAAAGGCCTAGAAGAAGCCTTTCAGATGGTATGAGAAGGTGATATTCCAGACTTTTTCTGTCTTTCAAAATGCAACATTAATTTTCCACAGCTTTTAACTATTTCTTTAGCACTTTCCTGGAAAAACATAGTAGAACTAATAAGAGTCATCCAGATTCTAAAGTAGTTATTTGATGACCTTAATCCAGCAAAGCTCGAATCTAAAACCGCATTTTCCAGGCTCTTAGGGACATTTGAAAGAAGAAGAATCTGGATTTTAAGACCTGTTATTTGGAACATTAAGCCAATGTACATCAGACCTTATGAGCTGATGTCAGTAACATTTACCACAAGCAATTATTCACAAGTCTTTTTAATAGATTTTAAATTTCAGAGCAACCTTTACATGAATTCCAGCCTTTCTTAAACAGCAGCTATTTTACTAAATTAAAGACTTTTTACAACTTAATAACCACTCATGCTTGTGTAAGCATTTTCAATGACCCTTATGCATTTTATTTCTGGTATATTTCTTCTAGTCTCAGCATGAAACTTTCTTATGACCACCTTCTAAGATAAAGAATTCTAATATAACAACTCATGTCTCCACAAGTAATGAAAGTTTCTGGACAGGACTCTCGTTAAAACCAGGGTGCCAGGTGCAATGCAACTGACACTGTAACCAGTAGTAACGAATGTGTGATTTTTGACCAACTTTACGAACATTTCTTCTCGTTTCATTCCATTTTGTTCCACTCCCCCATTCTCCGAGGGGTATGGACAGTTGATGGTTATCTTGGCCCTTGTGTTAGATTGGATACAAAGGTGATGGAAGGGATCTGCTACAGAGAACCTCATGGAGATCCCTTGCTATTGCCTGGAAGACAACCTTCTCTTCCACGAATGATGATCTCTCTCAGCTCACAGCACCCCATGTGGATGCGGTTCTCTAGAGTTTCCTTGCCCTGGTTTAGTGTCAAATGTCTCTTGGTCATAGAATTCTGCCAACATGCAACTGTGATAACCCTTAAAAGTCATCACAAAGGAGTCATAGAAACTCATCCTGGTCTTTTTGCTTCTATGTCACTCCTATTTATAGATATACATGACAGTCTCTACTCTCATTCAAACCTATATATTCATTTTAATTTATGCAGCTGAGGAAATAATTTTTTTCCTGGCATCCAAAATTTAACAATGCATCCCATAAATATACCACTTTATAAACGCGGTATATCTACTCAGAGATCTTCAGATTCTAGTAATTAAAAACAAAAAACCCAAACACAGATGTATGCAGACATATCTTCATTCCTCCTTGCATTTGGAGGCAAAACCTTTAACCAAGAAACCCTGGATTTCAGTGACATTAAACAGACAATTCAGTGGTTCTGCTGTTACACTCTGGAATCTGTGACTATTCTCGTCTTTTGAGAAATAAGGTACTGAATATACACAAAATCCAGTTCCACAGGTGAGCAGAATAGTCTAATAATTGCAGTGCAACCTTCGAAACATTTGTGCATGAGACAGATAACAGGGTTAAAAGCATAACACACCAACTTATGCTGGAGGTATGGAAAAGATCTAACCTTGTATGGAAGTCCTCAGTAACTGAGAACATATATAAAAAGTTAAGGCAGATTTAGTATTACTTAGTCATCTGCTTTTCCAGCTTAAAATAAGATTCAGAATACTGAACAAACATTTTTTTGACATCTTGGCACATAAGACAAACTATTCTAAGAGAAAAATACATTATAAACAGAGAGGAAAAATACAGACATAATCAATCATACTCAGTTATAATTTAATTCTCCAGCACTCAGTCTTCTTCCTCTCTCCCCCCATGTAGGGACGATTATAAAAATCTCCAGTACATTCAAAAACAACAGAAGATACTTTGGGTTTTATCTGACAAATGTAGGATTTGCCAGGAAACAAATCCAATGCACAAGAACATTGTTGTTGAAATTCTAAATGCAAAGTCTAACTACCCCTGCTTTCTCAAGCAATATTGGTTCTCTAATAGAAAATCCATCAGACAGACTTCTTCCCCATCAAAAACCACTTACTTTTCCTTACTCTCTCCTGGCCAACTGATTTGAAATCAACAAATGTTGTTTCAGAAAGTATGTAAAAACCTAATTGATAGCAACATAAATCAATAATTAGAAAAATAAATTAATGAAAGCAAAACATTAAATGAGATCACATTTTACTGAAAATATAGAATTAGGAGACTAACATGCTTTCTTAAGTTTCTATTTAATAGATTTAAATACAGATTGAAAGCACAGAAAGTTCTTTCTGGAATTCTTTACGACATTCCAGTAATTTTACCCCAAAACTAATAAATTTCCCACATTTCAAAATTTGAATATCTAGTCTTTTGAATTACTGCCACCAATAATAGACTTCCAGATAAAATCATCTTCTGCTGGCCTTATTGCTTTCTAGACAAAAGCTTAAGATCAACAAAACACCTTTTTTGTGATACGCTTCTCTCTTTGTATAGAAACCATACACTTCACAAAGATGCAAGAAAATGGGCAGCTTTTCTGAGGAGCATCTCCCCCCTGTATAACCACGAGAGCCACTGCCCTACAGTCATTGCACAGGAAGGCTCCGTATTTCAAACACTCTTCCAGTACGAAAGCAATTCAGAGAATTGCCGTAGCTATATTTCCGGCCATTTTGTGGCAAACGAGTTTTCTATTGTTTCCATTCAATTCTTTGCCTCGAAGTACATTCTTCATGAAGGTTTTGAGAAGATTACTGGACACTGAACCTTCTCTGCTCTTACTACTTCAGAGTCGTAACAAGGGAAGAAGTGGGGCAGGGGGTATTTTAAAAGTCCATAAGCTTTGCAAAAGCCTGCTGAAATAATTTCTCTCTGAAGAGAGTTTCCGAAGTCATTTCACCAGCCTCTCAATTTCCTACAGCCCCATGTCAGCTAAGTGGAATTGCCTATTTTGCACAGGAACCACCTTTACGTCTCAGTCTCTTGCACTTTTCAAGCCCTTTCAGTCAAAATGTCATTTTAGTTTTGAAACAGCCAAGACATCTTGAGAGTTCAAACTCCTCTGTGCAAAAGACTTTGGCCTTTCAAAACAGTCCTGTCCCCAGCAGAATTCAAAACTGTCAGTATAAAAAATACTTAGTGTCTCCACCACATACCACAAAAGAGCCTCTGCTTAGCCAAGCGCCCCAGAGTTGTGGAGCTTCGAAACCTCCAGGCCATACCACTGAGTGCCTGACAGAGGAACCAGGGAAACAACTGTCTGGAGTCAAAAGGACAAAATCAAACCTGGTTCATGGGCACGCAGACATTAGAGGCACTCCGGCCTCTGAATGTTCTCTCTAGATCCAGCCATACAGGTGGAAGAGGTTACTGTTCCCCAAGATTTTCCTACGTGAGCACTCCCTCGTTCATTTAAAGAAAATTTAAACAATGAAGCCCATTTTTCCCCACCCACTCCTGTGTTTGGCAGGACTGATTTTTGCAGGATGGGCTTAGGGAGCACTTGACCAAGAGCTCAGCTGGGGTGGCAGCCTATAGCAGAGGAGCTGCAACAACCCCCTTCATCAAGTGCAGTGGTCTCGGGAGAAAATATCTATTTGTGGCTTCCACTGAATCAGAACCATCTCTGCATAACATTTTAGTTTTGATAAAAATCAATAAATTCTGCTGAGTAGGAGTTGTATTGATTATTTTTTCCTATCCAGCTGTACAACTGCTAAGAAACTGATGCACTGTCAGACATTTCAGTGACTAAGTAATGAATAATTGGCACTTAATTCAAGCAACTGTCACATTAGACAGTCTCTGAAAGCCTGTTCACAGTAAATACTGGTTTTGAGTGGGAAGTTGCAGGTACAAATATTCCCAGTGTGAGTTTCTTGATTTTTTCAATGCTTCAGCTACTGCCTCCAAAGCAGCTTATCTCCCCTCTACCTATATTGCAACGTTTTAGTACTCTGACATTTTAATCCTGTGAGACTTTCAGCCTAAAATTTTAAATCATACAACACTTCCCTACATAGGTCTTTATAATTGTACTAAATTGTTTGATTCTGTCTAAAGAAATGTCTAGAAACAAGCTTATCATGTGATAAGTGAATACCCGTCAACTTTCCTCAGATCAGGTTGCATATTCTACAGCAAGTGATACATTTCACTGCCGGTGTCCACAGTTAAACTTGTGGCATTATTTGAAGCTTCCAAAGAAGAGCAAACAGACTCAGAATTAGAGTTTGGGCTCTCTGAAGCCTTCAAATTCACTTTCCCAGGAATATATTGTTTTTAATATTCCTTTCCCTAGTTGCACTAGAAAAGGTGTTCAATGACAAAAAAAATTCAGTATTGTATTGGAATATGAACCCAAACGATTATGGGGAGTGAATTACCTCTCCACTTATGCCTGGAATGAAAGAGGATATTGAATGGTAAAAAAACCAAAACCAAACAAACCTACCTATACCTCTCCTGGCTGGAATGATCAATAGTTTGTATCCATGTACAGTATTTAGGAGAATGAGGTCTTCCTTGAATGCAACAGATCAGAATTGGCATGGAAGAAGACTCCAAGTGTCTTACTCCGAGACAGCTGTCTGCCACATATATCTAATGTATCTGTTAACTTAGGGTATAAAACTCTCCTCCCTCCAGTTCCTATAAGAAGGAACAATCCTTGCTACCTAGAGCAAGACACTGGTCTCACTCCACATACACCTCCTCATCTTCATTACTTTTAGTGCAAATGTTTGGAGAAGTTCATTATAGAAAAAGCTATTAAGGACAACGAGTGCTCATTTCCTTTCAGTTTGTGAGGTAATTAGACTGTCAGAGCAGTTACAGTGTTAACTTATTCCTGGCAGATAAATTAACCGGTTCTTTGCAGACCCTGGAGGAATGACTCACATCATTAACACAAGTATTAACAGTCTGTCCCTCTTCCCTGCCTTCCACCTTCTCCTTTGGGCATAAATCTAAGACTGGAAGGTCAGTTTCGTTGCATTTCACAGTGTTTTCAGGGATTATATCTATTATCTCTCTTTTCTATCCCCAGTTCCAGTGTTCAGCCTCACCAACATTTGGAAGTGGCATCTGCTCCCAGTGCAATCGACTGGGTCTGCTGAGAGCCTGGCCAGGGCCTTAATCCATTCATCGTTTTCCACCGTCATAGCAGTCAGCTAAATACTAGCAATACCTTCTACACCACAGCAGCCAGTCTGCCAGGAACGTTATTAGGATCTGATTTTTGGGTGTTTTTACACAAAACACAGCTAGGAAAGTTTCCTACAGACTGAAATTAGAGGGCTGGGTCCTTCAAGCAGTCATTCACACCAGCAGCCCTTACCTGCAAGCTTCATCAATGGCACTATTCACGTGAGATTTTATGGTTTAGAGGATTAGACACTGCATGTAATGTCTCAGGCTGGGACGCAGCCACATACCCACACAAGGCTGAAAATAGGCCACACAGCACAGTCCTTCTACCATCTCTCCATCATCAACTGAGATATTTGGAAATACAAATATATTAAAAAAAAAAAAAAGTGAAGTTGCCCTTTAAATCCTCCATTTTATCATTACTCAGAAAAATCCAACTGCTTGTGAGAATATGCACTCTCCTTTTAAGCCCACCGAGATGCATTGAGCCTTCACATAGACCCGTGTTATAAACTGTGTTAAATAAATGGCTGCTAGCCCTATATAACCAGTGAATTCATTTTCTAGGCTTGCCAATATGACCTGTTACAACAAGACTTACATTCAGTTTTTAAAGGTATCAAGAAAAAAATTATACAAACATATTACCATATGTAACTCCCAGCATTTTTAAGGACCTCAGGACCTCCATCATTGCAAATGCCTCTTTATCTTTGTCACGGGATTCCTGTTTGTCTCCAGGCCTTTTGGCTCAGCAAAATTAACCTCTTACCACATCAAGAAAATTCCAGGTTCTGTTGTTTTTTAGGTTAAACAAGACGCTATAGCAACCCTAAGTAGAACCTGTTATGCTGGCTCAGGTCTGCTGGCAAGGCATGCGAGTTTCAGGTGCTCACTTACATTAACAGGGATGATGAAGGAGGCACTTGTACCTTAACTCTCTCTAACCCTCGTAGGAGTAAGACTCTTAGAGCCTGCACTGTGCTGGTGACACTGCTATGGCATAAATATTAATTCTTTGTAAGTTAAAATCTTGATTAGCATGTCTGTTGAAGGAGGTGGGCTCTTGGACAAGCTTTTGTAATAAGTAGGAATTTTCTCAATCCATACACTTCTCACTGCCACCAGTCCCAATAACCCACCTCAGTGCCCTGAGGTATGCCAGGTGCGGCAGGTCTCTGGCCAAACTGTGGCCCCTTCCCCTCCCCCCCTCTCACCAAATTAGACCAAGAGAACCAAAGACCAAGTACCCTTCACTGCTCACAGAAGAGCACTGGGTGCTGGTGTGCGCAGTATCCTCGCACAGAGAACCCCTGGACCACCTGCGTAGGCTCTGTGGGATCCAACAGCAAATCAATCTCTTCAGCAAACCCAAACATCCCAATAACTTTATCACTGCCCAGAGACACTGGTACAGCAACTGTTAAAGATAAACCTTTCTGCCTTACTTTTACACCTAATTACACCCCTAAATTCTAGTTTCGTTGGACTTGGAAGATGAAACAAAGCCAACCTCTCCATTACTATAACCTGACTGCTAACTCAGGCTACATGTGCATTTTATTAGCTCATCAGCATCAATGGAAAAATTTGCAACAAATGAGAAAAGAGATTGCACTGATTATAATGACCTACAGTTCAATTAAAACAAAACCAACAACATTAAGCAACTAGCTCCAAAAATTCAGTCATTTGGCATAAAGCCAGCACCGGATCATGCTGGGGTAATAGGATTACTGCTTGCACTAGGATTAGGTCTAGGTTAAGATTTAGTGTTTAGGAAAGCAGAGAGTAAGGAGTTTGACTTACGGTAAGTAGAAAGTGATGTAAACAATATATGGGGCAGAAGGTTTATCTTTAGCTTTTAGTTTGAGAAGGGTTACTTCCAGTAAGGTCCAAACTTTGCAGGGGGTCTGAAAATTGCAAGGGCTAGTGTAAGATCTGTGTGTGAGGACTAAAGCTTAGCTCAGGTGTGAGCAGTCCTCATTTGCCTATGGGCTGGCAGGAGGCAACGGGCTGGGAAGCAGGGACAGAGTCAATTAGCATGAGAAGCAAGTGAAAACCATTGCTGTTCTCTGGGAAGGATGAGAGAGCTCTCCTCTTGCTAATGGATTAGGGGAGGTTCAAACTGTGGGATGTGGGAGATGGAGGAGGTGCATGTATTGCCTGCTGTCATGAAGTAGCAGCAGGGTGAAGAATGGCTTATATTTGTGTTGGTCCAAATAGGGCTTACTGGAGTAGGTCTAAGGATATTACTGTTTAAGTCTATAATAGCTTTTTAAATCAGAGCTCCAATATGCTTTTAAAGTTAATCCACTAATCGTTCCCACTTACTATGGGCTGGGCTGTACTGCACAAAGCTGTGGTGCATAAAGACACTTTGCAGTCCAAAGAAACCTGAAAGGACCACTCTAAATGTACTCCCACCCTTGAGGGGACATGTGAGTCTGTAATTCTGTCTTGCTAATGCAGCAAGGTCTGCAAGACTCTCTGTTCTTGGAGATTCCTAAGCAGGCTTTAGCAGCTGGTCACAAGCTGCAACGGGAGGCATTGTTATTCACATTGTATTGTAGGTCCCAAAACAACCTGGCTAGATAAACTGCTATGCAAGGACCCGAGAAAAAGCTGACCTTGGAGGAGAAAAGGCCTTACTTATATTTAGTCTAGCTCAGTAAAAACATAAACTGGATAGAGGCAGTTCAGATACTGTAGCAAGTTAAAAGAAGTGATAAATCAGAGTAAGATGTCCATAGCAGATGTGATTAAACCTCAGAATGGGTGTAAAAACCAGTTTTGATAGTATACAGGAGCTTGTAAAGAAAAACTAATGAGAAAAGTTGAGTGGTGAAGAAAACTAAAGAGAGGTTATCAGCATCCAGTATGAAGAAGCATTACCAGAGCCTGAGAAACAGCACAAGAACCTGGGATATTGTATGGTGATGTGAAAAATCTGATCCACCCTCATTTAACTGCAATTTTGCTCATTTCCAACAGATACAAAGTTAGTCTAAGCTGTCATACAGTTGCTGATAATAAAACTTCTCCCAGCTGACTAGTGACGGTGTGACGCTGTATTTGCACTTCGAAGTGTGATGATAGACTGCAAAAGCTATTCCTCCACTGTGGGGATTTGCTTACCCCCTCCCTAAAAAGCAGGCAGTTCTTTGCTCCTCAGCCTGGCCCAGCTGATGAGCCACGGAGGCTGCAGCACACATGGAGGCTGATGTAGCTCTGCTTGCCCCCAGCCAAGCACCAGTTAGGCTACATGAAAAGCACCAGTATTTTCCAAGAACTCAAGGAAAGCAAATACTTGGATGAGTTCTTACTCATTTTTCACTTTCATTACCGAGAAGTAGAGAGTTTGAACAATGGGTTCAGAGATCTTTGACACAAAGACTTTTAGAAACTCATTGTCTTTTTCTTCTTCCTGAAACAAAAGGATGTCCTGGAAGTCTACAAGTAGTTTGTCTTGGGTGTTTTCCTGGAACAGCAGCTGTATTTATAAGATTACAAAAATTAAACGTGGGGCAGCAACCATGGTGTCACTTGTAGGGCGGGAAAAGGATGAGCTGGAACAGAGGTTAAGGCATGAACATATGCAGCAATGGAGGCAAAGCTCATTTCTCCATTTCCACTGATATGGAAAGCCAATGTGGTCAAACTAAGGACAGAATCATTTATACTTTTTTCTCTTTCTTGTCCAGATAGATATTTCTGTGCTATTGTTATGTTTACAGCTAAAACTACGCTAGAGAGAGGATTGCAAAGCGCAGGCAAGTGAAGGGTAAAATAAAATAAAAGGCATTCTGAGTTGGAATAAGGATCAATGCTGAAGTCAAATTGTTCTTGCTGTAACAGGGATCTCCCCAGCCCTAGACAAGTTCAGGATGTGATGCTCTGAACTTAAGGATCAAATTGCTAGGGCATTTTGTTGGGTCCTGCTTGTTTTTCCTTTAGTTTCTGATTTCTAGAACACTTGTGAAGAAAGGGTAGGCTACTTCTTATGGTTGCAAAGCACAGGTGCAGCTTTGTCACAGATCTGTTATGTGCAGAGGGGTGGGGTGGAATTCATGGTGCTAAGAAATTCTTAAGGCTAGTCTAAGTCCATCTCTGTAGTTCAAATAATCTTTATATCTCTTGAAAAATTGTTTACACCTAAGATTAAGACTGGAGAAGAGATGAGAGTTATGGAAAAGAGTCTGAAGATCTCAGTTTAATGATATAAGTATCACTGCTGGGGATGAGATGTGGGGCTATGTGTGAGAATGTTTTCTTTGTTATTCCAAGTTCAAAGGAGAACTAAAGAGAAGAGACAGCTCTGAGCTATATAATTAAGATTCAACTGAAGAGCTAGTCTGATTCACAGATACTGAAATGCCTGTGGACTGGAGTGTTACCAATAGGAAAGTATGATCTTTCTTCTTGTTTGGATAAGTTGTTTATTATTATTAAGCCTGTGCCCAGGGTTTGTGGTTGTGTTTATGGTTAAGGTTGGGTTTACAGAGAGCAGAGACTTGAATACTTGGATGTTGTCAGGCCTAGCAGATTAGGATGAGGATTTGGTACCAAAGGGAAACCAATTTCTTATGCTCCTTATCTATCTGCTACTGGGATGCGTCTCTTGGTACAGCTAGCATTAGGAGTGTGGTTACTTCACAGCTGTAGCGGGGAAACAGTTGCTCTCTACTGTTCACTCTAAATTGGGATATTTTTCAAGACTGTCTTAGACTATTCCTATATACTAAACATATATATTCAACATAGAAAAGCTTTAACTTTACTCTTGCCCGTAAAATTATGCTTTAATCTTAACAGAATCCTACCTGGGGAAAAAACCAACCAACCAATCTACCCCACAAACAACCAAAAAAAATTCCCCCAGACCCCCCCCAAAAAAACACAAAAAAACCACCAAAAAAACCCCAAACACCTCCCCCCCCAAAAAAAAAAATAAAATTCAACCAAAAAAAACCCCCACAAAAACCACCAAAGCAAACAAACAAACAAAAGCCAAACTAAACTATTCTTTCATTCTAGGAATGGCTGCTATTGTAAAAGGCTGTAACCTTGAAGTCTGAAGTCTTCAGGACCTAGCACTAGGTAGATTATTAACCCTTTACACAAACAGAGAAAATAAACTGATAAACACACATGCATCATTTATATCTGTGTGTATGGGCTTCTGGAAGAGGTCAAAGTAATATGAACACCATTCTCCACCAAAATTTTGCTCAGGACTTCATCCTAGACAGTCTTCATGGTCTTGAATTAAGCCAAATTTGTAAGGGCCTGCCTGGTACTCAAAAATTTCAAATCCTGTTGGAATAGTAGACTGGATTATGAGGCTACAAAGCCTAAACCTGCTTGATTCCTAGACATTGCACCTCTAAGGAGTCAAATAGTCAAACTAGTACTTCAGGCTCTGCTCTTTCCAACCTTAAAAAGTGATTGTATCTTTGAAACCCTTGTGTAGGCTGTAGAGAAGCATGAAATACTCTTTGCTCCTGGGACAAGCCTGTGTCTGAGTGCACAGTGCCTTCTGTATTGCACCTTTAAACACTAATCTTCTGGCCATCTATTTCCCTAACATCATGTCTGGCCATAGTTAAAGCCCCTAGATACTTATCATAACTTGAAAAAAGAATGAGCTCTTACCCTCTGGCTACCAGTCCCAACCCTAAACTCCCACATAAGTATCTACTTTCCATCAGGCCCTGCTAGTCATAACCTCCACCTTAGCTGAAGGCCCCATAAAGACACAAAACAGTCTTAAGAAACCAGCCTGTAACCTAGGCCAGGGTGGCATTCCTTCTACAGCTAAAAGCCTAGCTGTTCCACTCAGCTGTCTATTGCCTGAAGGGGAAGCCAAACTTAACCATAACCATAACTCCTGAAATTTCCCCACCCCAACCTTCCTCCAAATCATTTCTGTCACCCAGAAATACCTAGCATTTGTAGCTCCAATTGATCTGAATAGTAAATGAAGACAAACCATAGCCTTAACTACACCCCTTGTGAACCCTATCCCACGTACACTCTACGTTATTAAGGTGGTTTTCAGACATCATTCCTTAGTTCTAAACAAGAGTGTCTGTCCAGACCTAGGAATAAAATTAGCTCTCATCTTCCAAATCCAGATTCTGCACTCAGTTGCAACCCTGGCACAAACAATCTGTCCTATACATCCAGAGCCATAGCCAGGCAGTGTTTTTGGATTATGAAGATGCTATAGACTATGAAAGCCAGCAGATTCTAACTTACACCAAAACAAAGCATAAGTCTGCGATTCTGTCTCTGCATTGCCTTCAGCAACAAGCCAGTGAGTTTTGCAGGGTAAGCAATAAAGCTGAGTATTCAGTACCTTGTATTTAAAAAACTCAAACCCAATACTTACATTAATGTAGTCAAAGACCCCTCACAAAAGGCATCTTCCAAATGAGGCTTCCTGGGAAAAAGGGTTTCTTCTGGAGGATGATGAGGAAACAGATGTCCAAGCAAAGAAAACTCAACACAGATGCCTGTTAGAGGGATTTGTTGCACTTGCACGTGGTTGACGTTGACTTGGCACTTGAGGGCAAAGGGGTGTTGCAGGGTTTCACAAACTGGTTTTGCTTCTCTTGAGTTATTGACAATATCACAGGGCATCTCAGCACTATCACAGTTTTGGTATTTTTGCACCCACATTGATTCCAAATCATTTTTGTTGTTATGGTTACAGGAAAAAATTTGAACCCACTGATAATGAGGCACAATTCACTTTAAGTCAGATCTAGATAATTATACTGCAGTTGTCTAAACTCCTTTATATCTAGAACTCCTTTATATCTGGTGGAGGTAAACAGGTACTTAGAAGGAGCAATTCCTCTGAGCTAAATTTAAAAATCTACTCTGAGATTATATGAATCATATTCATCATGAATCTATTTCATTTTCAACTATATCTTTATGAAGATAGCTGAAGGTGAGTAACTCAGGGTAGACAACTACATTTAGAGAAATCTTTTATACTTTATTTCTAACCTGAAAGATCAGGACCTTGTAATATCAGCAAATTTTCATACATGCTTCCTTTATGGCATTATGATTTATTGCTCATGAAAAGGACTTACAAGGATATAACATGATGTAGAGTTTCTTGTATTTGTTCTAAGTATGTTTTTATTATCTTCAATATTAAATCCATCTGTGAACTGAAGGAGAATCCATTCTATTTTAATATTTGCAGTAATTACAAAATTCATTTAGGTCTCCTGGTCGTGTGGACCAGCCTAGGAAGGCTGAGATGCAGCAGAACAGTGGCGTTTTGTAGCATATGAGCATCTGGCCTGGCAGCTCTTTCCTCTCATCTCTAAAGAACCAGAGGAAGGAAACTAAGGAGATCCCCACTACCAGGAGTGGCTACATTTCATAAAGTGACCTCTGGAGAATGCTCCAAAGCAAATGCTCCAGCATCTGGGAAAGTAAAATTGTTCCTCTACTCTTTACTAGGGTTTACTCAACTCCTGTATGTAATACCTACTTTTTATGTATTATACTTAATTACTTAGCTGAAAAGAGCCACCTGCAACTCTAAGATCAAGGCTTCTCAGCTTATACTTAGAAAGTGACTTTTTTTTAACCCTCATCCTTTCCTAGCCATGCTTGGTTAAATTATGAGATTCAATATAATGTATGGGGGAGCACTGACTGCTCTTCCTTTCACAGAGTCTGATTATGGGATATGCAACTGTAGGAGAGGATGGATTCTGAGAATAAACTGGATGCCTATTCATTTGCTGTGGACCATTCAGGAGTCTGATTCTCAGTAATAAGTACAAGTAATGTAGTGATATTTCAATTCTATCAAACTACCAAAGACTTGTAATTTCACAGTGAGTGACAATTAAGCTAGCCAACTGTATTTTCATTTAGACTTTAGTACCTTCCCACAGCTTTTTGCTTACTTTGCTACCAATTTAAAATCCACAACCCCTCCAAATATTACACTAAAACTGTAATACGCAATACGCCAAGCCATACTACCTTACTTACAAGGGGGGAGTGGGTGGTGTTGCCGTGAGTGATTGCCTGTCACTAAAGCCAAGTCACACTCCATTTAATTTCCAGGAAGCAGAATTAGCTCCCAATGAATATTCCAAATGCTACCCATTAAATGAATGCTGCTACTATGTGAGTTGCTAAAGTGCAGCTTGAGTAGCTGTGTCGAAGCTGGAGGGATGAGGCAGGCACTACATGCAAAACACCTGAAGTAATATTGAGCACAGCACAGGCTGCAAACCCTCCTTAGGCCAGGGGGAAATGCTTTTACTTCAACGCCATGCTGCCATAGTTATAGTATCAGCTATGCCTAAAGCCTCAAGCTGTATTTATCTCATTTCTGCCTTCCTATCACAACCTTCTTTCTTTTTTTTTTTTTTTCTAGTTTAAATGGATTAAATGAAGAAAATATGAACAGAAAAAATTGAACTGTTGCATTATTAAATCACAGCCAGTACTCTGTAAGGAGTATTGGGGAACCGTTGTTCTCTATTCAAAGTATACACGATGTTCCTTTCAGAAAAGATACCAATCTGTTAAGGAGAAATTTAGAGTGCCCTTGGATATGAGGTGTGCTTCTCCTTGTTTGCTACATGCAAGAGAACTTCCTGGCTGACAACGATAGGCAGGAAACATTTGTTCTTCCCAAACCCTTTTTAACCAACTCTCAAACTATTCTCCATAGACAGGCAGAGACAGAGCTTCTTTGAATTTAGATAACCTGTGGATTATAGTATGGAGCTTCTGAACCTGAAAACCAGAGAGTATCTTATTTTTTAAGATCGCCAGAAGGATTTTAAAAGGTAATTACTGTAAAATCACTCCAGGACAAGCAAGGTTAAAATAAAGCGAACAAAATAAAATAAAGGCAAGATGCAAACAAGCAGTACAGGTGAACGGTTTGTAGGAGAAAATATAAAGAGAAAAAATGAAGAAAATAACATAAATATCCACCTCGAGTCTGGATTATGCTTGAGGATGCCAGGCCCTCCTAGAGCTGTACGACAGCAATCAATGATGGGTGAGGAGTGGGGCCAGGGCACTTCTTCTAAGGGTCAGAGAATAAAGAGAGGAAAAAGACTAGAACACGAGTGACTGACAAAGGTTTGGGCTGCAGAGGGAAATCCTGATTCCCTTCAATAAATGGAGTCTGGATGGTCTCAGAATACTGAGTACTCCTCAGACAGACCTGCTGTGAGGCATCCTCCAGATTGTCTACTCTGTTATAGAGACTGTGAGGTCTTGAATTCTAGGTACATTGAGACGTTACACTAGTTATTGAGACTGGGATTTGGCTTTGTGTTCAGGACTCATTAGCAAACCACTTCTCTGTTTTATTCTGTGTACAATGGAAATTAAATTACCACAATCAGGTCAGGGTAACAAATATTTTGGTTTAGAGCAAATGCTGAGGTAACAGGTTACTACTTTCTCTAAGACAGTTTCCCAAACATTTATTTACAGCATATTGATTTTCATTTCCTTATTACATATTTGCCTGGGGTTCAGCAGATTCTTTTTATTTCATGGTGCCATTTGAAGAGATGTCTTCTACTAGAACTCCATGCAACCAACTTTCAAACAGTCTGGCAACATCTTCAGTGAACACACTGCATTTCAGTCGTCCTGCTTTGGGGAAAAGCAGCACTGAAGTGCCAGGGTCCTTGTGTAGTTCAGAGGTAGTCATGATAACCATGAAATAAATTGATGCTAACTAATATCCCTCTTAGGACAAGCCAGGATACATACTTTAATTCTCTTTAATGGTTATTTGTGGAAGCCAAAAGCAGTAAGGTGGTTCAAAGGTTTTTTTAAAGACAGAGATGAAAGAAACACATGTTTAGCTTACTTAACTAATGTCTGTATATCTATCAGACAAGCTGTACCTGAGTATTTGTTGTTTTCCTGCATCCCTCAAGATATGGCCTGAAGAAGGACGCTTGGCTTCTTGAGCATGTTATTTCTTTTCCTCTCAATTTCCAGGTCCCTTCTTGAGGTTTCCCTGAAATTATACTTGCAAATCTTCCTCTTGCCCTTGAATCATACCAATCTGCAGTTATTCAAGAGTCAGTTTTGGTAACATGTCTCCCAAAATCTTGCCTCAGTGATAACCAGAGAAACTGCTATTTACAGCCTATTCCAAGACATGTGGCAGACATACCAAGGGACACCATTACTGGAGAGTTTCCTAACCACTTATCCTGCAATGTCTCTTTTGCCAGTTGTTTGGATAAGAACAACATCCAGTCTCCTCCCATTTCTGCAGGGCCATGCTTTGGGTGTCTTACTCATATTTTTCTTGGGTTTATGCCATCATTTCAGAATCTTCTGTCATGTTAAAAGTATTTCCCCTAATTTACTATGAGCTTTACCTTAGCTATTCATCTAGATATTTTTTAAATATTACTTTAATAAAAAAAAACTTAGTAAGTAATGTCATTTTAATATTCAAGAAAACCTTATAAACTTTTATTCATGGACCCAGGGGCAAATGAATAGAAAGCAGAGCTCTGATTGTAGAGACAGTTTCTCCTTGCTTACCAAGGTCTTTTGGGTGTTGATACAGCAAAAGCAGTGCTTAAAGCAAAGTGGCAAAATGCCATAAAAGTAGAATTTATATTCACTTTCTAGAGAATTTAATTGTTAAACTATATGGGTTTAGACCCTACTTTAAAATTCCTTTGAAATTTGTTGTTATTTAACTTATCTCTATACTCCACTGTCTTACTTACAAGATTAAAAACTGAAACTATTCAGATTTGTTGAAACACTAACAATATCTGTTAATTTTATTTTTATTCCTATATACTACTACATTCACATTTAAATATGAGCGTTGAACAAAAATGCACGGGAAGGGAAACACAGCTGAGCATTCACTCTTGAAAACCAAACAGAACTGCTTATAGGTAGTTTAAAAGTGCATGCATATTATGTTTGGCTTCCTCAGGAGTTATCAGAGAGATGGCAGCTCGTTTGCCAACTATTTCAAAGTAATTAAATACATAATGCATTCTAAAAGAATGACACATTGTGTGGGAAAACTCGCATTTCAATAGTCAGTTACTATCTAAAGGAGGAGGAAAAAGTTATGACAACTGCTTGTCAAGACATTTATTTCAGTGACATCTGCCAATGCAGAACTGAAAAAAGAGCAGCATCAATGGTATGTTCTTAAGATCTGATTTAGAGTGTGGGAAGTGGTGGAAGAAATTTGCTGCCATTAATATTCCTAATATTTTTTTTAAGACCCGTGATGTATTGACTTTTAGTTTAAGCTTGAATATATTTTATTGAAAAAAAGCCTTCTGCAGGCATGGGAGGGTATAGAATGAGGCTTATAGAGTAGCACTGCTATGAACAGAGAGGAGCTGAATAATGAAAATATTTCTGTGCTCATTTTGTGATTTATTCATTACAAAACTGACTAGGGGAGTAAGTGGAGGGGAAGCATCAGACAAGATTTTCAGTCATGCACACTGCACACCAAACCATCCTTCTGACCAACTGCCCTAAGTGAGTATTTATTGTTACTCCAAAGGGATTGCTTAATTGCAATTTTCCAGCACGGAGGCAAAAAAAAAAAAAAATCACAAATATTTCTGCACCATTAAGGAAAAAGACACAGTCCTACAGTATCTCCTGCCATGTCCCTACCTGGTGTCTATGCTGGTCCTGACAATGGCAACGACAATGAAGACTATACCTGAGGAGGTATCCAGAAAGTGACTGGAATTACTCATCAAAACCAAGAATATTCAACTGTGAAAGTAAATAATGAAGGCAACATATATCAGCTTTTGCATGGCAAATACAAAGACTGACAAGAACTGACCTCTAGGAAATGATAGATGGGTAAAAGCTTTGAATGAAGTGACCAGGAGATATGAAGAGTGCAGCAGTCCATGATAAATCTTGATGCACTGAGCCAAATCTGGCATTAGTGATGCTGTTTATTGTATGAAAGTGAATGCTAGTCAGCATATAAGATGCCAAGCTGGAGGGTAATGAGAAAGGCTAGACCTGTTCCTATTTCTTGCTCTATGCAAGTTCATCAGCCTTTGTGCCAGTTTATTTTGATATAAAAAGGGTGAGAAATTAAAAATACAAACCAAAACAAAAACAACCAAGAAAAAAATCTTCCCTTATGCTTCTTTAGAAACAAATGAGATCTTAGAAGCCATCTCAGGGTAAGAGTAATCTCATATAAAACATGGAAAAAGAAGAAAGAAGCACGGGAAAAAAGGCAAAAACACATCAGAAGTTGATCTGTAGCACAAGTTGCTGTTCCAGCATAGCCTGTGACTATCATTTACAGATGACAGCTCTGTATCAAAATTCAAAATCCCCATTCTGTTTTCTTCCTGGATTGCTAAAAGTTATGAAAATATTTGTAGTGAAAGCCTTTTTGCTTTTACAAGGAAAAATTGCACTTAACACCTAACTAGGACTCCTTTTGTTACTCCAACAGGAAAATGAACACCTAGATCTTCAGTCTTGCTTTACAGCACCAAGAATCCTCCTTTTTTCCTCTGCAGCAGTGGTCTGTTCTGTCTGCCACAGCCACTGAAAAGTGTGGCTCTACACATGAACAAGGATTTTAATCCCAGCATGCTATTCCTGCAGCAAAGCTTGGCTGGACGTCAGGACACTAAAGGAGAAAGTCTCCAGTTTCCCCCAGGATATGGCTTTCATTTACAGTTTTGGGGGTACTTTTTTCAGGGCTTTTTCAGCCTATGTTTAAGGCTTCCAAGAAACAGAGATGGCCAAGGAAGCTGAATTTGTATGCTGTGACCTCTTAGCTTTAGCAGGATAAAACCCAAAAGTTCTGGGCTTTCTCAGACTCAACCTGTGAAAAGTGATGGAAATTAAAGATTAATATATTAAAATTTCAGTTCCAGAAGTATCCTGCACAGTACTTGCCAAACAGAATGCCAAGACAGTCACAGGGAAATTACCTTTTGGACAGCACACTGTATAATGTCTGCTGGGATTACTGCAGTCCTCAAGACACAACTAGAGGTCACACAGTTTGGATGCACACTTGTGTCCAAGGTTTGTTTTCCACCAGGTCTAATCTCCAGTAAGAACTAGAGACAAAACATATATATATTTTTGGTTTGCATTTTTAATTTTCTGAAGACTGGAAGAATGTTGATACTGGAGCAGAACAGTCATACTTTGGGTTCATATTCTCCATTGCTCTTTCTCCATCATCTTGTTTGGAATGTGCCAGGTAAAAGTTTTGTTTGAGGACTCCTAGCTATTGTGCTGCAAAGTACAAGGAGTTTATTCTCAGCCTTCGAATTCAAAGCTGCTAGCAATATTATCGATATCTGCCAGAACATCCCTCAGTCACCTGGCTCCCAGGTTGAAAAGTCTGTGTATAATTAGTCATTACTTGTTTTCTTCCTCACCCTTCACTCCTTCTTCTCCATGTTTCCCAGTTCTATTACACCTTTTCTGAGAGATGGATCAGGGTTGATGGAGCATAAGAGTATGCAGCAACATAGCAGCCAAAAAAACACCCCTAGTCTCTTTAGCTTCCCCAGCCAAAGTTTCCTAACAATGTCTTCAAGAACCCAAATGTCTCATTTCTGCATGAAAAAAAGGGCAGCAACACTTTGAAATTACTACATATATATTTCTATGTTGTATATATTTTACATATATTATGTATATATTTATATGTATATTTACATCCTGCATAAATATTTATATTTATCTGTGTTGAATTTCACTTGCCATTTTATCACACAGTATTAGGAGAGCCTTCATATTTAGCCCTTACCTTTACTATCCTGAACATCTTAGTGCTAGTTTGATCAATTTCTCTGTTCAGATCCTCCACTGATCTTGAATTCCACTCCTCCCCAGTATAAAGCTATATTAACCTGTCTGGCTGGAATTCAGTGTGAAAACTATCCAGGACTCCTAAGTTCTCTTCCCTGTTCATTTAGCTAGTTGTGTATCTCAGAGATGAATATCCGGAGCAGCCTGTTTTAAAACTTTGTTGCATACCTTTTGTTGGATCTCCTCTGTCAATATCCCTGCTGAACTCCTCAGAAAAAACATACTGGTACATTTCTGTGGAATAAGCTTCAGCAATGTTTCCTCATCCCCTATATATTGTATTCACCCATGTGTACATTAACTGTTTTCTTTAGTGCAGTTCCTAGTGATTTGCCTGGTACAGACATTGGAGATGTATTTATCCATAGTATCCCAGATCTCCTCTGAAGTACCTTCAAAAATTGGTGTCACAGTTAAAACCTTCAGTTCTTCAAATATATAAACAAGAAGTCATGGATCCCAGTTAATTTAACCGTGAGCTCCTTTAGAAAACACAATATATTATTAATAAACATACGGTCCCAACTTGTAACATTTCAGAGGAATCTGAAGTTTCTGCTTTGTGCCTTATCAAATGTCATTTCTATCACTGCAGATGCCTTTCATTAGGTGTTTTTCACCTTCTGCTACTTCCACATTGGACTGCTTCAAGGTCCTATTTGACCACAATATTTTTTCTAAGATGTCCATCTACATTAGGGGAATCTGAACATTGGTGCTTCTGTCTTGCGCTGTCTCATGCTTCTAGTTTCTTTTCTGCTTACCTCTTTTTTTGGCCAAAAATCAGTTGAAACATTAAAAACTATTTAGTGCTTGTGAAAATTGCCTAAGGACACTCATAATATTTATTCACAAACAAAGATTGAATGGGCAGCACCAGTAAAACACAGCTTAGCCTTGACCTGAAGGAACCTGGAGTGGAAAGTGAAATCCATTAAGAGACTTTTAGAGCCAGCATTCTAAGTATCAAGTCAAACTTCTAGTGTAACTGATGTCAGGTGGTGTTCTGATTCACTGCAGTCTTTCAATCTGCATTTCAACATTTGAACACCACTTTACAGCACCAGGATGATGCCAATCAATCTCATCTTTGTATTCTGTGTAGTCTTTCCTCTGATTCAGCAGTTACACCAGTAGGACTGTATATTTCCCTATGTAAAGGACAAATATTGCAACCCGCTTTTCTAAAGAACACTTTGTCAGTTCTATTTCTCATTTCCAAACTCTCGGGGAATATCTGGTATTCAGGGCTTGTGGCTGAGTTGTTGCAACCTCAGAATCAAGTGCAAAATGCAACTCTAGTAATACCAATGAAGCTGGCAACCCTGCAGAGCAGCAGTAAGTGTGCACAGACTACTATGCCCAAACCAGACCCGCCCATGAATTCTATTATTTCCCTCTACCAAAGTTCAAACTGGCTGGCTACTTTCATAAGCTTTGCACACCTGATCAATAAGCATGGATTCTGAGAACCCCATTAGAGAAAAACAGATGTCAACAATAGAATTAGAGCCCTTTCATTTCTCCCCAGAAAATAGAAAACAAACATTGTAAATTGTCCATCAATTATTCAAATGAAAATGCTTGAAGTTTTTTTTCCCTGCTGCAATTATAGTTGTTCCATGCAATAAAAGGCTATTAAGGCAATACTTAGTGGAGTTATTCATAATTCTAAGCCAGCTTCATTTAAAATTTAAACCTACCAGGCTGTTTGAATGTAAATCACAATGCTCTAGAGTATTAGAAAAAAAACGAAGTGAGAACACCATAAATTTCAAGTATTTTCAGACATGTGTATTCCCATCATTTCGGTTACATCGGCTTTACCGCTCAGTCCTTCTCTCTCAATTAGACCACTCAATATTCTCCTAGCAATGCTCTCAGTGTGTTTTTCCCATTCTTGGTTGAATAGCTCTCCAAATACTACCATGGCAAAGGAGGAGAGATTGCCTTCCTGGAATCTGCTTACTTATCAGTATTGACATCTAAATGATCTCAGAGCAAAAATTAATGCTATCAGGCCATTACAAGACAGCCTTTTGAGATCATTAGGCAAAACCTGACCGCAGTTCTGCATGCACACAAGTACTTGATTGTACAGCCATTCTCAGTACAAGGACCTTTAATCCTTTCCTTTGGTCTGAATTACAAAAGAGGCTGGGGTGTTTCTGTTGGTTTTGTGTTGTTTTATTTTTTTAGTGGTGTTGTGAAAGGCACAAATCCAATAGAACACAGTTTATGATTAACTTAAGTCAGACTTTGTAGACCTTATCTCAGCCCATAATTAGCATGGCTAGTTTTTGGAATACCACCTGGTAGCGAACCTGCACACACAAGTAAACAATTTCTCCCATTCTGAAGACTTTGCCAGCTTCACTTGAGAAGCATCTAAATTATTTGAGCTAAGAGATACCAGCATATGAAAAGTTCATGAAAATAATAAAACATTTAATTTTTTCTTTTGATCTCAGGAGCAGAAAGATTTACAGGAACACAGCACGATACAGTTCACCAGTTTCAGTCTCACAGACAGCACCTCTACAGCTGGAAAAGGGGAACAGGGCTTTTGATATGTTCCATGACAAATCAATAAGAATTGCTCTACAGGGGATTCAGCAAGTAATGGAATAAATCCGGTTAGCTGCTAGGTAAATGCATTTATTTTTGTCTTTTAAATCAATTTTTTTCTTTCCTGAATGAGCTTTCCTGAATGTACAAGGAGCAGCATGAATGAAGAGATGAATGCTATTGCAGTCAGGGCAATCTTTAACTGAGGTTAAGTGTGGGCTTCTTCTAACCTCTGCTGCTACATACTGATGAAGTGAACTGTGCTATAAATTTCAGTGCAGGATTACTTTATCTCTTCTGTCCATCTCTAATGAAATAGAGAAACTGAGGGCTGTTTGTCTCTCTAGTGCATGTGCAAAGAGAATTATTAAGCTCCTTTACAGAGGGATGCCAGGACCCCACACTCAGGGGTTGAGGGCTCAGCCTTTTAGAGAAAGGCCTCAGATGTGATTTTTCCTTCCATATTTATTAACTATCAGAAACATCCAGACTGGCAGGCAGAGGGCAAAAACTACATCCCATAAAGGAAAAAGAAAAAAAAAAAAAAAGGGGGACTGCATTATTTTTTACTACTTAGAATAGTTATTATGCTGTAACACAGAAAAAAAAATTCTGTTTTTACATGACAGCTTTTGGATGAAGAAAAATGTCTTAAGAAATTCTCTAAGGAAGTTCTATCTAATTCCCAAAGCAAGTATATAGGGTCATGTTTGGATGTAGTGGTAAACATCTGCTCCTGTGCTCCTCCTAGTCATTCTACACCAAACAGCAAAAGGGATATGGATTGCAGGTTTCCTTTCACCTGCCGTGGTACTGCTACTGCAATCGCATTATTCCTTTTGAAATACCAAGAACGTAATTCACTCCATATGAGGAAGGTACAACTGGAAGCAAACACTGTGTGAACGAGAGCATACATTGTTCAGGATTTTTTTTCTTGATACCCATGAGACCCACACTCAAGTCCAAGTAATTTGGAAAACTAATTGAAATTAGTTGTCCAGAGGAGGGCCACAAAGATGATTAAGGGTCTCAAGCATCTCTCTTATGAGAAAAGACAGAGGGAACTGGACCTGTTTAGTCTAAAGAAGTGAAAACTGAAAGGAGACCTCATTAATGCATGCAAGTATCTCAAAGGTGGGTGCCGAGGGTGGTGCCCGATGCTTTTCAGTGTTGCCCAGCAGCAGGACGAGTAGCAATGGCCATGCACTGAAACAGAAGTTTCACCTCATCGTAAGGAAGAGCCTCTTCACATTGAGGGTGGCAGAGCAGTGGAACAGGCTGCCCAGGGAGATCATGGGGTCTCCATCTCTGGAGATGTTCAAAACCCACCTGGATGAGTTCCTGTGCCACCTGCTCGAGGTGACCCTGACTTGGCAGGAAGGTTGGATTGGATGATCTCCAGAGGTCCCTTCCAACCCTAACTCTTCTGTGATTCTGTGTTTCTGTGAAATTAGTGAATTTCTTAAAAAAAATGCCCTATGGAAGACAGAAAGAACCTGCAGGATGCTACCACCACTGTGCTACAAACCTTAAGCATGTCTTACTTTAAAAATTTTAAGTTGCTTTTCAGAAGCAAAATTAATGTATATTCAGTTCTGTAGGGGGATTAGGAACATTACATAGAGAGCTTTTCTAATAAATAATATGATTACATTTCACAAAGGAAGACCTCTAAGCACTCTATTCAATTTACTTGTGGAAATGCAGCCCTAGAGATGCATGAGGCATCACTCAGCACGTATCTGGTGTAGCCTCGGTCCTGTCAGTTCTTCCTAAGATCCAGCCAAATTTCAGGGCTCTGTGACACACTGTCCTCAGAGAGCCACGTTTATGTCTCCTCACTCCCTGACTCCTGGAACATGGGCTTTCAAAGCTTTGATTTTCAAACACCTCCACACCTGTGAGATGAAGATATTATGAAAAGCAGAGCCGGCAGAGAGAAACTATGTGACTCTCTTCTTTCCCATGACACTCTCTTTCCTAAGCACTACATACCATGGGCAAGCCCCAGAAATCTGCATGGTGAAAGCGTGTGGATGACAAACATTTCTGGGAAGGTAGTGTTGTTTTCAAGTACCTTTACTTTATTACATGTGCTGGAAGATGTTACAAGCCAGACACCCTAGACATGAGTTTTAAAACATTCTTTATATCAGACATGATAGCAAAACTGAAGATTAAGTCATCTTTCACACCTAAAGTATTAGATGACCTATGACAGTGAAAGAAGAGGCAGAGGGCTCCAGGATACAGTAGGAAACCTTTCTCATACCAGACTGTTTCAGTATGGATTTTCTTCTTGGTTATAATGAAAATCCTTCCATCAACTTTTCAGAGTTGCATGATATCTGTTGTGGGGGTGTTCAGAGCAGTTTCCCTTGTCTGCTTTCACCAGAAGCAGCTTCAATATTTAGCAATAATGGTATCCTTGCTGTTGCTTATCCCAATTACAGGACTACCAGCCCACCAGGTAGCGTGTCTGGCAAGCTAGGCAACAGTCTCACTTATTGTCATCAAGTGTGGGCTGCACCTTGGAAGTAGTGCTGCACATACATTATGCATGATTGTTTGAGGATCTGGTGGGCTCACTACACAGCCCAGGACAGGAAAGTAATGCTAGTGGCTCCTCCTCCTCCATGTCTCTGGATATGGGCAGGTAAGTCCTGGAAGTTCCCTTGTTTGCAGAAGAAATCTTATCAGAACTTTCCTCCTACTATTACTTACGCCACAGCTTTAATTACTCAGTTTTGCCATTAAGCCATGGGCCATCAAGTTTTAATGCAATCTTATACTGTTGATTAAAACATTGTGTTATTTCCTGAATGTCAAACAACATATGACAATAAAGTAGGCATAAAAGATTAGGAAAACAAATGTTCGGCTACTTTTGTACTGAATGCAAATTATAAATGACTGATCTTTGAATGCTTTTGTGTTTGCTTGAAGCTTTATAACATTGAAATTGACAATGGTAATTAGTTTGCCTTTCAGAAGAATGAAATTTGAATATTCCTGAATCCTTCTGGGCTCAACAGCCTGCAGCTAAAGCATATTAACTTACTTTTATTGGCTCTTCTATTACTGTTGGTAGTGTGGTTTTTTAAACAGAAACTCTTTTTTTAAACCAAAGACTAAAATAGTCCCAAACCTGTTACTCTTTCTTAAAATAAGTCCAGGCATGCTTGACGAACCATTTGTTGTCTTATCTAACATGGACATCTTGAAGTAATCCCTGTCATTCTAATCTCCACTTATACTCAAAAAAGAGGTACAAATACCTCGACAGAATGACTCACAAAGTGATATAAATTAAATGGATCTGATGACTTACCTTCTCAAGGGGCCTATTTCTCTCCACTGGTGTAAGTAAAGCTTAGGATGACTAGCTCAGACTTAGCGAGGTGATGTTCAGATGCACACATTAAATTACATCTATTTTCTGATTTTCTGGAAATATGTAGGATTTATACTTTAGAGCACTTCAAATCAAAAAAAGATCTTCAGAAGCTTCAAATTTATTACCTCAGTCTCTAAATATTTTAAGTATTTTGTTATTCTCCCTCCTGATCCTCATATCTGCCCACAGCTGAACCCCTGGGTCTAGGAGGAATCACAGGAAGGAATCACTAGGGAGCCCAGAGGAAACACGGAGACCATCATTTTCCCTGACTTTGAGGAATTTCTGGATAACATCTACAATCAAGACTGAGAAAATAACACCCTAAAGAACAGAGCGATCTTCCAAAATAAAAACTTTGGAAAGAAAGGCTTAAATCATACTTCTCATTTTGTGCCTGCAAACAGCAGTCAGCAAAAAGAAGAACTACCAGCAAGACTCACCTTCTCACAACAGGAGGTTTTTCAAACAGTTGCCTATATATCATGCTACTGTCAGCTTGTCAAAAACACTGCTTTCATTAAGAAGCCTAATTTTCCTCTCTCCATTTCTCCCAAACATCTGCTTGAGGTTATTTCTTATCTACAATGGATTATTTACTCTGAGCAATCACTGGCCTTCCGAGAGCTGGGGAAGATCTGGCAAGTGTTGAAACTCTGTGAGTCTCTGTCTGAGACATCACTCAGCCTTTCTCTAGGTGGATGGTTCTTCATGAACATGTTTCATTATAATATATCATGCCAACAACACCTCAAATCACTGGTAATTATGTTCAATACTGTATGGAAGAGAGGAGAGGTCTGCAGAAGGCAAATCTGATACAAAGGAAGACATGGTCAGCCAGAGCACACTGACCAGTGTCCCAGGAAAACAAGAGAACAATCAGTCCATATGTACCTACAAGGTGACAGAGGGATCAAGCAAACAGCTTCTGTTTTGACAAAAACTTATGCCAAATGAATCTAGTGTCATTTTCTGACGAGTTAACCAGCCTGGTGGCTGAGGGGGAAGCTATGCACATAACTTACAATCATCTCACATGATATCCTCATAAACAAGCTTCAGCAACATGGTCTAGCTGTAACTAGCCTTAGGTATGGGCACAAGGCACTGAAAACCTGCTTTTTAGCTTTTGGTGAGTCACTGCCAGATAGGGAGACAGACTGTCAGGGAGAGACCTATGGTATCTGCTCTCTGTCACTCCATGTTTTCATTAACAACTAAATGATGGTACACAGAGTGGATAACACCAAACTGTAAGTTGCAAATGCTTTGGAGGACAGGGTTAGAGCTCAGAGTGATTGATAATAGCTTGGAGGGAGGGTACAAAATCACTATGAAGAAATTCATCAAGGACAAGTAGCTAATGCTACACTGTAGAAGGAGAGAAAAACCAACTACAAAACCAGGAGCACCTGACTCTCAAAAGACCTTGGCTGTAAAATAGGTCCAAACATTCTTACGTATCAGTAGCACAAAGCTGTGTAAGCCTAGGGCACATTAAGGGAGATGCCACTTGTGAGAGACAGGAGGAGGCAGAATTTCATTCTTTTCAGTCCTAAGGTACTCTATTTAAAGTCTCTTTTGGAGTGTTGCACTTAAAGGACAAAGGGGAGGCCAATCTGGAGAGATATAAGAGGGTAATGACTAATGTTGAGAAAACCTGACCATGAGGAAGGTGGGTGATGAGGCTCCTTCGCCCTGGGAGAGCATTGCCTCAGCTGGCTGCAGATGCTGAACCCCTCAGGTACTGTCTCCTTCTACCTAGGCTCAGGCTCTTTCTTTACAATTCACCTTCCCATGCTGTTCCTGACTTTTAAATTGTTCCTCTTTCTCATTTGGCAAGGAAGGACACACTATGTCGTCCTCCTAAATAAGGGTTTCTACCTCATTTGGTGTTCTCTCCTCTGGGCTTCCCACTGGCCTTTCCTTGCTCTTCTCACCCTTCGCTGGAGCACCCCACTGCCCAGAATGAGCTCAGGTCACCTTTCATCGTGCTCTTGCATCTCTGCTTCTAGGTCACCCATCACTTCTCATGTTTCCACGCCCTCCTTCTATCTTACATATCAGGCTAATCCTAGTATACGAAAAAAGGGCCAGCAAGACTATGGCAAAAGCTGGGTGAGGAAAAGCATCAACCTAAACAACTGATGACTTAAACTGACTTGAATATTTCAATATTTATGCAGGCATGGCTTCAACAGCATTCATGAGCTATTAGGAAAAGAGATAAATTTCCCCACTCAGGAGGCTGAACAGAGGACTTTTGCCTCTTAAGTATTCTATATGCTTTTGGATATCACATCTTTCTGGTCACAGATATTTGCATGTTTCTAAATTGTGCAGCATGGATTTTGCTTACATATAGTGTTATGGGTCTGTAGCTCATTGGCATTGCTTCCTTTACCACATAAGGGGCAGAGGGACCTCAGAGGGCACGAGCTTGTGCACTGGCTGGATCACAGCCATGTTCCTCCCTCATCTGGTTCCAAAGGGGACCCAAACAAAATCCTGGCAAGCCCTGTACCAAGGACATAATGTGGGCATGGGAATTTAGCCTGGCTGCATGGTGTACTACTGCCTAAGGACCACTGCTTGCTGTCATGCCACCAATGGTTTGGTATTGCTTCACAGGGAGAGCCTAGCATTGGAGCTCTTCTAAAATGACTGCTGTTGTTTGTAATCCACAGCCCAAGACACCTCGCTTCCCATACTCCACACAGGTTGCACATGAGGAAATTCCCACACCTTCCACCCAGGAGCTGATGTCTCTATTCCATCCCGAGCAGCCATGGCACTGCCCTTTGTGTAGTCACTGCCTGTGAGGCTGTGCCAGGACAGAGCTGCCAGGTCTGCAGAAGGAATTACACAAAGCATGGGCAGCAAGAGGGTGACATGTAAGGGTGAGTGTTCCTTAATAGGCACAGTTGTTCTCTTTTTCCCAGCTTGTACCTTGAGAATTTCACAGGGCTTCCTCATTTCCAAGGGTACTTTAGTTCGAGGACAGGACGGAAATGAAAACAGACTCACGTGTTTATCACTGAAAAGCACCTTTACATAATGTTCCTCGTACTTAGTGCATGCGTCAAGGGTTTATTCCTTGGTTCGAGCCTAAATGTATTGTTCATGCAGCTGCACGGGATAATGGCATTCAAGTGGGGAAGGAAAGAATGAATCATTATTTGCTATAGAAGTCCTGACCCCACCATCTCCCTGGCAAATGAATGTGATGCTTTCCAGGGCTCTTACAGTGATACGTTTGTGTGCCATCAATTATTTACATACCTGGTCAATAATTTAAATGTCCTGGAATGTGCATATTACAAAATAACTGCCTTTGTTCTTTGAATTTGCAAGGCTACCCTGCTGGCACTAGCACAATTAATGACTTAATAAAGTCTTAACAGGAACATTGAAATACTGGATTTTACCGCTTGATAGTAACTAAGCTGACTTCTATACTTTGAAGAAGTTATGCTTGAAAGAATACATGAGAAGCATACACAGAAGTTCTAGTAAACTGTGAGCAATGTACCCAAGGGTTTAAGCCGTAAATTCAGAATAAAAAAAAAATATCACTTTCCTTTAAATAAGTTACACCCAGAGTAAGAAAATACTTTTAATGGAGCTCAGTAAGGCTGGAGATGCAATGAATACAGTATGACTGAAGATGATGTTATTCCAATCAGGCAGCATCTGCAGCAGGTGCAGGATAGCAGTGGGATCAGCCCTGAAAGAGCACAGCCCATGTGAAGGGTTCCTGCAGACCTCTCCTTTCTCCTTTTATATCCATAGCTGGAGACAGGAGGTGTACATGCAACACCAGTAATTCACACCAATTCACTGCCTCTAAAAAGGTGTCCAGGTGACCCCACTGTCATTTTAACAATGCACCTGGACAAACGGTGGCTGTGTTTGCTCACAGGACTTCTATAACCACTCCATTAAGATGTACTGCATGTCAAAGTTTTCATGTAATTGAAGAAATAAACCTAGATAAACATTTGCCCTAGAAAACAAATTAGATCAACTCATCTTCATAGGGTATTTGGGACTGTGATTCATGTGACCTGAACTATTTCTTTTCATCTTTTCAGGGGTGCAAATGAGTTCTAAAAAAGAGACTGTAACCCATTTGTAACATCACAGAACAGCATTTTTTTCTGAAATCTTGCAAATGGTAGGCTAGATTTTGATCTGTGAAACTAACCCTCCCACACTTCGTCCCAAGAAGGGTTATTAGTGGAGCAGACGAGTGACCAATCCACCTCCTCAAGAGCATTTCAGGGTAGAGTGCTATGGCATAAAAATCAACAAGCACCAAAAATGTTTATAGGCAAACTGAACTATAGACTTTCAGAAGTCTTTATCAATAAAGCTTATGCTTTAATGAAAAAAGTTCAGTGCAGTTTTTTGTTCAGGTCCAGGCAATGCTGTAAATAAAGGTACAAACATGAAATTGTTCCATCAATAATGTTTTTGATTAGGAATTATAGGGGTGTGGAATGAACAAACAAAGCAACAGGCAGCTGTTCTGTGAGCAGCATGGAAATCTGATGTCCTGTGCTTCACATCCTGAAGGTAAGCAACGGTGTGGACTCTCTGATGGCTAGCAAGGATTGAGTATGTTCTGCAGCTTCCATTAGACCTGGGGTGGTTCCTCACAGCAGCTCTTTTGACAAAGTCAGTAGGAGCCTAATAGCTCAAATATCTCTATCAGGCAAGGTTTGAATTGATCGATATATTCAAATGTTATGTGGGGAAACAGAAAGACAGGGCTGGTTTCCAGGAGGATTCTAATTTCCTGCTTTCTGAATTTCTTTGTAAAGCTGTTTTTATTACAAAAGCAAATTTACCTTAGGCTGCAGTACTTTTATTCTACTGGTGTGCTGTTCTGGGTAGAGAACGCAAAACTACTCTGGAAAACAAGGCTTTTAGTAAGTTCTCTGTTTTGTTGCCTGTGTGAGGAAGATGAGATGCCATATGAAGAAGACAGCAAGCCAGAAAGGATGCTGTCTGTCTTCCTCACCACCTGTTGATCGTTCTACACTATAAACCTGACCTACAAAAAGCACATTGGAGGGTTTGGGAAAGATACACAAAGAGTCACATAATTCCTCCCTAAGTACTGCATGATTTCATTTTTAGATATGTGTGGTGATCACAATGGATATGTGGCAGTAGCACAGTTCCTACCTTGCTGATCCAAAGAATTGCAGGCTGCAATGCACCCTGAGGGTTTCTTGGTGCTTGCAAAGTCATTGTTCACCTTTCTTTACAAACCTGGTTGGTCGTGTCACCTGCTTCTCTGTGGGAAGTCCATCACGAGGTTGGAGTATTTCCTAATCTCATGTCATTCCTGCCAATCCTTGCTGGCTGGGTTCCCCAGGATTCCTCTCCCTACCAGGCAGGTAACATTTCAACTTCTAAACTCAAGTGCACACTCTTCCACCTTTCCCTCTTGCTGGCACTTCTCTCTCTCTCGTTGGGAACAGTATCTCACTGTCTTAATCCACATTTGTTATTAAACAAATTGAGTATTTCATATTTCCACTAACCTGATAAAGATTTTCTGACATATAAGGGTACATTTAACTCTTTTTAAGGATATACAAGCAGATTTCTACCAGATGACTGAAAGTACAGGACTTCTGGACACTCATCATCCCTCTATGGGTTTATACAAATGTTCTATTTATGTCTTCTGTTCAGATAACTTTATTTGACTTACAGCTTCATTTTCTATCTTGGTTTTAGAACAGTTTTGCATGTTTTATTTAGGAAGTTATAGTACAAAAGTTCCCTGTTGAGTTTCAGCTTGCAAAAAAAAAGCCAGATGGCATAGTTAAATCAAAGATTTTATTTGATCTGTAACTGAAAATGATGATAAAGAGTTAGATCTAAACAAAATTTCATTTCTTTTAATTCTAATCTTGAAATATTGTACCCAAATACCAAAAAGTACTGATCAAGGAATTATACAAATCAGACAATATGTCAATGTTCAATAGCTCATTGAATATTAGAGAAGTTCCAGAGGTTGGAAAGAGTCTTAATATTGTGCCAGGACTTTCTAAAGAACACTAAAATAGAGAAATACTGCAACATTTGGGCAACAATCCTAGTCAATATAACTGACAACCTAAAAACGGAGACAGTTTTTAAAAGGAGAGACAGGATTTAAAAGTAGATGAGACAACTAAAGCCAGTGATTCAGATCTATGGAAAATCAATTTTGCCCAACAAATTTGATGACCTTTTCGTGATATTACAAATTTGATTGTTAAATTAATAGCACTGATATAATAATTTCAGGTATATATGCGATATTTCAATGCAGTAAAAGAATGTTGTAAATATATAGTAAAAAATGAGAAGAAGAAAGACTCAACACTGAACACCAGATTGAAAATTACAAACACTAGTTCTATGAGCAAGATATAATACTGAAGAGGTGGGTTTCTAACAGGTTCATAAAGATACTAATTCTGCAACATTTTTTCACTGAAATGGAGGTATAAAACCAAGTATTTATCCAAGTGTGCAAGTAACCTAAAGAAGAGAGAAGGGGAGCAACTGAGGGGACAGGGCACAAGAACAGAGAGACTTTGAAAAGTGAATGTTAAGATATAAAAACCATCTAAAAACAAAGTCTGCAGGCCAGACTCATAGCCTGAAAGCCTCTCTTACAGGAAAGAGCAGCTTTGATAAGAAATTGGCTATCAGTGGGGATGACCGGGGAAGCTGGATCTCCAGTGCAAACAGCTGAAAGAGTCTGCTGAGGAGTATGGGACAGTACCCAAGAGGGTATTTTGCCATTGCATTTTTAGTGGGTTGTGAATACTATTAGACAACTTTGACTAATTTTAATGCCCACAATTGTGGAAGAGGTTATTAGAGTTTAACACAATCAAAGACTTGGAAAATATACTTTAAACACAGATATCCATATCCAGAGCTCTGTATCTGTCAAGTCCCAGCTCGGTATGTATCCATATAATGTATGTTTGTCTGTAAATGCCAACCACACAGCAAGACTAGAGGTACAGAGCCATTTGGTGTGACATGCAGGAGCCCAACGTTAGACAAAATTAAAAGATGCAAGCTTTTAATTTTACCTGCTGTCAGATACTGGAGCAGGCTCTCAGTTTTTCTGGTAGCTTCTCTATAACTTGTAAATTTTTTAAAAAATACTGAGCTATGGTATATTGATTCAAAATAGGAACTAAAGAAGGTCCAGAGCTGCTGGTAGCTGGAAGATCAGAGTAGGTGAATGCAAAAGCTTTTTGCAGTTTAATAAATGCTTCACTTTCTATAGAGAAATCCACTTCTTTTTAAGCCATTGGCTCTAGAAATGCCTCCAGCTCTCATCCTAAAAACTCCCTTTCTTCTCCTTCCTTCCATGTGAGCCTATCTGCCTATGAAGTGGGTGCAAGAAGAGGGGTGCAATAGTACTGGGCTCCAAACTGCCTGAATGCATCAGTCCAATCAAAGGAACCAATGGGAGAGGGTGACATTTTTTGACACTTAATTGTACAGCTTTTCTATTTCATAATGTTAATTTATTTTTTTTCCCCCACAGAGTTGACCATACAGTTTGGAAAACATTCTTTTACCTGCTCTGGGCTCTCATTGTGAATTGCCCATCACTGACCTTGGATTCACAGCGCTCACCATATGTACCCCACCCCATCAAAAAGACTAGAGGGTCACGCATTGGACATTGGACACTGACATCCTAGATGCAGCCCATGTACAGTGCACACAGAAAGCAGCTTTTCACAGAGATTTTCACAGAAAATATTTTATTTCTATCCTCAAATGCACACACATACAAAAGAGAGTAAACTCTGTAGGACTATGCTTGCAGTCTCATTGAATTGTTTCTTTGGGTTTTTAAAAACTAAATGCTGGCAATCTTCTAGCTCTGTGATTAGTAACATATCTAAATCCTCTTAGGAACTTTGTGAATCTATTAATCTTCCCAAGAAAGTATATCAAGCTGATTAAATGACAGTTTGAAGTGTTCTGTGCAAAACATGGCAATAACACAAAAACCCTGTGAAAAATTATGATATGTATATACTCATATACTCAGCCTCCTAGAGAAGAGAGCTAATTTTGGTATACTGAATATCTTAAGAGATTATTTCTCTCTAAAGGTCCTTTTTCATCGCAGCATTTTTGTTTAACTAGTTAAGATAAAACCTATCAGTCATGGAAGAGCAGAATGGAAACAGCTTCATTAAGACGAACCCTCTGATAGTTCCTCTATTTCTGAAAGTTAAATTCTCTTTAAAAATTAATCACAGCGAATCTGGCAGAACTAATTTTAAAATGTGAGAACATGAGAGATGCTCTACTTCTAGCCTGGAGTGAGATGAGATCAATATGTTCAATTAAGTCTACATAAAACCATACAGAAGAATTTGTGTAGGCAACATTTATTCCCATTTGGGAGAGTAATTGCAATTTAGAGAGCAGTAAAGACATATTTTGGTAAAAATATCACTGGCTAAAATTAATGACAAAATTAAAACTGCACTGAACTCATTCATTGCCACTCAGAAGTCTGGTATCAGTTGTATTCACTTTAAATATTTTGAAAAAAACCCCCCAACAAACAGACAAAAAAACAGAGCTGTGAAATGTGAGCTGACAAGGACATTAAGAAAAACTCTCCAGACTGTGATACTGATTTTAAATCCTAAAAAAAGGTCTTCCTATATTCAAAAGGAAAATAATAAAAGCTACAGACATTTTGGAAAAAAGTACAAAATTACTTGTGAATCCTTAAAATACAACATCGTAAACATCCACCTAATTCAAATTTTATAATTTAATATACACAAACACACAGAGAGTGTACAAATGCAGTACTTGGGCTTTCAAACCATCAAAGAGAAACTAAGGAGTCGTGCTATTTCTTTGTTGGGAGAGGAGAGAGCAAACAGACTCATTATTATGTTTTTCCCTACTGCAGTTTTACTCACATGAATTAACTATTAATGGAACACAAGTGGCATTAAGCAGCAAAAATGCCAGCAAAAGTAACTGACATTGTTGCAGAAGGCAGCGGTGTTCAGGCTTCCAGGAGTTTCTCTTTTGCCAGTGGTCCAGGCTTTTTGGTGCTTCAAGCTCTTTCCAAGTTTTATATCTGGGCAAAATTTCCATGCTCCCCATTTAACTTACTTTTCCTTCTGGAATCCAAGTTATTCCAACAAATCTGAGACTATGCATTGATCTGTGCCCCCCTGGTACCTAAGTCTGTGAAAGTCAATCACACGGATTAAAACTACCTGGGCTGTGGATCCAGGTCTGCACCAAGTGCAGTTTTGTGTAGGGGGGGAAATTGCTGCATTATAGCTCAAACCGGATGACAGGGCCAAAAGTTCGCTTCACTTAAGGCAGGGGAACACCATAACATTACACAGACTGTGTGTACACTGCACTAGTTACCAACCCCTATGCACAGGAGACCCTAGAAAGATGCTAGTGATGATTTATAGTCACATAGCAAAAGTCAAAAGCGTGGGAGGAGCTTTTATGTGCTACCAACAGATCTCCTGTTGATCAGATAGGCATTATGTTGTTAGTTAGCTATATTTGCTATTTTCAGATCATTAATTTAAATTGGTCATTATATGAATACAAAACATATAAATGGAAGTCAATACAGGAAAGCAGAATTTCACCAGAGTCCTCTGCTGCTGGTGATCTGATATTAAACACCAAGAGCAAAAGAAGGTGGCCACAGTTATTCTTCACTAACTCAGTGGAAGAAGATAACTAAATTTCATAAACTACTTTTTCTCTAAAAGTCTTGTATTTTTAGTAATAATGTTCATTGAAAACCAATCCCTTTCTAGTTTCCAGCAAGCAAGCCAACACACTGCTTCTCTGATGCACAACATGCCAAGACGGCTGTGACTGCCCACTGTGCAAGTGCAGCATTTCCACAGCCTGGAGCCGGCTGTGTCAGCAGCCTTCAGCCTACAAAATCCCTACCAAGGGTTTCAGGGCACTGACTTTGAAAAGTAAGTCCATATATTCTGTGTAGTAGTCCATGCACAAGATATTTCTAGCTGATATTGCACCCCAGAAGGCTTTAAAGGAGCTAAGCAAACCAAGACACAGGTGGGAAAAGTGAGATACCACTCACTTTGCTTTTTCTTAGGGAAATGTTCTTTAAAAGGAAAGGCAGCTTTGTTTTGAGAGCAAGTTGGAATGTAATCACTGTCTTTAGAAGTAGCATTTTCTCTTTTCCTCTTTTTTATTTTTTTTTTTTTTAGAATATGCTCTTTCATTTATAAAAGGTCTTGTAAAAGTTCTCCAAACTTTTAAAATTTGGGCACTCAAAACTTTTAAGACAGCCACCAGAATTAGAACTGTTTCATTTTTGTTTCCTTTTTATTGCTTTCATATTTTTTTTCCCACACTAAAAGAACTTTTCTTTCATTCTGGTCAATTTTGCAACAAATAATATGTTTGGGAACCCCTGAAATTTCTCACAAGAGGAAAAATAGAGCTCCAGCTTAGATCTAGTCATTACCAAACAGTACCACTTCCAGCATAGGCACAGGAGAGAGGACAGTTGGAAGAAGATGTTAGGTGCTCATGGTCTCAGGCTTCCTTTTGGGTAAACTGATGATACCTGTACTTTTGCACAACAAACCTTCACTTGGAACCAACTGGGTATAAAGAAAACACAGAGGACACTATATTGAATCATATATCTTCTTCTAAAAAAAAAATTAAAATAACAGGAATTTCTGTGCTCAATGAAGTCAATGAGACTTTTATTTTGGTGATGAATAGAAGCATAAAACAGTGCCAATATCCCTGGCCTTTCCTTTGGGGAAGAGGCCTGAAACGGGAAGGAGACAGGCAGGGCAGGGGCCAAGATCCAAGGTAGGCAGGGCAGTGGGAGACCAGAGTTATCAATCTCAGACGAAAAAAGCTCTCTCTCAATAGAGGAGGAGGAGCAGGGCGAGGCAGAGCTGCCGAGTAAAATTTAATCCATCCAACAGTTACAAAGACCTAGACAAGACACTCTATTTATCCATGCCCTGCCTTTCAGCCTACAAACGCTTCCAAACAGCGATTGGTTGCATTGGGAAGCAGCGCAGCAGCTGCCAATTCATTTGTGTTACATTTTTATCAGGTTTCCCAAAAATCTCTGTGTTATCTGGTAAAAAGCTCGAGGCCTTTTTCCACTAGTGATGCCCATAGATGTTTACAGTTTTCCGGCACCACATCTAGCTGCATGTTCACAAACAAAACCTAGGCATGAAGCCACAGGAAGAGCTTTCTTGTGGAGTAGCTCAGTCCTTTGGTGTTTGCAGGGTGCTTGAAGTAGTTTGAAGGGAAAAAAAAAACCCAAACTAACATCTCTTTGGTTTATACAAAGCAGCTGCTCCAGGGCTAGGAGCAATAGTTACTGCTCTCATGAGAGCAGATACCACAGTAAGACCTGGTAGCTTATTTTCAAAAAGATGTTGACAAAATGCAGATAATTCAGTAAAAAGCAACAAAAAATATGTAATGTCCTAGAGGAGCTGGTTTAACAGGAGGAAAAAAAAAGACCCAAGAAAAAATCTCAAGGACATATGAGCAAGGACTGATAACACTGCAAATATTTGAGAAAGGAAAGAAATGCAATATGATATAGTCAGGAAAACATAAAGGAAGGGAAATAGTGATTAGTGAGTCCATACTAATACTTAACACTAAAGCCTGGAGGATGTCTTGTAAAATAATTCCCTTGCTTCTTCACGATGGGTCAAGCAAACTTTCCCCAAAGCCTAGGAGTGCCTCAAGATTTTCTAATGGATGTGAAGGACTTACAAACATCCTAAGGTTCAAGGCTGTCCCTTTACATGGGGTTTTTTATCTAAATCCCCACAAACAGAGCTGATCTTTATCTCAAAGCCTAAGGGCACTGCTTATATTGTCATACTTATCAGACATACTCTCTTCATACCAGCTTCAGCCTTGTGAAGAGCCTGAAAGATCTGTCACGCTTCTCTCCAGGCTAATATCACTTCGAATGCTGTGCTAATATTAAGGCATGGTACTGTATCTGGAGATTTTGGGCCTGCCTTTCTGCCAAAGTTGTATCGGCTCTCTGCTATATTATAATCTCGTTAAGGTAATTATGACTCAAATGGAGAAGTGAAAGCGAACAAAATAACCTTTGCCAACACTCTCCTGGTTGGGGAGGGAAGATTATTTACATGCATACAAACACACAAGCACACAGCTCTGACTTAACTGCTGTTGGCATTTTCCTAACATTTGATCATCTGGTTGCTAAGCACACAGCTACATTACCACTTGACATTTACATTTTATTTTCGGTTTATTACTAAAGGTAGGAAATGAAGCACTCTCCTACTCTCTTAAATTATATTCATCTTGCTAATAATACTGCTAAAAGCCCCATTCCATTTCATTTAATGAACTTAGAATACCTGATAAACATTCAGATACTGCCAAGCAAACCTATTGTCTTTCCTGCCTGAAGAGGCAGGACCTGCAGACAGCATTTTCTCGTCAGAGAGGAGGGTTACTGAAGAAATCCTGGCTCTTGTACTCTGGGTGGAAACTCACTGGAGCCTTCCAGAAGAGTTAAAAAAACAGAGCGAACCAAGCCCACAAGACCCTCAAGTTGCAACATCAAAAAGCTCAACTCTCGTACTCTAAAGTACTGGTAGGGTGTTGTGCAACTGAGGAATCCAAAGCAGAAGTCACCATGCATTTCCTCTTCCATCAATCAGCAGGACAGTAAATAGCAGAAGCAATTTACTGCAATGTACTCCTGAGCATCTGACTGTGAGGCTGACCTTCCCTGCAAAGGTAGTTTATCAGAGAGATAAAAGATCAGAAGTAAATTTTGGCAAATTCATCATCTCTGGAAGATTTTGACTCACTGGTGGCTGCAGTATAAATCACTTAACAGCTGAACCATGCTGGTCATCTGTGCCAGAGGAAACATGTGAAATGAGAGCTTTATCTAATGTATAAATAAGTGGCTAGGTTAACTAGCTCAGGTTCGGGTCTCTAAATTCCAGACTCTCTAGTTAGGCATCCCATTCCTCACAGAAGTACAGAGTGTCTCCAACTCCCACTGATTACGATAGCAACAATAACTTCCTGGCCACTGCTATCAGTGAGAAAAACATTATACTCTGATAAAGGTCTCAGAAATAAAGTTGGGACCTTATTTTCCTACCCAAGCAGACCAGGGCCATGGCAAAGATTTGTCTTCTGCTCCAACTGTAATGGGCAGCTAAGGACAGGGTATAAGCACGTGTCTAACAGGCAGCAGAGGCAGCCCAAGAGTGGCAGAGATTTCTTTGGCTTACCACTTGCCTGGCAGAGGTGACCAGATAGCAGTGGTGGCCTGTCGATGTGGGAGCAGGAGACTGGGAGGCAGTCATGGTACCATTCGTGCCTTCTTCCAAACGCAGAGGAGGAGATGTAGTAGCAGGGTCAGTCTGGGGCAGGGCTGGAAATTATTTTGTAGAATAATGAATTTGCCTGTCTTCTGTTCTCCTTTAGTCTCTCTACACTGCTCTACCCAAATCAACATACAACTTTTCAACCCCTCCTTTTTATCTCTCCCACAAATCCAAACAGTCCTGCACATCCCAAGTACTGGAACACAGTCCAGACCCAACCTTGCCCGTTCTTTCTCTGCCCCCTGACAGCCTCCAGTTCTCAGATGTCTGTCTCTTGTCCTGTTTCCACAAGCTTGCCCCAGCCTAGCTGGGAAAACTCAGGAGCAGCTCTCTTTCTTGCAGATAAACAAGTTACCACCTGCCAGCTGCTGCACCATGACACACACAGCAGCCCACACACAGGTTCTTCTCTTCTGCAGAGGAAAAACACAGCTTACCCCTCCATATGAAAATAAACCATTGGGAAAAAGCCTGAAGATGGGGCACATTCCTGTCGTGTGTGGGGCATGGCACTGCAGCTGTGCTGTGGGAACTGGAACACAAGGAACTGCTGGGACGCAAGTGATGCCTTGAATCGCAAGGAGTGACCAGTGCAGGGGGAGATGTTTAGCAAAGGAGAACTGAGGTCACTGGGAGCTGAAAACAACAGCACAGGAACAAGGATTTCTCTGAGTAAATGGAATATTGTGGAAGAAAATATTCACTTATTTTCCAAAGTAATTAGTGTTCTCCTGAAGCAAATATATTTTTCCAGTAAATAAAAAGTCACTTCTATTCAGTGTTAGTTCTATTCAATGCTTTCCTGATAGTCTGCCTGGGGTAGGTTTTTCAGCTTTACAATGTACAAACAGCATAAGTTGTGAAGAGGACTTGGAAAATAGAGCAACAGGTCCGTGCTTGGTACCATGGCAGAGTGAGCCATTGCCATCAGGGCGGCGAGCCAAGGAGGTTGCTCAGATACCATTTGGATATGTATATATATCACCCTCTGTGTTTGGCTCGTAGCACCTAGAGGGACATGGCATTTGTAGATTTCAGCAGGTAAAGTGGCAGATCACTCTAAATTTAAGCATTGCAGTAATCTGAATATTGTCACATCATTTCTCCTCCCTGTGTTGTGCAATGTACAAGCACAGCGTGAAGCACTCGTGTAAACTTGTGTGCTGTGCAGAGCAGTAGGCACAATCCAGTACCTCCTGATCCTGAAGAGGTGCTGCAGCTGTTCTGGTTTTCCCTGTAGCTCACATGGATTATAACTATGGCTTAACAACCAATTTAAAAATAGTTTATTCAAAGAATAAACATTGCATCAGTTGCTAAACTGCCAGAAACTTCTGTATGTTTATAAATGAGGCGATATCAGGATCTCTAATTTTCTCTCTTGCAATTTTAACAAAAAGAAAAAAGAAAACATTTTGCTAGACAGCAAATTTAAATTTCATTTTTTTATTATATGAAGCAGCTCCATTATTTGGGAAGGGACAGTAATCAATCAGCTGCAGTTTCTGTCTGTATGCAGATGCATAGTAATACTTGAATGTACGACTCTGATTATTTATGAGCTAATTGTCCAATCTGTATAGCAATTAATTCTCATAATTACTAAGTTTCATGAAAAAAAAAATAACATAAAGTTCCAATCCCAGTGTGTATCAATAACATTGCCTTTGCCTATGTAAAACGCTGGTACCTGCACATTTTCTATCAAAAAGAAGAAACCTGATAAGATTTTTTTTCCTGGATTTCTATCTCAAGTGGCCTGAAAAGAGTTTGCAAATGAGCACTGTTTTCCATCCTTCATCCTTTCCATGCAAGCTTTTCTAAATATTTCTTAATTATATAGCATGCTTTGGACTGTTAGATTTCAGGCTTTGTTGATGACTTTTCTACATTTCTGCCTAATGAGAGCTGCATGCCAGAGAAATCCCTGCACTTTGCAACTGCAGTAAAGCCAAGAGCGAAAATCAAATTCAATCCCCGAAGACCTGTGAAGAAGATGTGCTCACGTCACAGATATCCAAGGGCTTTAACATGATTGTGTGGTTCCTGTTTCTTGTCAAGGGGTGGCACTTGCCAGGCCCACCCAGACTGCAGTTTACTACGTGAAGCAGGTGTACTGATTGCTGCAACAGTAGTCCAACTTTTCTCCAGTAAATGTTTAATCTAAGAAGAATGTACAATGGCAGGTACAGAAAGCCTCCCCTACACTCCCACAAGTGTGGCCAATTACCACACTGAAAAGGCATCGTAGCATTGAGCTGTGCCTTACAGGCAACTCTCATCCATGCTGATGAGACACAATTTAGACATATGAAAAGGGAGTGTCCCTAGCACCTGTTTGAAGAAAGAAAATAAAAATAATTAGAGAAGAAAGCGAAACTTCACTGAAGCCAGGAAGTAAATTTAGCTCCATATATACTGAATCCCAAGGCAAAAGATTTCTAATTTAAAATTTTATTGTGAGAATGCATTGCCAGCCACCAGCTGAGGAAGGAGAGAGTCCTTGTGTGTTCAGTGGTCTTTCACCAGTCTCCAGCTTTCCCTCACCATATCCCAAAATAACCAAGGGTAGTGGGTATAGGGCCTCCTGGGAGCAGAGCTCCAGCCCACACAGAAACTCCACAGTCAAGTGGAAAATAGTACCACTTTCACAACTACTTTTGTCCCATGGCTGCCCATGGGCAACTTGGAAACTAGTGTTTTTCTAAATTAAGGTCTAATTTCAATTGCAATATTGCACTTTCCATATGGAAATATTTTACATCTACATCAGAGGAACATGTAGCTACACTATGGGAAGGGATGGTTTCCTTCATTTCCACGCTGTGTCCATCCCATGGGCAGAAACAAACTATGTATCACGCCCCAGCATTTGGGTCTATCATGTACCATCTAGCAGCTTTGATCAGACCATGACAGAGTTGTGGCCAAGTGTGGTACAAATATAAATGAGATCCAGCATTCCTGGGATTCCCTAAACACTGACTCCAGAACAGAAGCAGTTTTTAACCCTTATTTCACCCAATTCACATAGGCAGAATTAGGTCTGAGGAGCAGGAACACAGTTGGCAGAGGCCAAGTAAATACATAGAGGTTTTGAATCTTCCTTGGATTTGCTTTATCCAAGGAATCCCAGTTCTTCCTCGTTCTCATGTTCCCTGGGGTAACAGAGAGGGACAGACTGAGATAAACTGAGAAGAGTTAGCAGTGACTGCCATGTAATCCAACATACACAAATTTGACATCAGTGTTGTGAAGAACTGACTGAAGAGTTCAACCTCATAGTTCAAGTGGCAGAAGGAAGAAATTACACTAACAAACCTGTTATTTATAAGTGGGCAAATCTTCTAGATGTATTCATGCAGTGCAACAGCATTTCTGGCCAGCACCAAAATACTACCCTAGGCAGGGAGCAGGAATGTGACGAGGAGAGTTACTTCTCTTATAAAAGGATAAGAACCTACAGTTTGAAGAGGGGTGATCATACCTATGGAACAGTTTTCAGAGAACCCCAAAAATGAAAGCAATCTCATAACTTCAGTAACAGATGGACTTTTCATTTGCAAAGTAAAGGCCGGAGTGCTTGCTGACTTCTCAGGGTAGAGAATTCCAGGAAACAGGGACAACACACAGCCTTGAGATTGCTGCTGTGTATATATAACACAGGGATGATACTCAGCATGTCACAGAATAGAGATCTCTTGAACTCTACCAGCTCTTCATTGTTACTACATCTCCTGGTCAGCATGGATCATCTCAACACCCACACCTGACACCTGCACGTCACATCACAAGCCTTATCAAACCATGCTGCCTCTCCCAGTGTCTCCAGGATATGGCCCCATTTTCTAGGCACCAAAACTCTCACCCAGGCAGAGTTTTTATGCATGAGAACTCTTAAACACACAAACAGACACATTCATTTTCCCCATGTTTCAGCAGGGTCTCCTCTCCTCTTTCAGGTCAGCCATGGACATTAGACATTGGAGCAGACCAGGTGAAGAAGTCTGTGAAGATTTTCGTATTCCATTTACTGAGATTTTTGCTTACATTTCCAGTGTGACCCATATTCACCTCTAAAATTTCATAGACATTTCATTTTCATAGAATGGTTTGAGCTGCAATGGATCTCAAAGGTCATCTGGTTCCAATCCCTCTGACATGCACAGGGAAACCTTCCACTAGACCAGGTTGCTCAAAGCCCCATCCCACCTGGCCTTGAATACTTCCATCTCCATGTTTCCTTTAGGCCCCTTTGGGTACTGAAAGGCTGCTGTAAGGTCTCCCAAGAGCCTTCTCTTCTGCAGGCTGAAGAACCCCATATCTCTCAACCTATCTTCATAGCAAATTTGTAGCCCTCCTCTAAACCCTCTAGAGACTCTTTTAGATGATGCTACTCTTCTGGTTTTCATGCTGGGGGCAACAGCTTCTTATAAGCCCCCCAGAAATCTCCTTCTTTCTAAGTCAAGCTGTCTTTTATCACTGAGACTGCGGAGCACTCCCATCAACTGTCAATGATATTTTCTCTTCGCAAATTCAACATAACTTTGGACCTTTGATGGGAATTCCATGTCATCTTCCCATGCATTATCTTCCCTTCTTCACCACCACCTCCTTTTCTTTATTTTTTGTTGTGATTATCTGTATTTCAAGATCAATCTACTCCACTAAATGATCTGCTCCCCTTTCTTTCTCTCCTTATTAAACAGTTCATGCTCTAGGTGATCTTGTTGGGCAAATTTTGAGCAGCCTATGCAGCTTCTCTTTCCTTCAGAATATCTATACATCTCCATCTGAACACTACTCTTACCTCCAGCATCATCTCTCTAGTCCTCTGATCCTTGTTTTCAAGACATGCAGAAGGCTGAATTTTATCAGTAGATAAATCTTGTCAGAGACTCACTTTAGGTAGTATATGGCAGAACAACTGCTTACAGAAGTACCTCTTACTACTCTTGGTCTCTATGCCCCTGTAGCCATTAAAGGCTTCTCTTCTTAGCCTCTGACCCTAAAAAAAGGAGAGGACAGAAACCCCACCAGACTCTCCTAAATTTCCCTTTTCCTTTCTCAGTGCAGATGTAGAGACAAAACAAACAAAAAACAACAACAGCAACAAACCCAACAAAAAGGAAAGACTGGCTTACTTATCTGAGCGTGCATCATATTACAGAAACCTAATAAGAAACACTGTCCCAGGCTTCCCTGATCGTTGACATGTGAGCCAAGTGCAAGGAAGGTGTCAGCATTACCTTGACTCCCTGCTACCTAAAGGATACTGCCACCTTTGGAGTCATTTTTGTAACCATTTTCTGTTTCTTGTTCAGGCTACTCTGAGGTAACAAGAACACTGCAAACAGTTTTAAGAAACAGAATGTAAAGAAATTAGGTCTTGTACATGCTTTCTTGTTTAATATTAGCAAACAAAAAACCTCCAAACAAATCAACTACAACAAAAACAAACACCAAAAAATAAACCCTCAAAATTTTAGCAACAGTTTTTTATTCCCACCTTTCAAAATGTATTTTTTTTAAACCACTCTCACAGGCAGCAGCTGCATTTAGTTTAGTTTTAAGTCAGCAGCCAAGATGGTGCATAAATTCCCAGTTCAGAAATTCCAGTCCTAAATTGTGCTACAGGTGATGTTTGATATCCTGACAGCTAGCAAGGATGGTCATGAATGTAGTTGCTAACACCTTCCATCATCATGAGATGTATGCTGGCTACAGCAATGCATTCGTGCTTAGGATTCTTTCCTCCCTACCTGAAAGCCCCTTTAAAACACAGTAGGCTGAGCTAGGACTACAGAACTTTTGGCAGCATTTGAGAGGCACAGTGAATGTCAAAGCTGCAACTTCACTTGCCACCAGAACACCAGATTGACTGAGGTGTCCACCTGCCCCAGGCACCTGCATCTCTTCTTCCTCTTTACTTGGAATTCTTTTCAGCCCCACACCATTACAGTGACCTACCAGACACCTCCAGTATCTTCAGTTCTCAATTTTGAAAGAATTGATTTCTTTGAAATTTGGAGGCTAGGAAGGAAGGATATAATTTTACTTACAGAGTTCTCACACTTCCACGTGAGACTTCCCTTTTGAGCACATTAACTTGTGCTCAAATTAACCATTTGGCAAGGCCTCAAAAATTTGGTCTAAACACACTTCCCTTGGTGCTTTGCTAGCAACCTTCTCCTTTAACTTTCCTCAACAGCTCAGATTAACCACTTGTTATTTCTGATGTAACTAACATAATATGCCATATTTCCATAACTTTCATCTCCCCTCCCATTTTTCTGCCCTGAAAATTTAGTAGGAAATGGGAACTGACAGTGGAACTAAATTGTAAGTATGAGCAGTATTCCCTTCCCTCTGACTGTCCAATTACTTTTCTGGCTAGTGATTTGGAGAAAATACGGAGATCTATTTCTGTTTAGGAATGATGGCCTGTTCATTCTAGGTACTTTCACCCCGTTTGCAGCACTCAAGCTGTCATATTCCTTGTCTGTCTTATCAGTTCTCCAACCTGGAAGATGGACAGTACATATTGTGACAAATCTGGCTCCAAATAGTCATTGCACCTCAAAAGAGCCTCCTCACCCAGACATGAGCAAAAAAAACCCCCCAAAACCCAGCCAGCAAACCCCCAGATTTTTTCATATCAAAATAAATCTTCACTTCCACTCTTCCTTTTCAAATTCCATTTTCAGTCTTAATTAAATCAGTGGAGGAAATGGACTTTCCTCTTCTGGACAGTTGAGAGGGAGGGGCAATGGAAGTCTGCTGTCTTTCAGTAGTAGTTAAGGAGATTTCAGTAAGAGTCACTGCATAATAGCAAACAGCATTTTGTTCTTCAGATGCTGACTGTTTTCCAGAAAATTTGATTAAATTAGGCAGACATAGCAGGTCTGTACCGTAGCACCGGATTTGCGAGTTTACTCCACTTTTGTAGCAGGCTGTTAACTAAAGTCATGAGAGAAGCAATAATAATATTTCGATTATATAGCTGGAAAGATACTTATCACACAGATGTTCCAAAATAGTAGTGGCAGAGGCCTGGTTTACAGGTATCATTTGAGATAATATATTCTGAAAGGATGCCATCAACATCTTGCTCCTCGCAGAGGGGCTGAGCAAAAGGGCTTAGCCCTTTCAATGGGGCTGTAAAAGGATTTTCTTTCCGACAAAGAAAGTCCCATTAGTTCCTTACAACATCTCTGGTGTCTCAGTCTTTCACAGTGTCTCTCTTAATGTTTTGTTGCACTCCGTGGATACACCGACAACCAGGACAGCAGCAAGTTGTTTGAAGGCTAATTCAGTGACAAAGAAAATGCTGTGTAAGGGTGGCAAACAGAAAATTCCTGCCATGGTTACTGGTAGCTACAACAAGGGTTTTCTACACATGCCCATGTGTTTGAATTATCTGCAGACCCCCCCAGGTGCCATTCCCTTTTTTGTCATCTTGAAATGCTGGCATGAAAAATGAAGTTTGCTCAGTCAGCCTCTCGCAGGCATCTCCATGGAGCACAAACAGACACCATTAAATTGAAGCATGAATTCTGGTACTGAATAAGGCCTCTGCTCAGAGCTCTGTAGGGAGCAGAGCTGGAGATAACTCTATTTTACCCAAAAAAATCTTGCAGTTCTTTCAGAGACTTTCCAGGTGGATTCCAGGGTCTTTGATTCCCCGAGGTGTTCAGCAATTCATGGAGCATATTACACTGCCTTTAGAGAAGGATACTAGGTGAGGACAAACATGTCACACTGCCTCTAAAAATCAGCTCTGTGTCTGGAGCCCTGGCAGAATCCTGGAGAAGACACCCCCAAGGCAGGCAGCCAAGTGTCCCACCAAAATTCTGGCAGCAGTTGCAGACTGGCAACACAGTTGCAACGTGTGCAGCACTTTGAATGCACAAAACATTGTTTCCACTATCCATAGGCTTTGTTAAATAATAATTAAAAAAAACCCCAAACAAACAAACAAAAAACCCAGCAGGAACAGTAGGGGAAGGTTTTTTCAGACAGTCACAGTGTGTTAAAGTGAGGGCTGAGCAAACCCAGACAAGGCTGATTCTCAGAAAACGGTTTAATTTGAGTCTTTGGAGCTGAACTCTTTGCCCCTCTCTGCTGTCAACCTGGATGCTCTGGTCTCTCCTCCATTTACCAAAGTGTAGCTTTCTTTTTACTTAGACTGGCTTGGAAAATATACTTTCTACAAGCAGCTACCTCACGTGCCATAGAATACCCTACTCTAGGCATTGAGGACAAGTAAACTGTGTAGACTTTATTTTTTTTTTTATATTCAGATTACATCCACAGTCTTTCTTGGTTTTTTGAGTTTACTTTTTTTTCCCCCTCGTCATCCTCAAATGGAGGATGAAGGATTCAAACTTTTGAACTACCTTCTTAAAGAAAGCAAAGTGCTTAGAAATAGGCACATTGGATTTTCCTTCCTTTTAAATGAGTAATTATTTTCTGGGGCAGTCACTGAACTTTCAGACAGAATGAGAGAAGTCAGCAACGTGCAGGAGAGCTTGTTTCCTTTCTTGCAGGGGAGTACTCCCAGGCAAGTAGATGCAATATTTGCATCACCATCCTGCCCTGAAACACTTAAATCTGCCTGTTCCCAGGGCACCATTTGCATAAAGAGCAATCTATAGAAGATAAACCCAAACAATCTTGCCTCTGCATCAGAAATATAGCTTAATTTTTTTCTCAAACAAGCAAAGCACCTTTATGTGTTAAACCATTTCATGTAGGAGGTATCCCAATAAAACATCAAAAGTATTCTAATGGGAAGGCAGCCCAACGGAATTTTCACTACTATCCACAGGGCAAAGTGTGTGCAGAGAAGCAAAATACACAGAAGCACAGGGTTGAATATTCCCTCACCTTTTAAAGCAGTGACTATATTCGTGAGACCTTGAAATGTTATACGACCTGCTCGTATGATGACAGACTAAAAAAATGAGAACAGGAGAAAGCACCCACAAAACATTATCTTAAATAAACTATTATGCAAAATATTATGCATAAAAAAGAAGTATGCTGTATGTTTTAGTCTTGCTCTTTGGTATTTTTTTAACTGTTTTTCCCATTAGCTGTTTTTTTGGCAGACTGTCCCCATCTGCCTCCCACTCCTACATTTGCTTGTGCAGGAGCAAACCCTGGGTAGCGCAGTAAATCCTTCCAGCATTTCCTTCATCGCAATAGAGATTAGAAGCTGGCCTCAGAGCACCAACCAACCTTAAAAACACTTGCTGTGGTTAAAGGGGGAGGAATTTGTATCACGCTGATACAGCCCGTGCTTGTTGGCACTAACGGCATGCAGAAATACAAATAAAGGGCAGGATAAAACTCACAGGGGAAATACCCCTTTAGATATTTTTAACAGTCAAACACCTGTCTCAGCACTCTTGGTAACATTTATATAGGATGAACTGGGGCTTGTTTCTCTCTATCAATGTACCCTATGCCTAAGATACAGTTTTTGAACTGACCGCAGCAATCAAACTATTACTGAGGCCAAAGTAAGTCAAACACCAAATACTTCCTCAAACTGCCCACTATTTATTTATTCTGTTTGCAGCCAAGGAAACTTTGAAAATTATTCTCACCTGTGCTTTTGGATGGCTACTCTGCATCACCAGTGGCAATTCCAAGATTTGATGTTATTTCCTGCAGTTTAGACCTTGACCTCCATGAAGAATCCATAGTTGCGATGTTGTTTTTATTCTATCAAACTTAGGAAGTGAGTGAACGAAAGGTTATTTCTTTGGTGGGAGCAAATGTCAAGATTGGTGTCTACTCTGCAGAAGTGCTTAAATTCATTTCAGCTGAATAACTGGGCAACAGAAGCTACCCTACTTTATATTCCAAGATAATACTTTAGCTGGCTGAGCTTTATTGTGCTCTGAGCTGCAAAATTAAGGACACGTGGGAAGTACCTGTAGCGACACATAAGTAACATCTGCCTTTATTAACAGCAGTACTATACACCTTTCCCAACAGCCCTTCTGTGACGCCTCGAAATTTCTCTTGGCACAGTAATTGATATAAACTTGCACAGACCCTGGCTTACCTCTTCACCACCAAACCACCTCCAGAGCATGAATGAAGAATAAACACTTTCTGGGTTCTCCTGCTATCGAGATCAAGGCAAACATTTCTCTGGTTTTACAGACAGCGCCAGTGCCTCTTTTTACACATTTTTCTGGAGAATTTACTTCTGGAGAGCTTTTCAGATCTGAATTTTTTTTTCCCCTCTCTCCTACAGTCGGCCATGGCCGCAGTCCTGTGCTGGGCAGCCCTGCCTGCTACCTGGCAACCCTCCCCACGGCATCCCCGCCCCGGGCGACTCTCCTTCCCACCGCTGAGAACAAAGGCGCGATTGTGTCCGCGCGGAGCGGCAGGGCGTGTTTTGGAGCCCTCAGTCCCCTGGGCAATGCACCCAGCCCCTCCTGGCTCCCAACTCACCGCCACGGCACCGGACACAGGGGTAGCTGATTTCCCTCCCTGTGTCCCCAGGGCCTCCCACCACATTCCACCACCCAGTAACTGGGGTTCTGCTGTGAACTGGTGGCTGTCCGGGGCGATGTAGGCTGCCCTGGATCCAAGGGATTTGCCTGCACGCCTGAAAACATGGGCTGTGTTTCTGTGCTTATGAGCACATCACGTGTCCTTGGCAAAATGTAACACCTGTACTAAAGCCAAGCAAGGAAAATATAGGGAAAGAAGAAGCAACGGCCAGGTATCTCCTTGAATAATGATATTTCTCTCTTCTAAATACTATCACCCCTAGATACATCTAGGTATAAGAGAATTTTCATTTTTACAAAATGTTTCCTTACTAGGTTTTGTTTCTGACCGATTATAAATCTGCAAACAGTTTGTCAGGCAGACCATCAGTGTAGCTTCAGCCTCCCATTTCCACCTTAGAGAAGATACACAGCAGTGTGCTTGAGCAAGAACACTTTTTCTGGTGAAATATAACTGCTGGAGCACTTCAGCCAAGGACAGACTCTTTGATATAACCCTGTATACTCACATGGGCCGGCCAGAACCCAGTATCTCTTGGTACAGCAGCTGATTCTTTGCTCCTTGCTCTCAGTTCCCGGTGACACTGCTTAAATGCTTTAGCTCATGCATATATTTTCTTAGACTGTATTTCCAATTTTACTTTTTTTCTGTGCCTCTCTCACCTGCTGTTTGCTCATTGAGGAACACTGTGTGCACACAGTTAAACAATACCCTGGGAAATCCCACCAAAGCTCCATGCTTTCAACTCCTCTGTGAGCAGTTCAAATCCAGAGCTCACATACTGAACAAGTCCTTTTTTCATCCCCCTTTTTTATTTTAATCTGCCTAGCTCTGTTTGTTGCATTTATTCATAACAGAAGGGCAGCCATTTCACTCACCAGTTCCAGTCAGTTTAACCCAACCCATAATACTATCATTGTAGTCAGCTTGCTGAGAGCTGGAAAAATTAGACATACCTGTTTGTAATGAATGCTGATAATTACACAACACACAAACGACAAAGCAGTCTGCTAGATCTAATCACTCCCTGAATTTAAAGACATCAACATTGATAATTGCATACTGTGGAATCTCAGGGGCACTAAAGAAGATTGCATCCTCTGTGCTCGTCACAAAAGTCAGCACCAGAGCAAAGGAACTTAGGCTTTAGGAGGAAAAACATACATGACATTGCTTCTACAGACGAGGAATGGGAGAGAGAAATAACTATTCATCCAAAGGTGTAATAGAGTAGAGCTGGAACCAAGTTAACCAAGTAACATAAATACTTGCCACTAGCTTTGGCACCAAGCCATCTTTCTAAAAAACATCTGGAACAAAACTGAAAGATCTCGTGAAGATCCACGGGATCCACAAATTCAATCTTTATGTGTAATTCTTTTTTAACTTCCTAGTTTACTAGATATGAGTCTCTAAGAGTAATTGAGCTTTTATATCTGACTATCTGATGAAAATTAAATATTTTTAGTCTCTGTGGAGAAGGATGCACCATAGACAGTGACATTCACATCCAGAGGCTCCATTTATGTGTGTGTGGTGCAACATCTTAAATAAGTTTACTTCTGGGTTCCTGATTTTCTCTTATTATCAATGCCTGAAGGTGTGATTCACAGAGAGATGCTTTTTAATCTAGACTATTACCTGGAACAAAGCCATGAGTTTTGAAATCTTAGCAGCTTTGACACTTTTTTTTCCTTTTTCCTAATACTGAACATGTATTGTCATTGCAGTGGACCAGAACAGAAAATTCTCCCATTCGGCATTTATTTCCTGTGAAGACAGGCTGAGAGAGTTGGGGCTGTTCAGCCTGGAGAAGAGAAGGCTCCCAGAACACCTTATAGCAATCTTCTAGTGCCTGAAGCGGGCTTGCAAGAAGACTGCAGAAGGACTTCTCACAATGGCATGCAGAGATGGGACAAGGGGGAATTGCCTTAAACTGAAAGAAGGCATGTTTAGATTGGATATTAGGAAGGGTTTCTTGACTGTAAGGGTGGTGGGGCACTGGAAAGGTTGCCCAGAGAGGTTGTGGATTCCCTCAAATATAGATATCTTTTAAAACAATCACTGCATTTCACACCCAGCATTTGCAGCAGGATGAGGCATCACTTGCGCCACACATCGCATCAGCTACGATTATGGGTACACATCAATATGTTTGCAAGGCAGCAGCATACAAAATGACTGATCTTACCACCACTGATGGTGGAGGCTGAAGGATATAGAAACAGTTGTAATAAAGAGCTGTAATAAAGACTTGACTTCAGCGCTCATGTTATGTGCTTTATATCCCTCAGCAGAACATTGGCCAGTCCACCTGCCTTAGCTACAGAAATTCCCAGCACGTCCTCTGGAGATGTGCAGGGAGGTTTTCTGTGTAGGAAGCTGCACCTTTCTACTGTGAGTGGAATGAACTGATGGGAAGTGAGAGACGTCTCTATCCCCTCCTGATGTTAGTATTTGTAAGACCAAAGACATGATTTCTAAACCCTGCTTAGCCCAAGAAAGTCTGAATTTAGGCTTTCTACACTGAAGACTGCTGCCTGAAGCCTGGGCCTTGGAGAATGTGAGGGAAAGCCTTCTCCCTACCCTCTGTGGATACCAAGCCAAGTCTGACTGTTTCTTAGGAGCAGGTTGTCCTGTCCCTCCACCACACTAACCCATTGGCCAGAGGGATTGACAGCCCCAGCCACATCCAGGACTTCAGGCCAACCCAGAGAAGCTATGCCGTTTGGGTGCCTGCCTGCCTGAACTATGACAGCTCTGGGGAATGGGAATTACCTGTCTGTTTTCTAACAGGTGCTTTTAGGCATGAATAGATTACTACAGTAAGTGCCCAGGAAATTTTCAAGCACAGTATAGAGGCACCTTGAAGTGCTAGAAGCAGACAGACTGGGTTACCATCTGAGCCTTAGGCTTTTGGCTCCTAAGTCTCCATTTAAGCAGGCTGGATCCTACACAGGGCTAACACCTTATTAAGTGTTCCTGTTCCTCTTCCAGGTCTTTCATAATGCCTCATCACGCCATCATCAGCTCCTCCCACTTAAGTTCCTTTTGTCCTAGCACCAAAAACATAGACCTGCTCAGAACATTTTCAAAGTGGTATTTAGCCAAATATCCCACTACATCAAAGATGTAACATCTCAGAAGAACACGAACATTTCAAGAGAGTTTTGCTTGTGACTAAAATGAAAACTCACAACTATATACCTGAGGTCTTTGATCTCAAACTAGTGTTTCAACACAGCCCTCTTCCACAGAGATATTTGAAAGGGGCTGCTTTGTATTTTGTCCCCACAAAAGATACAGAAAAACATCAGAAACCTCAAGAACTTTCCTTGGAAAGGAATGACTGTTCTTCATCCATTTCTGTTCAAACACTTCACAGGAGAAGGGAATAGATAGGGGTGTTCATGTCAATCACACTGGTCATTCAAGAAAGATGGACTGGAAGCATGATGAAGGTTCTGTAAGAAATCACTGAACATTCTGCCTAATTCTCCTAAACAGAAAAAAAATCACTGTATTAAAGTATGCTTCACGATTATAAATTATCCAGGAAACTCTTATATCACTTTCAATTCCTATTCATTGTCCAATTATTTTACTTCAGGCTTTTAAATAAAGAATAGTGTAGCTTCATTTATGTCTTTTTTTAAAGACACTTAGTAGACATTCTGTGCAAGTAATTACTGGAGTTGCAATAGAAATCAAAAAAAAAATACAAAAAGGCTATCTCCTACTCCATTACTGTACATTAATATATTTTCCCTGACATTTACTGACAGGACTCAGTTTTCCTTACCATCAATCTACTTCACACAATTTAGTCTTTTATTGAATAGAAACTTTTCAGACTAAAAATGTGTCACAGTCCTTCTGTTGCATGATGATTTCCACCACTTCAAGTGTCTGGTTTATCAGTCACAAGAACTAGAGACTATTCTGAAAAATTATTTACCTTGGAAATTGATATGATTAGAGTCAAAAGTGTGAATAAGATGCAGAAAGCGTTGCCTCTGCAGGATGCAGACTCTCAGGAACAAAGAAAGAATTTCCATTTTTTATCTGCCTTTTGGTCTTTCACATTTTTTGAGTGTAATTTGCATTTGAAATCAGAACAGAATGTAGGTTGATGGCACAATTTTTTTCATTTTAAACAGATCACATGTTATTCTTCTGCCAGGTGGGATCTTGTGTTTCTCTCTCAATTTCTCGTTACATTGCAGCCAGTTCATATTGTCATATGAAATTACTGTCAGTATCACTAAAGTGGGTTTTTTCAAGTCTCTTGCATTTATTCAACAATAGCTTTCTGCTTGCTTCTGTCCAAGTTACTCTCTGATGGGAATGAATGATAAGTTGGATTATTTCAGCCCAAAAGGGTGAATCTAGATTTCAGGAGAAAACTATTTATAGTTTCAAGTCAAAGATAATACACAAATAAGTTATTTTGTCTCATTAGTTCTTGATATACTGTAAAAAGATTTCCCCACTTGAAGTAGTCAGTTCATTATATTTTGGACTGGAGATAGGGATTGAGGAAAAAAAATGCAGGAAACTATCAATTAAAGTCAAATAATTTTCTTTGAGAAAAAAAAAGAAGGTCAGGTGTAAGTGGATTGGTACAATTTGATGGCCTTTCCTTTCCCTTTAGCTCTCATGTGTGTGTGTGAACTGCTTTGAGCTCTCAGCCAGGAAACAGGTTGGAGAGCATTTCTGGAAACACGAAGCTTCCCCTTGTTCTGTCCCTGTTCAGATGAACTGGCCTCTTTTGTTCCCATTATCAAATGCATGCATGTACTCTAATATGTGTGCAGGGAGAGGGACCTCTTGTAACGCCGCAGCCAAACTGAATCCATCCGCAGAAGGGAGTCACGCAGCTCAGGCAACACTACCCTGGGCCAAAGAGGCCTCTGAGCCTGTTGAGCAGACCCAGATCAAGCTGCAGGAATGGCTCTCACACTTGCAAGTGTTCCAGCCCCACACCTGGAGCTGTGCCAGTGCAGAAGAATCATTTTTACACCCCCCTTCAGTTCCGATGGCATATTTATGTCCCTGCACACAACCAAAAGGGATTACTGTGAATGATGCTCAGCAAATGTCTGAGAAGAGCTGTCAGATAAAGGCTTCATCATTTTTAGTATCCTCAAACAGTTTTCATTAAAACAAAGGAATGGATGGATGTCACCAATGGACTCACTTCAAGCAGTGAAATACAAGATAGGAGGAACTGAAAAGCTGCTGAAAGTTTTGGATATTTTTCATGCTGCCCAAAGCTGAGGAGGATACCTGAACATGTCACAGTATTCAAAGCAAAGAAATAACTCTTATTCAAAATATAACCTTTCTGATAGAATGCAGCCAGCCAAGAGGGGTGAGGGGGGAGTGTGGAAATCAAGAATATTCATTTAATAATTCTGACAGAAAAATCTGTCAGATACAAGGGACTGAGATTAAAATTAAAGAGTTGAAATGAACAATGAGCTACAGAGAGGCAGGTATCTGCCCCAAAACAGCAACAACAAATGGTAGCTTCATGCTTATGCAACAGGTTAGAATGCATGTGTAGCACTCCTAGTGCCATCTTGGCTAACAGAATGGGTTGAGTACTATGGCTGCAGTCTAACATTGGCGAGTCTGGAAAGAAATTGCTAGGTTCAGCAACTTTCTCTCAGAAGAGAGTCCAATTCCTGTAGGACACCATTTCCAGACCCCCGAAAAATGCTGCTGTTATTTACCTGACCAAAGGACCTTGCATTCCATAGGAAATAGCAGGTCAATAATTTCACCCTCAACCTGAAGATGAGGGACTCCATTAGCAACAGTGAAATTTTCCTCCTCCAATAGATGTAAAGTGAGATTCCTGGGAGGAAAGCAGATCAAAGGTTGGGATATCTCCTTTGCTTAAGCTCCAACATCAGAGTCAAGCTCATGATGAATTGGAAAAATGAAACAGAAGGTTCCAGTTTAGAAGGTGCAAAAAGCAACTGTGCACCAAAGCAAGCACACAGTTCGTAACATATTCAAGTGTCAGTGCCTGAATGCTTGCTGTCATCCAGGATATCATTCATTCCTCCCCAAAAACCAAAATCAAAACAATAACCAACAAAAACAACAAAACTTAAAAGAAAAAATCTGCACTGAAAGGAAGTACTATGGACGGAAGCTTAATCTGCCCACTAGTGAGCATCTTATAAGTAACTTGCCCTTCCCTCCTATTTCCATGGATCAATGCAAGCTTCTGGTTATTTGCAAGATAAAATATAATTTCATTAGCATATCTGCCATTAGCAGAAGCCATCCATGACAAATAGCTCAGGCATTTGACATCTCCAGAACAGTAGATACTGATTTTTCCTCTAGCTCCTTCAAATTAGTGAAGCTATTCAGTGTTCCACTGCCAAGGTGGGTAAAAACCAACACACAAGGTGTTGTGAACATCTTTTCTCTCTGTTATTAAGAGAAATAATTACACATCCATGATAGCTGACACAATCAATTCTGGGGACTTCATTTCTGGTTCTCTTTCCTAGTCACAGATTAGTGGTATTTGGCGTAATATCAGCGTGTGCCTCTCCATTCAAGGGTGTCTGAAAGTGCTGCCAAAGCAGAGCTGTATTGTGGGCTTAAACTCAGAAGGAAATTCAGGTGGATATTCTGCCTCCAGCTTCTGGCAGATGCGTCTACCACAGGCTGAGTAAAAGGAGACACACAGAACCACACCATGCTAAGCACAAACCTCTGTGACCAGGATCAGTTGTTCAGCATCTGACCAAAGAAATCCCCAGTTTCCTGTCTCATTCTTTGCTGGCAAGAAAGCGGCTGCTCCTTTTGCAACAAAGCTCGTGACATTGTGAGATGCAGATAAAGCTCTTTCAAAATGGCACAAAAAAAAATTCAGATGTCTGAAATGTCAGAAGTCAGAAGAATTATTCTTCCCTCTGACATCGGCTCACAGCTCCTGTTTTGTAAGCACTTTTCCTCAGCTCCTCTAGCACACATCTAAACATACCTGAGGACTCATTTGTCTTCTAGGGATGTCTTAAGCTGTGATGGATGTTTTACTATAAAGTTCCATAAGCCTTTTGGATGAAAGGAGCAATGTAGACTCAAAGAATTTACTAATGAAAACCGTTAATAATAAATGTATTACAGACCTTTTGTAATGATTCAAAAACTTCAGAATATTTTAACAACTGCATTATCCATGTATGATTTTAAAACAGAGGAAGATAAATGGAATTTTGTCAGAAATTTTTAAAAGGGATGAATTCTACACAAGTATTAAAAAAGTAAGAATTTTGGGGGGGGAAAAAGGAAGGGGAACAAATCTTTAAGATATGGTATCAACTTATAGGTAATAAAAATATGCACAGTTTAAGACTGGGAGGGAGGAGCATTATGGCTAACTTGAGTCAAGACCAGACACAGATTAAGGTACTGAATATCACAAGGGGAAAAAATTTATTAACATTCAAAATAGAACAATAGAGAAGAAAATGGATGAAAAAGCAAAAGGAGATTGTTTCTAATGGAAAATAAGAGGAAAATAAGAAAGGTCACATAAACAAAAAGACATATATTCAGAGAAATTTATATCCCATTTTATATTTCTCTGTACATCATTGCATTTTTTCTTACCTAAATATGTCAAAAGTTCAACAACATAAACATGTGCAGTGGAGTCACTCCTCCCCAGAAATCTTCCAGGTGCAGTTTCCTCGACTTTTCAAGTTATTTCTTCATTTGAGATGAAGAGATTTACATTTTTCTAACCACTGCACACATCATGAGTCAAGTCTTATTAAATAAGCATCTAGCAGTATCTGATATGAGGAACTGAAAAATTAACTGGTTCATTTCTTCTTTCCATCACCTTTCCTAGCACCACAATCTTTACATATTTTCTGACAAATTAGAGATCTTTAGAGAATAAAGAAAACCCTCCCTCAACACAGTTTTCTCACAATAACCATCGATGTAATAAAGTTTTTAGGGTATATTCCCTGCCTCTCTTCTAAGGACCCAGCATATATTGAAGGTAGATTTTTCATCTCTGTTGATGCATCCTGAAAGTGGTAGTAAGTGGGAACAAGATAATGGGAGGAATCACAAAAAAAGCTTTAATCAACCCCTACAAATTGCAAATAATAAAACAATTGCTTCAAACAGAATTCAGTGCTGTAGTCATTGACTTCAACAAAAATCTGAGTTCAAACTACAAAACCAGGACTCAGTGATACTAAAGATTCAGCAGAAAACATTACTCATCATTAGAAAGCCAACAGATGTTATTTTAGTTTGCAAAAAAAAAAAAAATAAATAAAAAAAATATCTAATTTTCCTGCATTTAATTTTTGGCAGGTTTTAAAATTAATTCCAGTATATAATGACTCCTACAAGATTTTACACAAAGTCATGAGCTGTTGCTTGTATTCACCACAAGTATTCACTGGAGAAACGTAAGTTGATATGCTTGCTTGATTTTCACAAAGCATTTTGAAGATGAAAAGTATCATGTACTAAGCATTAAGTTAGTCTGACCATCTTCTCATTACACTACAGATAGACCATCTCTCAGAACAAGAAAAACGAGACACAAAGCTGGTCTGGTGAGGATCCTGTTTTGCCTTTGAAAAGATGTTAAAATAATTGATAGTTTCAATAATAGATAGTTTCAAAGTATTAAGCATTCCTTTGCTCAGTGCTTCAAAGGGGTCCCCAAATACCTAGAAATGCAACTATTTTCCTTTTCATGTTTGATAGGAAAAAAGTATTAAAAAGACTCTTAAAAATACAAATAAAGAGATCTATCCACTTTTTGATCCACCTTTATCTGAAATTAAAAAAGAAATTCAAGTGCTTTACATGTCCTCCTGTAATGAAAAACCTCAAAAAAAGACTCTGATGTGGAACTAATTTGCATTCTGAATGTGCTGAATGGACTACAGAGACGATAGTAGCCTTTAGAGAATTTTTGCCACATTAAAAAAGTAATTCATATTCTGTATCCTTCTACAGAAAATGAAAGTTTGAAATATGTAAATTAGACAAAACAAACAAACCTTTTGTAGTATATTATGAGCTCCAGGTTTCCTGAGCACTAACTAAAATTTCAGTAACTCCTCTTCCAATTTCAAGCACAGTAAATTTGGGCCATTTGACAAATGCCTTATCACTGTTTGATGTAAGTGTTGCTACATACAGAAGCATATTTGAAAGGGACAGACATTAAGAAACAACTTCTTTGAACTTGTTTTTCTCTTCCTTACTGTCTCCCTCATGCCATCAAAGGGATGATAGTATTTTTATTTAAAGCTCACATAATTTCCAGCCTGGCTAACTGACTGTGGACATGACCATGTGGTCCATATACAACTTCATGTTTCCTTTATTCATGGGCTGGTACCCACTGGCCCATCACAACAGGCTTTAGCAAGGTGGTCAAGTGTCTGTTGAGAGGAAAGGAGGGATTCTGAATGCGTACTCTGGGGTTGCATCAACAATATTATCCTAGAACAGAGGGGAAAGAAGGGCCATGAGAGACCCTCCAGCCCTCCCCGTTGCCCAAAGGTATGATCAGCTAGATCTGAACTATTACCGAATGATGCTTATCTAACCTGCTTTCAGAAACATCTACAAGCTCCCCCCAGCAAACTAGCTCAATTCTTCACAACATGACTTGTTATCTTCAGAGCATGCAGGAAAGACAGGCTCTGTCCCTATATTTCAGCAACTGCCTTTTACCTACAGGTTTCATCATGCTTCCTACTTCTATTTTGCAGCTAAATATGCTCCACTCTTTCTACTTTTTCTTATCTACAGTTCTTTTTATTGCTCTACTCTGAATTTTACAAGCTCACATCTGCTAAGTACAATGTTCAAAGCTGGACAGAGCACTTTTTTGGAGCTTGTAAGATTTCTGTTGAAAGGTTTGCTATAAGCATTTTCCAGATATCTTTACTTTTGCAGTCCCTCCATGATGCTGTTTTTTTCCCCAGCAGATCCTCCACCTGCCCCCCCAACCCTTGCTCTCTCCCCAACATCCCTGATGCCCTACTGTGTCATATAAGTTGTGTAACACAGCAAATAAACCCCAATTGTATGTCCCTTTCCTAGATGGAACAAACCCAGCTCCCCAAGCCTCTCCTCCTATTCTACATGTTCCACAACCAAGATCATGATGATGGCTTTCCTCTGGCCTCTCTCAGTCTACACTTGCATCGGGGTCCCCAAACTGCACCCCGTATTTCAAATGTGCTTGTGTAGGACAGATGTTGAGTTACTGGAACATGTCCAGAGAAGGGCAACGAGGATGGTGAAGGACCTGGAGCACAAGCCCTGTGAGGAACGGCTGAGGGAGCTGGGATTGTTCAGTCTGGAGAAGAGGAGGCTCAGAGGTGACCTTATCACTGTCTATAACTACCTGAAAGGAGATTGTAGTCTGGTGGGAGTCAATCTCTTCTCTCAGGTAACTGACAACAGAACAAGAGGGCACAGTCTCAAGCTCCATCAGGGGAGGGTTAGACTTGATATTAGGAAGAAATTCTTCACGCAGAGGGTGATCCACCATTGGAATGGGCTTCCCAGGAAGGTGCTGGAGTCACTGACCCTGGTGCCGTGGTTTAGATGATGGGCTGTTAGATTATGGGTTGGACTTGATGATCTTTAAGGTCTCTTCCAACCTTGCTGATACTGTGATACTGTGAATAAAGAGTAGTGATCATTTCTCAACCAGATCATGACCTGCTGGCTATGCCCATGGGCAAGGGAGTTCAGAAGTGCATGACATGACCACAGGCTCCTGGTTCCCTGTGAGTGCACAGGCAGGGTGCTCCCTGCCCTCTGCTTCAGCTTCCATCCTGGGGTGACAGCTGCTGCTGTGATCCCACCCAGCGTGTTTGCCCTGTTCCTTATCCACAGCCCACCGTTCCCTCTTGCTTCAGGGCAGCTTGCATGGCAGGGGAGCCTTGCCTGTTCCAGGTAGGAGGGCAGGAGGTGAGAGGCCACCCTTTGCCCTCATGTCCCAAATGCTGAGGTGTGCTGAGTTTATAAGGAACCACTTAAGTTTTTCCTGTCTACCCATCTGCTGTGTCTGCTTTTGAAGTAAGACTGCCAAGTCTTCCGAGATGAGAGATCTTAAAAGGCACTTAGCCATAAATTATTAGCTATAATTACCTATACTAGCTATACATACTATATATTTTATATATTAATATAGATATATACTTATATATATATAGATATAAAAAAATTAAATATATTAGCTATACTCAGCTGATAAGTAAGAGTAAACAGTGTTTCCATGTTACTGGAAATCAAATTTGAAGGGTCCAGCTGGAAAAGGATGCAATTTTCCATATTCCCAGCTCATCGACTTCTCATTCATCCCCTCCTTCCTTCTTCTCAGAAATCAGTATGAACTTATCATTCAGGTCCTCAGTGCAATTTTTGGTTCAGGCTCAAAACTGGGGCCTGACTGAGGCCCTCAGCTGTCCTGGGGTTGAAACACTAAAGGGGTGTGGCTGCTTTGGAATGATGCTGACCCTCGAGTGTGAAAGCCTGGGACAGGAGTGTAGGCAGTCTGTGAAGACCTGGCAGCTTGGAACTCAATAAAACCACCCATCCAGCTGTAGCAGAGATGAAAGTCACCACCTTGGTGGAACGGTATTTACAAACACTCCTTCTGCATAGCAATCATAGGTTCATAACAAAGAAAGCAAACCAGTAGGCAAGCAAAACAGAAAGGGGCTTAAATGTTGTTTTCCCCAAAAATAAGCAGGAATCTCAGGAGGTCTGTAAAAGCTTTCAGTATTGTATACTAATTTTACATGGAAGGCAGTCAAACTATAACCTGCAAGGACACTGATTGCAATAGAAATTCAAGTCAGGCACCAAATTACCTGTGATGACCTGGGCTTTAATTGCTGTTGCTACAGAAAGCAGTGTAAAAGCTGCTGACGAATACCTAATGCCTAGTAAGAGTTTTGCAGACACTCGGCAAAGACAGCCTCTGCTCTGAGGAACACATGATATCAGACTGGCGGGAAAAAAAGAACAGTGAAGGAGAAGTTCAACCACATCAGCCTGCATTGCTGCATAACAACAGAACTGCTCAATGTAAACGCACTGCAATACTAATTAAAGTCACAAACTGCTATCAGCCACCTAGCAAAATTCACAAATCCCTAGTAGAATGAGTCACGCATATTTTGAGATGAAAGCTGACATCTCAGTTAGGTCACAGGAGTATATGTCGATGCTTTACCTCTCATCCAGTTCCTCCACCATGTTTGCAATGTGCTTTTGCTTACAATGAAACTGTGTCAGGGGGCTTAGATCAGTGCCAGATTAACAGGGCTAAATTATTGTGGAGCTTGTGTTCTGAAAATAGCTGAATGTTCTTTTGATATTTTAATTTCAGTAAAAACACAGACTAGCATGGGAAAAAAAAATCAAGTCTGTCATCCTGGTAGTGCTTCATGCTGACTCATTTACTGATGGCACCTTGCAAGAGGGCACACCTTATGGAAGCCTGAGAATTTTGGAATGGAGGCAACAGCTAATTCCAATGTGAAAAACTCTGCTGCATTGCATATATTTTTCTGTTAGTTGCCTGAAACAGGAAAGATAACAAAATCAGTGTAGCAGCAATAGCCTTAAAAAGGAATTTGGATTTACTTTTGAAAACATAAAAGGACACTAAATGCCAGCAAGTTTTTGAAAATGTATTAAAAAATTGTGTATAGTAGATACATGTCAGCAAATGTCATTACCAGAATAATAATGCCATCAGTTCTTTGCATTACTTCTTCTTTGCATTACTCACACAGCCCTGTCAAAGGAATTTTCTTCCATGTTGTTCAAAAACTTCATCATACTTAAGCATTAAAACACTGAAACTATTATGGTTGAGCAAAGACTCCAACAAATATATATTATATAGCATATATAGCACATATATATGCTCTATCTATATGTATGCTATATAATATATATATGCTATATATATAATATAGCATATATATATGTTTTATGATTCAGTGAAGTCCATTTGCATTCTACTAACATGCTCCAGACTGTCTCCACAACTGAACAGCTATCAGATAATCTGATTTCGGAGGAAATTCTCCACAACTCGTAAAACAAAGAGGGTCCTCACAACATGGTTTCTACCCATTTCAATTTTTTTTTTAAATCCTTACTATTATGTCTCTAATTGCTATAATTAGCTGTATGTACTCAGTCAGTTTTTAATCCCGCTAGTCCAGTCAATCGCACAATATGCACTTGTTATTGTACTCTGGTGTATATATTCCTCCAAATGCAAAGTTCAGTCTTACACCTCAAAAATCGTCTGCATTTTATATAATTCAGTAGCAAAAATACACAGTTTTTCTTATGTGAAGTTTACATATTTCAGTGCAAGGGACACAGACTTTCAGTCCAGATTATGCACACTAAGCAATCTGAAAAAAGTCCACGCTGTGTTTTCAGTGACAGTCGTTCAAAAGAGGGAAACAGAACAATTGCTTCACAGAGGCATTGCTTCCTTTAATAATTTGTGCCACATAAAGAATACTTTTCACACTAGGTCATTCAAGAGAGATTTTGGTGGAATGTGATCATTCAGTTTATGCAGCAGAACAAAGCTACCACGATTTAATTCTGCTGCGTGCTCAATTTTTATATTGTACACCCATCAGTTGTTAAAGCATAGCTCCTGCTAAGCTGAAAGCATAAAAGAGTCTCGTTTCACTTCTGAAAAGCCTGAAAATGTTTTATTCATGTACTTGTAGCACATACATTGCAGGGAGTATTACCGGATTCAAGAGAGAATTGAATGACCCATCACAGATGAGATTTTGTTAGTTTAGGATTTTGACTGAGCAGTACAGAATTGATCTTTTTTTTTTTCAGCTCCAGGTCATTCATTCTGGACATTTTGATGAAGTCTAAACCAGAGCAATTATGCATTCATGAGCAGGATGCTGAGTGTTTCACTGGAAAACTGAAGGCTGATAACCAAAGTAAGGCTCAAGTATCTTTCCTGAGGCTACTGCATAATGATGAAAACACCACATCTCAAAGCAGTATTGCAGAAAGTCTAGTGCTGCTCTTCAAACTGCTGTAGATAAACTGATGGATTAAAAAAAACCACAGCCCCTTCATCTATTGGAGCACAGTAGACCTTTAGAGTGCATCAAATGTAATGTATGTTCTAGAATTACGAGCTTTGTGCTGCTACGAGGCAGAGCTGCCAGCTCCTGTTTCAGAGTTATCTTTAATGCAAAAACAAGAAACGTTCCCAATTGTATCCATTACAAGAAAGATGCTGGATGATAAAGTCTGCTACCTAAATCATTTCAGTCACGCATGGGAAATCAAATCCCTATAAGCCTGAATGCACACAAAATGCCAGTCACTGATCTGTCTCTAATATATGCACGTTTATATACATCCCCACTTTCAGATACAAGGTGTCATTGTGAGCTCCGTGCTGAGCTTTGTGTAACTTGAGTGCAGGGAAATGCTGACTTGGAAAGACGTGTGACAAAGAGCCCGGCCCTGCAAGTGTTTGTTCTCGTGAGACCTTCCATAGGCCAACAGCCTGTGTAAGGACAACTCTTGGGAGAAGTTACTCCGTATTAAATACTGTACTAAAAACATTAGAGAATATGCTACTGTCTTCAGGTAGCTTGAGAGTGTTCATGTTGTACAAGCAAATCCTAAGTGTTTGCTGGATTTGGATAAGAACCGGTAATGGCTTGTCAAAATTGTCCTGAATTCCTTTGGAAAGTCATTTATTGAGACATTAATAACATCCCGTCCCCACACAGACAAAGGGGGACTGCCCTTAGAACAACACAGCATCACCTTACACACTACTTTCACGTGTGTAGAAAGCCTCAGGGGACACGGCTGCGTCTTGCTGAAAACAAGGAAGCCACTAGCAGAAGCTTATGGGTATTGGATCTGACCCAAAATACTTCACCTTGTGGAGATCTTTGTTGAATGAAAGTTGTTCATTCAAAGCCCCTGTGGCTTTCTAAATTAACTGAAAACTGCAATTTGAAAAAGTTTCAGGGCTATTCAGAGCATGGTGTTGTGAAGGAAGGAACAGTAAGCTGGAAACAAACTGTAAGTGCTCATTTGAGGCTATTTCATTCAAATAGTAACACCATACTTTATTCAGGACGTATGTGGCTAGCATATGTTTACAACGAAAGCAGTGTCATGCATCAAACAGAAGCAGAATTGTTTCGGTCATTGCAATGTACATTATCCAGACACACTGCAGCTGGACAGATTTGTGAAAGTGAGAGGCATAGGTAAGAGCTGGTTCTAGTTATTATAGGTGTAATTTAAAAAAATTAAATAGAATCAAGTGTGTAGGCTCCATTGTCCTCCCTTGCCTCCCTTCTCCACTTTGTTAAATATATCCATCACGTTCTCTATCCCTGTGTGGATTTCTTCATCAGTGATCCTATTGTCCTGTGATGGAACAAAATGGAAAAAAGGTTACCAGATCATTTTCTAAATTACTTATCTGGTCTGGTGAAAACTCAAAAACTTGAGGCTTTAAATACGTTCAGATGCTATTAAAGAGCAATCTGGCCCTATTTCTTAAAAAAAAACAAAAGCAAGCATAAAGCATGCTACCAATTAAGCCAAGCATCCCAATTCATTTGAATATCTAGCAAAAATTTCAAAACACATTCCTATACTTCTTTCATTATACTAGCACATTACAGAATTAAGGACCATTGTTGCAGCCTTTCTCACTCTGTCTGTCTTTGGAGAAAGGCTATTTTCAATGTTATGCTTTGTAAAAAAGATACACAGCCAGGCTGGTTGGTTGAACTTCATGCTTTCTCCTAGAGCATTTGGAGAAAACCTAAACAAGGGAACAATGTGTTTTGATACTCCCTGCACATTCCAAGATTTAGTCAAACAGTGAGCTTTGATAAACTTGTCCTGCTCCTTGGCTTTGTTCAGTCTACTCAAAAAGTAAAGGAACACAAGCAGAGGCCTGCCACACCACATTCCCTCCAGAGCCCCAGGAGGCCTCTCCAGGGGCCTCTTTCCCACTGACAAACACAGACCCATGTGCATCGTGCCTAAATGCTTAGGTGCTTTTAAATGTGTTTCTCCTCATTTTGGGAGTGAAGATAATCACTCAGAATAGCCTCGGGCCTTTATGAGTTATTAGAAATGAGCATACTTAAAAACCAAAGACACAGATTTGCAATGTCACAAACTATTTGTTACTGAATTCTGATCTGGTTAAATTTTGCTTTTCAGCAAAGTTTTGCATCGATTTCTACCTCTTCCAGCCTCTGTCCTTCATCAAGCATGGTGCAAACTTGTATTATTAGGATATTCTTATTATGCTAATGTGTCTGTGGGAGTCAGAAACCTCAAGCAATAAATTCACATACTTGATAACCAGAAGCTGAAAAACAGCTTTAGCTGTTGTAAGGAAAATTACTCATTGCCACAAAAGGAAGTAAAGGAAAACTGCTTAAGCACTATTTGTCCAACATGAAAGCAGAACTACCTGAACCAGATGGATTCCTCAATAATACTACTTGGAAAAAGAAGAGGTTGCAATAAGAATGAAAAACTTATTGCAGTGACTAGAGATGTTAATCGAATCTCACTCACTGTTTTCAGAGTAGAATCCAGACTCCCAGGTGCCACTAAATCTTCCAGAGAAATAAAACTAAATGCACTTCAGCATTTCTAGACCTTGAGGTTTTTAATCACATATACCATCTTGCTTAACAGTTCATTCACTTAACACAGGCAGTTACAAGTTTTTGTAGAAGTGTCTGGAAGTGCATCTAGAATGCATTGCCTGTCCACCATTTTATTTACAGGTTTTTCCAAAGAAAATCAGTAGCTAATAAATCAAAGCATAATTACACAAACACAAAAATACAATCATTAACATTTTACTGGATACAAATAATAAGCATAAGGAAATGTACGCTCACTGACATGAATTTGTGTTAGTTTGCTATTAATATATGATACTGTGAGTTGGTGGTAATGTAACTGAAACACAGACATGTATTAAAAAAAATTAAGAGAGCCACTCATGTTTGACATGATCTTATACTGAGATAAATATCTACAGGAAGTGGTATGATCATGTACACTCACATGTGATCATATCAACATAATTTCTTTCTGACAAGGTGTCATCATCAAGGTAGTCAAACCTCCTCAACAAAGCTTGTTTTGATAAGTACCAGAAACGATTATCTAAAGTGGTGGATGATACAGAAAGTTAATCTGTGCAAGTGTAGCAATTTTGATTCAGAAAAAAATTAAAAAAAAAAAAGGTAGTATTTACAAAAGTAACTTTTAAATTCAGTGATTAAATTAAGACTCCAGTCTTCATATTCCAAACACCTAATCATTTAGTTTCTTTCTTTTTTTTTTTTTGGCGCTTTGCTCTCCTCTCCCCATTCCTTCTCCCCACCAGAAATATTAGCCCATGGTTAAAATAGACTATCACAATTAAAACTCTTCAAAATCCAGTAAGTTATTTATCTTGTGCCAAAAAAAAAAAAAAAAAAAGCATCACTAGAACATTACTCCAAAGACTTCATAAATCCTTCATAATTAGAAAAGTCCAAGAGCAAAAAGTATTTATAGAAATTTTAGAACTTGGGAGGAGAAATAGGGGAAAGAAGAGAGATTTCTCCCTTTTTTTGTTGCCGTTCTTTTCTGAACCTTGTTTAGAAAAAGCTCCTGGTACTTTTTCCAGTGTTTCCACACCTCCTTTCTCTGGCACATATGGTTTAATATACAAACAATTTAAGTAAAATGTCAAATTCAAATTCCCACCATAAATAATTCCACTCTTATGAAAACTGGTGGGTTTTTAGCTATTTCAAAACTAGCCCTGCATGTCTAACCATTTGGTTAGGACTCAGAGGTTAAATAAGAGGATTCTTACAAAAATTTGGTGTTCTATTTTAGCCTTGTAACAATGTCATACAAATGAAATCTAGAAGAAACCCTTTTCACTGATACTGTTTCTTTTCTAGGAACTGAAATGAACAATAAAAGCTCTTCAAGTCCTTATTCTAAATGGTAGATAAACTCTAGCGGTTTTTTATTGGTGGAGTGTAATTATCCAGCCTTATTATAAGATACTTCATTTCTTCTTAGCTTTAAATCAGGGGTTGTCAATACTGTCTCTTTTTGCTTCCATTTTTTTTCAGATTCAAACTCACTTGGTGAAAGAGCTCATCATTTTACCTCCTGGCTGAAGCCGGTCTTTTCACACTGGTCAGCTTTGGAAAGTCAGAATACTGAGTGCTTCTCTAGGTCAGACTGGTACTAATTTGAATATGGAGTGGAACCAAGCTGGTTTGATGTGGAGTTTGGATTGATTTATTCTCATGCTGGGTTGGAGATCTAGCCATCTCAAATGGTTCAGGAAACGAGGTGGGGAGTGGTAGCCATCTCCATGCCGGTCTCTTAACAGCAAAAATACAGCAGGGAAACTGAGACAATGCAAAAAAGACTTATGGTCGAGTGAAGAGAATTTTCTTGTGAGAAAGCAGGATTTCCATATCCATGAGCGGTGGAATTGTTCACTGAATTTGTCACAGCTGACAGAGAAGTGGAACTTGCTGAAGAATTGTTTAAAGGTGCTGGACTTGTTCCAGTGGGATCACAGTAGATCTAGAATGTGGAGGGAAGGGGAACAAAAAGGTTTTATTGCCTTTTTTTTTTTTTTTCCTCAAATCAAAGGACAAATTAGTAGTCATGAACAACATGCAGCAACACTCAGTCACAGTACTCTGATAGGATACACACAATGCTCATGCCTCTGATTGTGCAGTTAAGGACAAAGATAATTTGAATTGCACACATGGGATTTGTTAAAGAAATCAGTCTAATATTTTTCTAAATGTTTTTACAGAACTATCACTTTATCAAAACTCTGCTCTAAAATAGAAGATAAGTAGGTTTTAAAAAGCTTCACACATACACAAAAAAGCAAGTGTAGAGCTATGCAAATATGCAAAGACAAATCTTATGATAAGAAAGGCCTTCAAACAACTGCATGAATTGTAGTCTGCCTTTGCAGACTAAACCACAAAAATATGAGGAAACAATGGTCAAGCATCTATTGATACTGTTTCTGAGGCTGGCTTGCGGATTCCTCTCAAGCAAGGGTGGGGCTTATGAGAGTGGATTTACAATTTCAGCCTCTTACCTTGCTGTGGTAGCACTGAACTACAGAAGCTAGAACAATGAAACCATAGTGATTAAATCACAACCTATCAGCATGCTAGAACATACAAAAAATGCAGTGGAAAGGCCATATAATATTAGCAAATTTTAAAAATGCTGACAAAGCAAAATAAAAAAAGACTATTTCCCCCCCATAACTGCATTATAGGGAAAAAAACCTTGCACCCTGTCTAACTTCATTATCAAGCTATTTCCTATACATACAAAAGAAAACTTTCAAAGATAAGCTTAAATGGGTTTTTATTCCAGTGAATAAGCACGTCATACACAAGGATGAAAAACAAGAGCAAAAATGACATTATCTGCTGCTCAAAAACGAGCACAGTACAGAAAACTTGGCTTCAGCTCGGAGGCAGCAAACTTGCGTTACACCAGAGCATTCTGGCAAGCTCTTACAGTTAACTGGAGTAAAAACATCGTTTGCTTGTTTTTAAAGGGGTTCATTTAATAAATAATACTCTCCACAAAAGGTGCCCTTATTTCCATGTATTTCTAGTGCTGCTGAGAAAACAGATTTTCTTTAGTAGAAAAACAATTAGTCTCTCAATCCTGAAGCTATGAAGTCAATGTTAACTTCATTAAAAAACTGGAAAAGCATGTTCTTTCAGTATTTTCAACTAAAAAAAGAGCATACAATAGACAACGCAAGGACAGTGTAAAGCTCCTGGTAGTGAGGGGGTTTTGGCAACCACCACCATGCCTGAAGCAATTTAAGACTGCAGGATAAAAATCGCTGTGTGGAAGTTTCTGTTGAAACCGGTCTGAAAGTGATCAATAATGAATTGGAGAATTAATAACCTACAAGGCAAGTCCTAACCCGCCCTGCAATTTTTCAGTTTTCATACAAAGATTCCACCGCTGTTCCACACTTCGTTATGTATTTTTAAAGTTTTCTTAGTTTTAAGCAGAAAACCTAGTTTCTGGATATTTGTGTGTGTGTGTAAGAGAAAGGGCTTACAGCCAAGTTCCACAACGTCACAGACCCCGGAGATTTTTGTCACCGTGAATGCGATAAACACCGGTAACTCAAAGGCTCCGATCCTGCTCTCGTGACTGCCAAGGGCAAGACTCCACTGAGCACAATGGGAAAAGGATAATGCCCTTCCTTGCAAGCCAAGGGGGAGGGGAGAATTAAAACACCTTCCAGCAACCGCTTGGCTGTCTCTATTTCTGATATCGTGTTATTGAGCCTTTTGAAGAGGCGGTCTGTAGGAACAACACCCCGCCCCAGTATCTGGGAGCCCCGCTTGGCTTCACCGCTTACAAAGAAGCGGATCGCTCCTGCATCCATTCCCTCGGCGCCAAGGGCAAGGCTCGGCCAGATACTGGCGACTTTGCTTCCAGCCCTCAAACCTCCCGCCCCTGCCGTGAGCCGAGCCCCAGAACCGTACCCAAAGCCCAACACACTTCAGTAGGGGCGGCTCAGACCAGAGCCCCGCAGCCCTCCGGCCGTAACACCCGCGCCTTCCCGGAGCTCTCTCGGGTTTGGAGGGTTCGTTCCCTCTTTCATAGCGAGGGAACGAATGAACGCGCCGCCGCCGCTCACACCACGGTTGTGCGGCTCTCCCTCGAGGGAGGGAAAAAAAGGCGGCAAACTCCAAATTCATCTTCTTTAATTCAACCGGGGGAACTCACTGCACCGCCATCGACATCCCAGGGCGCCGCCCCGCCCGCGCCCATCCCCTCCCCGTCCCTTGCGGGGGCTGCCCGGGCTCGTTTCTCTCACGGCGCCGCC
>VXBA01004365.1:1146177-1158213 GCA_013399895.1 Serilophus lunatus | reverse complement strand
GGGAAGGTCTCGGCGTGGCCGCTCTCCCGTGTCTCTCACGGAGGGGGAAGCGCCGGGCCGCTCCGGGGCTCACCTGCGTGGGAAGGAGGAGGGCCAGGAGCAAGAGCCCCAGGCCGAGCCGCGCCGCCAGCGCCGTCCCCATGCCCGTCTGATGCTGTCCCGCCGCGATGCTGATAACGCAGCTCCCGCCGCTGTGGCTGCGAACAAGAAAGATGCGCCGCTCCGCCGCGCCCGGCCCTTTTATAGGAGCGCGGACTCCCGTGACGCCCCTGCCACCGCCTTCCCCCTCCTCCGCCCCGCACCTCTGCCCCCGCCCTCCGTGCCCGCCGACCCGCGAGCCAATGCCGCCCCCTCGGCCGTAGCCCCGCTCTGCTGCGGGCTCCGCTCCCCTCGCCCGGGCTGTCCCGCGAGGCCGGCGGCGCGCCCGGGTCCGGCTGGCCCCTCTGCCGGGAGCGCCGTTTGCCCTGTTTGCGGTGGTCCCTCTCTAGTGCCGGCGTCGCGTTCTGACTGGCACAGGGCTGCGGGGGTGGAGCTGCAGTTACTGCCGAGAAACGCTTGTTGTTTATAAAAACATCAACATTTTTCCATTAAAAAAAATCATAAGTGAGAGAAGGAAAGGTAAAAGCGGTTCAAGTATTTCCAAATGATCAGCGAGTGAAAGGTTGAGGAGTTAAGATCCCACCTTGTTCAGAGCTGCTTCACCACTACTGCTCAGACTTCAGTCTACTGGTTGCAATTTCAAGCAGTCTTTGGATCTGAATATTTTATTAGTACCATTGTTCTTTTGGGAAACCTGTGTAACAAGCGGAACAAGGTTCTTCCAGCTGTAGCCTCTGCAAAGGTAAGGTTCTAGCTTCTGGCGCAGTAAATGCTATAGTTATATTGTATCTTCTCCCTTAACTGACTGAAGATAGACTATGCCAGAGCCTCACCAAATCCGTCAGGTGTCTCAGTGTACAGACAAATGAAAAAAATTAGTCTGTGTCCACTTCATAAACTAGAAAAAACAGACACCAATATGCTGGTTCTATTGTCACAAAGCAGTTATTTTTATTCAAAAAAGATGAGGAACATGTCCTGTTGGCTCAGACTAATAAATAGATTTCAAAATTGGATAGGTTTGTATTTATCTCAGAACAAAGTGTGAGCACGAAGTGCAGCACTACATAATTCATTTGCCATCTTCAATGGCAGGACTGCTTTTAAAGTTTCCAAGGGCATTGCTAGAACATGGTCTCAAAGCCCAAGAAACATAGAGAGAGGCATTGCAGGAACAGATGTTAAGATTTGTGTTAGGCAAAAATATGTCATTCTAAAATAAGTGTCACATTGTTTCAGAATGTCTGACAAAGCCATAGCTGGGTTTCCCCCCCAAGGAATAAAGGCATTTTGTAAGCAGTACCACTCTAGATATCAATCCTTATTCTATACCAAGAAGAAAGAGCTTGTGAAAGCTACACTAGTTCTGAAGCACTTTTGAAGTAACAATTCCCTCTTTTTCTTTTCCTTTTTTTTTTTTTTAATAAATCCCTGATCATAGAGTCCAGTTCTTAACTGTTAGAGGCATGGTCTATCTATAGAGTAACTATGGTAAAAATAATTAAATTGAGGGTCTTATGTCTTTGAATATTCATTAATTGTCTTCTGAAAGCTGGGTATCAGAAGATGGGTTGTCTTGATTATAGATATAAGGAGAGAAAAAAGGAAAGTAATAGACCTAAAATAAGAGAGTGGTGACAAAGATGAAAACATTCCTATCACTACTTTTCCTTGCAAACAGTTTGATTTAGTTGTCACAGTTAAATGAACTACAAATGGGAGAGAAGGTCATCTTTTCATTCAGTAGACAAGCCTAACACTATAGAAGAAGGGTGAAATTCCCTATGAGAGAAGTCATGTGAATCACTGCAATAACGTGAGGGCTCACACAATCCTGACAACAAGTTCCCTGGAGGAGATGCAAAATGAAAGGAATCCAGTTAGGGCTCTACAATAGCTGAAGAAAAGAATATTCTAGTGTAAAGCTGACAGACATGCTTTCCATTGTTATCTCTCCCACCTTGTTTGGGAGAAAAGGAAGTGATACAGCTATTGCATGATCCCATAGGGATCATAACTGATTGTTGCAAGTTAAAGTGGCAGCTGAGACATTTTAATGTCAACACTGGGACAGATAAGAATGAAGGAATAACTATCCCATTCTCTTTAGCTGTGCATCTTGCCTGAGGTCTGGAACTGAATCTGTAAAAACTGAAGATGATGCACAGTTTTTGTTAGGTGACATGAACCAATACAACATTATACAACTGATAATTGTTATTATATAGTGTATTGCACTTTTGGCATTTTAACAAGTTTCAGTGAAAATGAAGGTATCTTTCTTTTTGCTAAAACTAATGTGAAGTCTGTTCCTTTATTTAAAAATAAACAAAAATGCAGAGGTTTAAAAATATTTGGCAGAAATTATAAATTACTGAAATAATAAAACTATGTTAAGTTTATGTGCTGAGGACAAAACCATGCCTTTCTGAAATATTCCTGAAATATTAGTATGAGTAAAGAAATGGACTGGCAGCAAGGGAGAAACACAAAAAATATTTTAAGCCCAAGATTTTCCTTGAAACTTTTGCCATTGAAAATTATAATTCTAATGCTTATGCTCTGTTAGATTTATACAACCAATTTTCCCCATTCAGAAAAGCTGCAATATTCTTGGTTCTTCCTGAAGACGTAAATCACCTGCACTCCTAATTCCAAAATCTTTACCTTTTTTCAGCTGAAGTCTATAATGAAGTCTGCAAAAGATGTATCTGAGCAAGAGACCAGAATCCAATACATGGATTTTTCTGCAAGGCAAGGAAGGCTGTGAGTTGAGAACTGTACGAAGTGAAGCACTGCTATCTGGTGGCCAAAAGGCACTTCTGATATTTTGCTGCCAGGAAAGACAATATACTCCCTCAATCAATCAGCTTTCGATAGCAGTGTGCTCTTAGAGCTTTTATCATCCTGAGATGTAGTGTTCAATAATACTCAGCACCTCTTCTAGTTAAATATGTAATATTCGTTGAGAAAGGTCAGCAAAGAGAAGGGAGAAAATAACCTTGATCTTTTGCATTAAATGTAAGTTCATCTGTATATTCCACCAGTGACTTTTAAGTGAATCAAACTTTGCAATAGCCACAGCTTTCACTTCAGTGAACAGAAGCAAAACTTGTGTTGTTTTGTGTAATGCCTTAGCAAACAAGATCAGCTTAGATGACTTATGGGGGGGAAAAAAGTTGTCTATAAAAGGAGGCAGAGAAGTAGTCTCCAAGGTACATAAGTAATGTATTTAAATACTTTGCATGAAAATAAAAAGCTTTAGCAAAATAAGTACATTAAGTGGAATTCATGAAAAAATAATTTTTACTTAATCATTAATTTATTCTTCCCTTCTAGATGACAATCTTGATCCATCTAAAATACTTTAGGAGCATCAACTGCCAGTGATAATCACTAGATGCCATGCTTCCCAACCAGCTCTTCACTCTCCTTAGTTGTGAATAGACTAGAACTTACTACTCATACATTAGAACTTACTACAACCCGTGGCTCATTCCAGTGCCTCCATTCATTTCAAGCTCATGCTACTGCAGCTCTCAGTACTCACCTGAGTCATATCATGAGTTATTTTAGTTAGTACTCACCTGTGAACACATGAACTTATATTAAACCTGGCCTTTTTTTCAAAGGACAAATTTGAAGACAGAAGTCCAGATTTGCAGTGTGCATCATCTAGCCCATATGTGCTGATCTAAGATAGCATCATCTGATTATATGTTTCCTTGATGTTCATTATTGGCATATGGATTTTGCCTTGAGAAACAGGTCAATATTTTCTAATATATAGGATCTCTATCTTTTCATGAGTTAGCCAGTTAGGCTGGCCCTTCTCTTGCCACTTCTTTAATGGAAAGGACCTATCTTGCAGAAGCTCCATATAATCAAAATTTACCAGCTATTTTGATGCACCCTTCCTTAGAGCTGCAGATTCACTATCAGCAGAACAAGACTGAAATACTGATGGCTGGTTGAAACTGATTTCATTCAACTGGACAAAGCTGTTTGCCTTGTGTCTTAGATAAGAACTTGAGATATATATATATTTTAAGGATTTCCTCTTCCAGTGGAGGGTTTATACTAAATTCATTATAGCTTTTAATAGAAGGCATGATTGGTGGTACTGTAAATCTTCACTTGGTAATAAATGTTGATTGGATTCAAATATACAAGTCTTCAGACACGAGCCTTGCTACTGTGATGCAGAAGCTCATTCCACCAGGATTTCAGCAGTGCTACTCTTTCACATCTGTGTTGACCTGAGACAAAAATCATTGGGTGTCTTAAGTAACAGTATACAGTTATGAAATAAACAAACCCATAGTTTTCAGTCCCGGAATTATAAGTCTGAAACTTTGAGCAGACGTTATGATTCCAGAAACAATCTCAAGAAGAAATGTGTAAGAGTTGTTGCCCTAATGCCCATGAACCTTTTGACTTCTGAGAGGACTTCAAGGGATGGTGTCAGCCTACACAATTAGGTGTGGCATCAGCTCTGCTTGAAAGCGCACCTTTCTCCCTAAATCAAACAAATTCTTGGGTGACATCAATACAAACAAATTAAATGGTAGCAGAGCCTGTTCTTTGGCCTTGAGGCCAACTGACATGTTGAGTCATATCCATACTATTAAACTCTGCCAGGTTCCAGAAAATGGAGGCTAAATCTAAACTGCCTATTGGTAGGTAGTCGTCCCTGGCTTGGGCCAGCCCCTGAATCATGGTCAGGAATTGTTTGGGATCATGCTACTTGGAATAGGGCAAAACCAAGACAGGGCTTTCCTTCACTCATGAGACATAATGTCAGATAACAGGTCTATAGACAGGAAGAAGCAAAAATGATCAAAGGTCTTTTATTCCAGCTTCTGATTTGAGGCAAGTTTAAATATAACACAAAAAAAAATAAAAATCAGTGAACATTATTATTCCATAGCCCATAGACCTCCTGTTACTTTGCCAAACTATCTTTGCAGAATACCTCCTAACACAAAGTCTTCTTTACTGCAAACTTACAGCAATGACTTATCACATTGCATAGTAAAGTGCACAGATAATAATGACGACCAGATTTGTAACAAAGTGTTTACTGGTTGAAAACATATCCAGAACTTTGCACTGAGAGGAGGAAGGAAGGATTGCCTGAAGCAGCCATCTACATCTAAGTGAGTCTCCCTGGAAACCCTTGATAGATGATGAAGGGAAACAAGTGTTTCTATGATGTAATTCATCTCATTTCAACACAGATATCTGAAACAGATTAATTGCATCCTGAAGATGCTGGTTTCTCTTAATTAACTTCCAAAAGAGCATAGATTATTAGATCAGACATTTGCCACTATACTTTCCTGTATTTTGTGGAAGAGAGTCAGTTCCTTCAACCTTTCTCCACAGGATTTTTAAGCATGTTTGTTACTATCCTTTGTATTCTCTCAAATCTGTCTTCATTACATCATGTTTCCCAAAGAAGCACACTCTGCTCAAGATGAGAGTTCAGCATTCAAGAGCTCTGCTGATGCAGCTTAGAAAGTTGTATTTTTTTTCTCCAGCAGCTTCATAATGTTTGTGGTCTGATGCAATTTCAAGATTATCTCACTCCAGCTCTTGAGCAATAGTGCAATGTTAGCACTTTTCCCATCTCTTGAATTTTCCTTCTATCATAAAACTTATTAGTAATTGCAATTAGTGCAACCAAGTTCCTCTCACCATTAGCTCGAGCACTAGCTCTATAGGTCTGTGATTTCTCCCACTGGATTTGATGTTCTGCATTACCTCTCTTACTAGTGGATAAAAAGTTATCCTCATACTATGCTGCTACTTCATTGGGCTTCTTTGCAACCAAATGGAAAAATATACACCGAAAATCTCTGCATCTTAATTAGTCATTTTAACCATCACCATTAGTTTATAACTGCCGGGATTTCTTCAATCCCTGAAACTCAACAAGACCTGTGTTTTCAGCCCTGCAGATGAAGCTTTTTTTTTTTTTTTCTGAAAGCAATGGAAATCATTTTCTTCTCTTGAGAAGTATTGAATATCTATACCTTGCAATTTGAATCTAGTATTCTTTTAGTTCCCTTTTTCCTTTGTCACTTGACAAGGCAGATTTTTATCCACAGTTATCCAAAAGAAAATCTATGTGTAAAGAGAGCTGCCTTACAGAGTACTCAGTCTCAAAATTCATTGCTAGTTACAACTGCTGGATGGCATCTTGAAAAGCTTACTTTTTGTAAACTTTTCTGGGTAATTTCTACTTTGAGTACAGGACAGGAAGAGATAACAAAATAATGAGAATGGAGCATGGAGAAATCTGATAAACAGGAAGATATTAAGTTGAAACTGTTTATTTTATAAGCCCAAATAAGAACAAATATGATTTAAATGTGTCAAGTTCTAGAAGGTAAACCATCTCTTCTTCCCATTTCATAATAGAAAAAGGGACAAGTCTAGGATTTGAAAAGATGAACTGCTGAAAGGAAACATGTATCGTGTATCACTGAGAGTGTTAAGACTTCATGTATCTTTTAGATGGTGAACGCTTTATCACAGGGTATCGCTAGGCAAGGTCCAGAGAAGGAGTGTTCACATGGTGATGAGAACACGCAGAGTCTAAGCAGCTAGTGTTGCAAGGACACACTTCCCTGTGAGACAGATCATCCCAGATCTTCCACTATGTGATTTACACCTCTTTTATACCTCTGGAGCTAGATACAGTGAAAGGATGAGACTGCCTTGACACCAAGTAATATGATTATTCTGATATTCTATCCCTCCCTATTGCACCTTTATTTACATTACTTCTTTACATTATATATATCTATCTCAAAGGTGTATTGACACCTACAGAAAAATTTTTCTTTCCCAATGAAGTAATGTTTATAAACACTAATCAAGACAACTTTGTCCCTAAGTCACAATAGAAGCTGAAGTACTTGCACAGCTTTTTTTCCTGTGTATATTTTGAACTAGTTACTATCAATTAGAGAAGAGAACATTATTTCCTAAATGCTAAAGGCATTAATCTGAGGAGAATTCAGAGGAAACACAGAAGTAAACAAATAATTAAAACTAATCAACATTTGCTCATGGATTATGTTGTTTTATGGCTAATAAATAAGGTTCAAAGAATGAATGCCTAATTGAGTGCTTTTCCTTTTTATTGCATTTGCCACCCACTGTTAGTGGTAGCTAGATAAATCTTACGGCAGCAACCAACAGCAGCAGGACTTTTCCTACAAGAAGATAACATGTTTTGGACAATTGGTAAACAAGAAAGTGAGGGGAAAACAACCAAACAAATCTCATTGCAAATCTCTCAGCAAATTGGGAAATTTATGCATTAGCAGAGGAACTGCAAAGCTTTTCATCTTGCTGTAGCTGGATTTAATACCAGACTGACTGAAGGAAGTTACTCACTGTTTTCCTTTCATTTGCTTAACCACTGATGTCACACCAGTTTTCACTGGCAAGGCAGCTATGTATTTCTGGTTTAGGTGGGTCACCATGCTCTAACTGATTAGAGTGGCCTCTCCTGCTTCTTCGTTGCTGATCAGAGCAGTCTGCACTGCCCACCTCTATATTCTTTCTTCTTGTGACTCAATGTGGCCTTCTACTGTAAAAGAGGACACGTAGGCAAAAGCCAAATTAGTCAGGTAGTAAAACGGACGGAGACAAAAAACACTACTTTGGCAAGTGCCTATGTCTCCATCACTTAAAAAAATAAAAAACAACACCTGGAACTCATCTTTACCCTACTCTATTAATTATCCATCTTTAATGTCTAAGATGAGTTTTCAAGGAATAAGTAGACTGCAGACAAAGGCACTTTGTGAAACCTGGCTCACTTATGGAAAGGGATTCTCTGTGCAGGACACCGATGTGGCTGCAGGAAAAGATGGACAGAAGTTCATAATGTGGTTATTATCGCAAGAGATGAAATGACAACACTAAGGGTTGGTAAGTGGAGAGAAACAGAGCCAAGTTTCAGTGTAAGTAGGGGCTGGATACATTAATGCTATCCTAAAGAGAATAAACACTGTTTTATAGTAAAAACCAGCAGAGTATATTATATGGGTAAAATGTGTGAGAAAGGGCAGTTTAGAGCACTGTGCCAACTGGAAGGGCTAGAAAGGGAGCTTCTGCTGCATGAAAGATTATTTTTCAGAGAGGGGCTTTAGAGAAAGAGATGGTAAGATTATTTTGTCATAAACCAGATGCAAGTAACAAACTAGGGGAATTGTCTCCAGGCTACGGACTAAGAAAAGAGAACATCTAAGACGTTACAATAGTTGTGACACTGGATGAGGTGAATTAGCAGTCAGGCAACTCATAATTCAAATGAATATGGATAAACTTAAAGGTGATGCTCACATGGGGATGCTATGTTTTCCCAGGCAGCATAAATATGCAAAGAACACTGACCAGTCACCTTCTCAGTACACTCTGAAATAAGCAGAGCAACTTAAAAGGTGTGTGTCTCAACAATGCAATGCTGAAGCTAAATCTGCAGTGACAAGTAATCCGGTGAGATGTGCACTGCAGAATGTTAGTCAGACTTATTCACAGGGCTCAAATGGCAACATGGTGCTCTTCATTTTGAGATGCAACGGGTGCCAGCAGATCTACCGCTGTCACTTCACAGAATCACAGAATCACAGAACACGCTGAGTTGGAAAGGACTCACAAGGATCATCAAGTCCAACTCCTCGTCCTGCACAGGACCATCCTCAAGAGTCACATCAAGCCCCTAAGAGTATTGTCCAAATGCTTCTTGACCTCTGTCAGGTTTGATGCTGTGACCACTTCCCCGAGGAGTCTGTTCTTGACAGACCTTGAATGAAAATACAGATAACAAAAACCCCTAGGCAGTGGGGAGGGAATTCCCAGTTACAGATTCTAACATACAGGTCAAAAGCTATTGAGAATTTTCCCTCTGAGCTACCAAACCTAAAAGACTAATCTCTTGTGAGTGAATGGGTATATACTGAAATACAAAAAATCGAAATTATAAACAAGATAGGAACTACCTTTCCTAGACAGGAGATGACTCCACTGAAAAAAAAAACCCGAAACAATTCTGTGAGAATAGCCATGGGAAGAAGACTATGTCTTGATCAGAATAATTTAAAAAAATAAAAAAATATAGACCACCACTAATCTGCCAAAGATGAATGAATGTTCACCATTTCTTACCAAAGCTGCAACTTTTGACTCTATGTTGCTGAGGTGATATGACTTAAAAAGATTAAAATTTTAATCACCCGAAAGCAGCTTAAAGAGCATCCTTCTCAGAGATAGGTGTGACTGGTTTGAGCTTAAGCAAAGCCTTTTACCAGGGAAGCTTAAGCCCGTGGCAGCTTTGAGGAGCTTTTCGCTGCCATCTATCGGCAAACTGAGAGACGAGAAAAATTACACCGAGGTCTTCACCTTGTCGGAATGCTTTAGTTATAATTATAGTTTCATATAATTAAAGCTGGATTATTGATTATTGACTTTATTTGTTTTGGGTTTTTTTTTAATTAAAAATGCACTTACTTGCCCGGGTTGGAAGTTCCCAAGCTCTCACACAACTGTAGTAAAAATCTTGTGAGAGGGGTTTCGTGGCCCCTCTACCCTGTGGCATGTAGGGAACCCAGCCAGAAGACCCATGGGACACTAAAGTTCCTCTACGGTCCAGGGCTGAATGAATCCGGAGAAAACAACTTTGGGAAGCATGTGTTTTCATGACTGAGACATAGTAATGATGTACCTTCTGACTAATACAACTAGAACAGTTGCCTATGTAGCTAGAGTAGGAAATGAAACAAATGTGACAGAGGTGATGTGTCTGATTGGGGTTGTGCAATGAAGAGATAAATCAGATGCACGATGCCTGTTCATCACATCCAGGACACATTTCCTCTATGGCTGATTCATTTCTGCTTTTGTAAGATGCCACTATATTATGGGACTTGAAAATATAAAAGACAGAGTGACTTTAGCACATTCTTTACCTTACCTTTCAACATGAAGGTGCAATAAAATGTACAATGCCTGATGAACCTGGAAAGGCACTAATACTTACAACTTTGTTAACTTCACTCTTAGCAGCATTAGATCAGGACTTTAATCCCACATAAGACAAATCAAATTCCAAGAGATCGGAAAAGAATGAGGTGTATGTAAAGGTAGGTTTGGGGTGGGTTTCGTTTGGTTTTGGGTGTGGGGATTTTTTTCCCCCATAGAGGAGGTAACATTTCTGCTCAGGGAGTCCCCACTCTTTTAGTGAATCTAGTTCTGATTCACTCTGCCACTATGAATGCAAGAAAGTCACTGTTATCAACCTTTTTTCCCCCCTCAGTAGGTGTATATGTATATTTTAAGACATACAGAGGAAAAAGTGCTAAAAAATTTGCAACTGTATTCCCAACTGAAATTGGTCAGAACCTCTGAGAACTGGGCACTGGAACATTCAAAATATATAAGAACATAAAGGCATTCACAGCTTCCTTCCCAATGAGGTTTCTAAGGAGGGGAAATGGCTTTGCCAATTAATTGCTCCGTTAAAAAATATCCCTGACATAAAAACCTCCCATTCAAACATTTTATGACAAAGTTTATACAGGTGTAAAATTAAGCAATCACTTCTAATGTGCTAATTGCACAGCTGCTGTGCAGCAGTAGCTCCACAATTATATCACTTTTCAGATTTGCCAATAATCTTCCAAGGGAGGATTGGAATGTCAGGTGAGGTGGCCAGCATTTTAATGCAGAACTGTAAAGCTGAGGCGCTTTTTCATCTGCTAAAATTACCCCAGACCTTGTACAGCCGTTTCCATCAGGGCGAGATGCTGCCAGTCTGGTGGGGTTGCATTTTGTACCTGGTCTGTATGGATACAGAGAATTTCCCAAATGCTGAGTAACGGGAGTATTCAGAAGCACCAAAAGAGGTGCAGTTGTAGTATGGCAGAGAAAAATCTAGAGGTCAAAGGAAGGAATGGACCTTTCCTAGTTTCCAAACTCCAAAGAGAAGGAATTATGGATTACCACCGGTAATTGAGATGTGGAGTGAAAAAGAGAGGTGTGAATGGAGGTAAGAAAGGTAAGGGGGAACCCAAGCCACAGTGGGGTTTGGATGGTGACCAAGCCTTTCAAATGAATCTGTGGTTGGGAAACTAGCATCTGCTGGAGTCGCCCAGGGAGAGATTTCCACGGTTTTCAGGTTTGGGCATGTGGACCGAGCTTGAGGGGTTGAAAACACAGGGGGGGGGAAAAGTCACTAGAAAACTGGGAAAAATATAAGGCGAAACAGCTCGGACACATCGAGGTGGGGCGGAAGACCGGCGGTGGCTGGGCAGGCCTGCCGGGGCAGGAGCGGGCTGAGGCTGATGCCGAGAGCTGGGGGCTGCTCCCGGGAACCTCCCGTAAAGGGCTGAGGAGGGCACGGCCGGGATCCGCTTCGGCCCGACCCGCTCCTGCTTTTCTCCCAGCTCCGCCCGGCCTCCGCTCCCAGGCCGGCGAAGTGAGAGGCGCCTCCGCTCCCAAACCGGCAGGCACAGGGAGGGGAGGGGGGCGGCGCCGCCAAATATCTGAACGGGGGTGCGGAGAAAGGGGAGCCAGGCTCTTCTCGGTGGTGCCAAGCTCCAGGACACGAGGCAACGGGCAGGAACCGATGCTCAGGAACTTCCCCCTGAACATGAAGCACTTCTTTACTGTGCGGATGACCGCGCACTGAACAGGTTGCCCAGAGAGGCTGGGGAATCTCCCTCGCTGGAGACACTGAAGAACCGCCTGGGCCCAATCCTGTGCCATGTGCTCTGGGATGACCCGGCTTGAGCGGGGAAGTCGGACCAGACCCGCTGCGGTCCCTTCCAGCCTGACACGCTCGGCCGGAGAGGCCGCCGCGGACCCGGCCCCGGCAGAGGGCGCCGAGCCCGGGCTGCGGCTGCGGCGGCTCCGCCTCCG
>VXBA01004365.1:1116805-1146030 GCA_013399895.1 Serilophus lunatus | reverse complement strand
GGGGCGCCCTTGGCGTTCGGGGCGGGCTCCTGGCCCTCCCGGCCTGCCCGGGCCCGCCGGCCGGCGGGGAACAAACTAAGGTCGAGCGCTAAAAATAAGCAATAATAATTGTTTACACGTTCAAATAACTGTTCTAGGAATTTGTCCGCGAGCTAAGGAGAGGCGTATATCTTCTGCGAGGACTGTACCATCCTACCATTTAAATTAGATATTTGAATTTAAAAAACCCTCAACAAAACAACAAACCAAAAAGCCACAGGAGGTGTGTTTATTTGTGTTTGGCCACTAATTACCTTTATTGATCTGCAACCACAAAACCCACCTCGTTCGAAATCTCGGCAGAGGTCACTTGGGTGTGGGGAAAACAAATTCCAGCCTCGTGAAGAAGAAACATGTGTTTCCACGTGTAAGACCAGAATAAAACCCAGCGCAGCACCCGGCTAGAAAGCAGTGTTGGGCTTTTTGGGGGTGTTTCCACCTGCTTGTCCCGGGTTGGAGATGGCTCTGGAGAGGAGCAACGCTGGGCAGGTTGCACAAGACACTGGTCTCGCCGTACATTTCAGAGTATATAACATATGTATGCATATATAAAATAACACAACAGAGCTGTGTTACTTCTCTCCAACCCTACCATGGTGCCAGTTGCCATTCGGAGGAGCAGGGGATGTTGTGCAGCACACACAGCAGTGTTACGGTCCAAGCAGAGACTGAAGTTAAGCAGCTTTGGGCTCTTCTGGGTTTGCTTGCTTGCAGTGCTGAGCAATTTGCTTGTATTGAGAATGACTCGTGGCAGGTGTGGATCTCCCTGTGCTTTTTTATGGCGTAGTGAATTTCATTTCTGTGAATTGTATTTCAAATGTAGGGAGGAAAGTGCCACAAATGTGTTTGGACATTCAGCACTGAGCACAAGAGAAGGAGTTATGAATGGAGTATTCCACTGGTGTTTTTATTGTTTGTTTATTGTCTGATGTTTTGGCTTTTGCAGTGATGGACAGTGTAGGAGAAAGGCAGATCGTAAAGCCATCTAAAGCCTTGTGCTTTTAGGTGATGCGCTGCTGTATGGGGAACCAGATAATTATCTTTTTGTAGCAACTGTTATTCCATATGTGGGGAAATCCTTCAATAATCAAAGCCATTGCTCATTTTTACCTTTGAATGTTTGTTTTATCTTAGGGTATGCTATGACTGGCTTCAGACTCCCCATCATTACTTTTAGAAAACTAAATATCTGGTTGGGACTGCTGGGGAAGTTTCCCTCAAATAAACTGTATCCCACTTGGAGGAGAAGCATACTCTGCAGCTGTCAGGCAAGCACTGTAAACTACAGAGGATGCTTCAGGTTTCCCCCACTCAGACTCAGTGCACTAAGACTGTCTCCAGAGTATATCTCAGTACTTTCTCTGCGGAACAAAAGTAACAAAAGCTCTAAAAGGAGCAGACAAACTGTAGAAGAAGAAGAGGAAGAAGAGGATGAAGTTGAAAGTGATTTGGAAGATGAATTTGAAAATGACACCAACATAGTAAAAGATTACAAGGATCTTGAAAAAGTGGTGCAGTCTCTTCGATATGATGTGGTCATGAAAGCTGGTCTAGACATGGCAAGAAAGTAAGTATAGAAGAAACAACTTCAGATGAGAAAGATGTCATGCATCTAAAATTTGACTTTTGATAACCTTCTGCTGTTGGAATAACCCAGTATTTGGGGGGTGCAGGGGTTGGTGTAGCTGTTTTGACTGTCTAAAATACATGTTTTGGGTATATGGCTGCACACTGTAACTGCAATAAAACCTTGTTTATCTTCAGTAAAGTAGAAGATGCATTCTACAACAATGAACTCAGGCTGAACGGAGAAAAACTATGGAAGAAAAGTAGAACTGTAAGACTTTTTAAAATTTACATCTTTTTAATACAGTACAAGGAAATAGCTAAGGCATGACCTTCTCCCTCTGAATCACTCTGCAAATGTGAATGCATAGCATTGCTAACACCACTTCCAGCTTTGGCGGGGGGGTGACTGTGATTCTCAGGGTAAAACTTTATTCCCTAAGGCAGACAGGAGACTTGTGTTGTTGGAGATTCAAATCTAAGGCTGAAAGTCGTGAGAAGGCAGCAAGGACAGAACATTCTGAGTTGCTGAGAGAAGTGATGATAGGTATGTAGAGTTGATGGACTAGGAAAGATTAAATCTGAGATACTGCTGGGCATGCACATGATTAAAGAGAAAGTTTGATGATAGAAAGGGATTGAAACTGGGGTAACTCAGGGAAGGTTATTGTATGTGTAGTACAGCATACACAGTAGGGAAAAGAGCCAGAAGGGGTTGCAGGCCATACTCTGACAGCTGAGCTCACTAGAATTGTGATAAACATACTTCTACCCAGCCTTCCTTTATGTGAGGGTGATCCTCGATTGTGGTTGCTATCATCAAAGGGAAATACGATGAGAAGTTTTGATTCCTGATCTCATGAAGTTATGGCTAGATTTTGAGAGGCATACTTCTGTGACCTTTGAGAGGAGCACAAGCAGTTGGTGAGCACTCTGTTCTTTAAAACACTTTGAACTGTTTTAAAGGCAAGAGTGAGAACTTTGCATTTTGCTGTTTTCTGGCTGTGTTGACAGAAAAAGATGGGTGGCAAGCACCCTTCAGGAAAAAAAACCCATACATTACACCTTTTTCACAAGTTAGGTGTTGGTTGTGTAACAGGAAGGGTGAAGCTCTTGTGAAGGGTGAAGCAGAGAAGGTTATGAGACATTTAATTGCTTATTATCCCAACTTTCCTGGAAGTCTGTAGCTGGAGGATTTATAATGGGTCTAATATTGTCTCCCTGCCTCCTCTCCTGTGAGATAAGGATATTAAATGCAAAGAAGGGATTTAAATTGAAATTGGATATAGATTGTGGGGAATAGATTGGGGAATATTTATAATCACTCATCTTCTCTTTCTGTTTCCAGGTGAAAGTTGGTGACACACTGGATCTCATAGTAGGTGAAGATAAAGAAACAGGAACTGCTGTAGTTATGCGGGTAGTCTTAAAAAAATTATCTGACAAAACTGAAAGTGAAAAATACAAAGTAATTTTGAGGCGTTGGAAAAACTTAAAAGTGCCCAAACAGGACGTACTTAAGTAACAGAGGGTTGCATGTGGTAGCATAAGGCTTGCAGAAAACCATATTTTTTGTTAAATATAAATTTTGGTTAAACAAAATTGCAGTACCCTTTTTTAAGGGCTTGTGTCAGAATGTTATCTCCCTCTGCTGCGTACATCAATAATCATGCAATAAACCTGTCACTTTCTGTTGTTAGTTTTGTTTCATGATACTGTAGGTTAAAAGATCCAACACTTATATTTCCAGGCAGTTTCTTAAAAATAATCAATAAAGACTGATTTGATCACTATTTGTCTAATTTCGTTAATCAGAAAGGTTATATTAAAGCTTACATCACAACAAGCAGAATGGATTTCTTTGTTTTATCTCTGTATTCCTGAAATAGGGCTAAAACCACCAGTTATGTAAAATGGTTTCCTTTTTCATTATCAATCTTGGTTAACAGTACCAACTCCATGCTTATATATGCTGCTGCTATACCAAGAATACAGAGGGATACTGATTGCAGTGACGTATTTCTATGCAGGAATCTTCATGATGACAGAAAATCATCAAATACTTCAGGTTGGAAAACACAAGATGTTGAGTGCAACCATTAGCCCAGCCCTGCCAAGTCTACCACTAAATCATGCCCCTAAGTGCCAGATCTACATGTCATTTAAATACATCCAGAGGTGGCACCACTTCCCTGAGCAGCCTGTTCCAATGGTTGACAACCCTTTCCCTGAAGAAATCTTTCCTAAAGTCCAATCTAAAATTCCCCTGGTGTGACTTAAGGCTGTTTCTTCTTGTGCAGTCTCTTGTAACATGGGAGAAGAGACAAACTCCCAGCTTCCTACAACCTCTTTTTCGGAGGCTAAAAAATCCCAGCTCCCTCAAGTCGCCTCTCATAAGACTTGCGCTCCAGACCCTTTACCAGCTCCATTGCCCTCCAGCACCTCAAAGTCTTTCCTGTAGTGAGGGGCCCAAAGCTGAACACAGGATTTGAGGTGCAGCCTCACCAGTGCGGAATACAAGGGAACAATTGCTCCCTTTGTTCTGTTGACCACACTGATACTGCCCAGGATGCCACTGGCTTTCTTGGCCACCTGGGCACGCTGCTGGCTTAAGTTCAGCTCCTGTCAACCACTACCTCCAGGTCTTTTTCGAGTCACTCTTTCCCCAGCTGAAGCAATGCATGGGGTTGCAGGACCCAGAACTTCATCTTGTTGAACCTTGTACAATCGGTCTTGGCCCAATTGAGCCATGGGAAATGGTGTCAATTTACTAAAGTCCAAGTAGACAATATCCACAGCCCTTCCATCGTCCACTAAGCAGGTCATAGATGGAGATCAGCTTGGTCAAACAGGACTTGCCTTTCACAAACCCGTGCTAGTTGGGCCCAATACCCTGGTTTTCCTGCATGTGCCATGTGATCTGCTCCATGACCTGAGATCAGCACTGAGATCAGGCTGACACGTCTGTAGTTTCCCAGATCCTCCTTCCAACACTTCTCGTAGGTGGGCGTCACGTTGGCTGACCTCCAGTCATCTGGTACCTCTCTGGTTAGGCAGGACTGCTGTTAAAGGATTGAGAGTGGCTCAGTGAGCTCTTCCACCAGCTCCCTGAGTACCCTTGGGTGGAGTCCCATTCAGCACCACAGACTTGTGTGTCTGTGTGGTATAGCAGGTCTCTGACCACTTTCCCCTTGGATTATGAGGGCTTCATTCTGCTCCCTGCCCCTGTTGTCCTGCTCAGGGGACTGGATACCTGCGGAATAACTGATCATACTGTTAAAGACTGAGGCAAAGAAGGCATTAAGTACCTCAGCCTTCTTTGTCATTAATTTTCCCCCCTACATCCATCCAACAAGTGATGCAGATTCTCCTTAGGCCAGCTTTTGTTGCTAATGTATTTATAGAAACATTTTTAAATATCGTTTTTGGCAGTAGCCAGATTAAGTTCTAGTTTTTTCTAATTTTCTCCTTGCATAACTTCAGAACATCGTTGTAGTCCTCCTGATTTGCTTACACCTTCTTCCAAAGGTCATAAACTCTCCTTTTATTCCTGAGTTCCAGTCAAAGCTATCTGTTCAGCCAGGCTGGTCTTCTCATCAGGAGTGTTATGAAGTTATGAGTGAACATGACAGCGATAATTGCTCTCACGGAGAAGAGATATCAGTGAGGAGATGTGTGTAGTGCTGCTGATTTTTACTGTTTAAATAACCACACAGAGGAAGATGAGACCTCAGATTGTCACATATTAATTTCGTTGTGGCATTTAAGAGGATATTTAATACTTAGGCAGAGTAAAGATCTGAGCAAAGGTCAGACCCTACTGGGATGAACAGCTCATGTCTGTATTACTACAGGAAAACACTGTCACTTAGGACAGGCATCTCAGGACTAACCACTTGCACTGGTGATGTTAAACATATGCTTCTCCCATCGTGTGTAACTTGTTGAATGAACTGTGAAGCACACAGAATTTTCATTGTGTTCTTATATATTTACCAGCAGGACCAGGTAGCTACTGTTCATCCAGTCTGTGGTCTGCTTCCAACCCAGTCTGGAGAGCCTAGAGGGAAGAATGTAGCCCAAAATAGGCTGCAGGAGCATTTTTATTTCAAGCCAACAGCTACTCATGGCTGTATTTAAGCAGGATGTACCTCTCCATAGCCTCAGGAGTAGTGGCTGCTAAGTGAAGGATTTAAAATAATTTCTAGCTTTCTTCAAGCATAGCTAAAATCTGGGGGATTTTTATTTGGCTGGTTTTGGTTTTTGGTTTGGTTTGATTTGGTATGGGGCTTTTTTCTGACTGTGTAGATGTTTAAAAATACAGATACATGTCTAGTTAATGTTTTACCTTTTTTTAAAAAAAATTGGTTCTTAAGAGGACATGATCCTAGGGGATCGTAGAGGATTTTGGTGATCCTTACACTGCAGAAGTGAAGGGATTCAGCATAGCAAGCACCCAGAGGAAGATAGCAGGCTGTACTTCCATTGTGGGCATTGCTCTCTCCACTCTGTTGGAGCTTGTGCCAATTTTTATGAAAATAAATGAGATGCATCCTCTGTTCCCCAGTTGCACTTATTCTTGCTATTGTAAGTGGTTCCCATAATCTCCAGGGATGTTGAGAGAAACAAGTAGAAAGGTGTGTTGTAATATGTCAATGAGCTCCAGTTGCTGGTCAGCATGTACTCGTTACCTGTCAATGTACACACTACCAGCATTAACTTACACCAGAGTGTACAGGGCCAGAATGGGACCTCATTCACTTTCTTGGCATCCAAGATGGGCAGGAAAGCTGCATCCCTGGACACCATTGACATAAGAGTGAGCACTTAGCAGGGTAATTTCTTGAGGTGGAGAATGTGAATACAATACTAGGCCAAAACCTTAAATGTCTGGAAAAGCCTATGGCAAACTAAAGTATATAGGAGTGCATAGAATCAAGACGTAGCCCTTTCCTAACAACGACAGACTTTTACCAGAGCCTGCAATGACAGAACAAGGGACACTGGTTTTAATCTGAAAAATGATAATTTAGATAGGATATAAGGAAGAATTTTCTTTTTATGATGAAGGTGGTGAGGCAGTGAAACAGGCTGAGCAAAGTAATTCTGGATGCTCCACCTGGAGGTGTTCAAGGCCAGGTTGGATGATGCTTTGAGTAACCTGGTCTAGTAGACTGGACTGTCCCTGTTCTCATGGCACAAGGTTTGGAACTAGATGATCTTTAAAGGTCCCTCACAACACAAACCATTCTGTGATTCTATCTGCTGCCAAAACTGTGTCTTCGCTGAGAGAGAAGGGTAGAAACAGCCTTTCATACATTTTAAGTGTTGATCCACTCGTGGTATGAGTAAAGGAAAAGAAAGGCAGCTTCCTGAGGAGTCTTGTGACACGTGAGACAACCCTCAGTGGTTTCAGGATTGAAATGGCTGGAGAGGGAACTGTACCCATATGCTTCAAAATAGAAAGCTTCAGTCACAAGGCAGGGTGATCTCAGAGGAAAACTATGACAGGAGGAAGCTCAGTAGCTGTTCTGCTTGGCTACATTGATCTGTCCTGGATAAGCTTCTCTATTGATCAGACCTTTTTATTGGGGTCAAACATTGCTAAGCAGGTTGTGCTTGTTTCTGCAGCCTTTAAACACTGTGTGAGCTAAAATTGTGAGCTAAAGAAAGGCAAGGCTCGGTTACTGAGTGAATGAGTGGAGGCAAGCAGGGGCAGCATGCATTCTGGGAGGTGTAGGAACAGAGAATTTTTGCTGGACCTTCAGGTGGCTTTTAGACAAGGTAAGCTCAGATAGACTGTGTGTATGTAAATCATACATAAACTGATCTGGGAGTCAGCTGAACATCTTCCTTTCATCAGCCATGAATTTAAGATGACAGAGTCCATCAATAACATGGTCAAATGTCCGGTCAGATGACATGGCAAAGTAGTAAGAAATAATCAAACAAAAGTTTTAATGATCTTCCCAAAACAGAGAATCTGTCACTAGTCAACTACCAAATCTCTAGTATCACTGTGCATGGAGTAGTGAGAGACACTCAAAGACTTGTCCTCCTGCTCAGAATTCAGGATAAGGACAGTGAATTGGATAAGTGATCAGCACTTCTGCCCTTCTGTCACTGCTGAAATGAATTTCCTGCTCCAGGACATGTGCATCTGCCATTCTTAGTCTGCATGGTGGCAGAACTATATGAAAGGTCTTCTAGGAGATACTGCAGAGTCAAAAAGGGAGACTTGGACAGCTTGAGAAATGACTAAGTTCACAGGAGGCTGCCCAGATGACTGTGGTGTCCAAGCCACCTCTGCATTACCCACACACAAACCCAACCTCATGCTGGCTGTCATGCACGGAGCCCAGAATGGCCAGCCTGCCTGCCCTTGCACAGAGGGATGACCTGATCCAGGTGACTTTGCCTGGTCCTGTAAGAGGCAGGCACATCAAATTGGAGGTACAGAACCCTGTTGTTGCTGGCACAGTATGCAGCATTACCTGGCAGCCTTCCATGTCTCACCTGCTGCAGGGGCAATGCTACACACCTGCACCATCTGCTGTGTGTAGGCCAGCCCACCTTATGGAGCAGGGAATGAGAGGGAGGGTGCTGTGAAAGAATAAGGGGGAATTGCTCACACAGGGGTTGGACTTGGGTCTGCCAGAAGAGAGCCTGGTCAACTAAAGCAGGCACATACTGACACTCCTGAATAGGTTCAGAGTTCTGTTGCCTACAGACTGCGAGAAAGGGGGCATACCCTGACCCCTGTGGCCTCCCAAAACAGACAATTCTTTTTTTTTTTTTTTTGTAGAATAGAAAATTATAAGTGTTACTGTTGGAGTTTTTTTGTGGGTTTGTTTGGTTGGTTGGGGTTTTCTTGATTTTGTTTGGTTTGTTTGTTCTTTCTTGCGGTTGGGTTGTTTGGTTTGGTTTTTTTCCCTGTAATGGCATGTCAGAACAGGACAGTCTGCCTTCAGCACATACTTGCAGTGTTCAACAGCCTGCACAGGCCAATTGTGATGGTCAGTCTATGATGGCATGCTGGGGGAAGGAATGCGAATCTTGAGTACTACTAAAGCTAAAATTCCCAAGTTTCCTATGCTTCTGCATGTAGACAAGCACTGCAAGAAGGAAGACCCTGTTTACTCTAATTCTTGGAACAAGAGGAGATAGGGAGCAAGAGAAACAAGGGACATGAATGACATAATACCAAACTCTAGGTTTTATACAACGGGTCAGATATGAAATGTGGGATGTGATTCTCTTAAGTGACTTGACAGGGACTCTGGGATTTTCTTTTCACAGGAAATATTTGTAGTCCTTGCTATACTACCTTATGAGCTAACCAAAGCTGTACATTCTTGAAAGTGTAAAGATTAAAGGAGTATTTTGCTTTCCAGAGAAGTGAGCACTAACACACAAGACTACAAAATGCCTCTGGAAACAATGACAAACAGTTGTTTTGCTATAATGAAATATGTAAAGGAAATTGGGAATGATTACTGGACATTTGTGTGTGTGGTGTGTGTAGATACCAATTAGCTGATCTTCCTCCAGTCTTCAGTAATTTGTTTCCATCTATTAACATGAATTTTAGTGTGATTGGACATGTGGCGGTTTTGCCCACTTTGACTGGGAAGTTCCACTAAATTTTAAAACAGAAATTAAGGAAAACATAGTTAAACAAAAACAAACCAGCTTTGCTCTATTCACTTTTGTCTTGGGGTGAGGGGGAAGGAAGGGGAGAAGTGGGAAAAGAACAGCTTTATTTCCCTTCCATGGGATGACCTCACTGAACGGGATTTGAGATGTGACAAAGATGAGTATTATGTATTCTGTGAGATACTTCTGTAAGAAATTAAGACTATCACTACCAGTGAGCTTAGTTGTATGACCTTTGTAACAGAGGGAGCAAAATGAGGATTTCAAAAGCACTATTACCACTAGAAATTATCTATCTTAACATTTACTAGAACAAAAAAGCAAGGTAGGAAAGGATGAAAACAAACAAATATGTATTTCTTACTTTTTCTGCCTTTGTTACCAAAGTCAATTTTAAGAGAGAGCTCGAAGAGGAAACTAAACCATCACTTCCATCTCTTCGTATTATCAACTTCAAGCACATTTAAAAAGTGGCTTTCAGGAAAAATCTGTGACTCCATTGGTGCTGAGTTGCAGTAATAATGGAAAAAAATCAGAAAGGCAAACCAAGACAGTAAAGAAATGTTGTCAATGACAGTGATGGAGTTTGTTTCATTTACTCAGAAAAATTCATAGACTCGAACCTGCACACTTGTTCTTCCGTAAATTTTAAGTGCAATCAAGTAAAATGTGCTTGGTAAGGATACTTGTCAATATATGCCCTGTCCTCAAGGTAAGCTTAAGACACTGAATTTTCCAGCTGTTGCACATCCCTTTAATCAATGAAATAAAAGCTGAATTAAAAAAATAAATTATGAAGAAAACCTGCATATTATTTTCAGGGCTTCTCGGGGCTGCAGAATTCATGTTAGCCCCTTCCAGGATGAAATTAAAACTGGTGTGCCTTTGTAGAGCATCAAGAACACAATTTTCTTTCTCACTGCTATAATATAAACATCAAATAGTAACTGAAGAGACAAATGACAGATTTTAAAAAACACGCCTAGAAATAAATCACAGGCATTTTGAAGGTAAGAAAAAAACATTCACAAACATTTCTTAGAACATGAAACATTATCGGCTGTACTGCATCAGCCTAACAAAGTCAAGCGAAGATTTTTCTCATTTGCTAACATTTGTTGATTCTATCAGCTGAATACACTTAAAAGGCAATAAACCGATGCATCCTGTATCTCCATTTTGATGTTTGAAGTCTTTTACAGAACCTACACAGGAATTTTTAAGTCGTATAAAATACGTAAGATGCAAAAATAAAGAATTTATGATAGACTACACTATTTCTTTTATAAAGCTTAGAAATGAACTGTTCAATACTTATTGAAGGCTGATATTCATCTTAACAGTGTTTACTGATGTGGTAGGGAGAAAGCACTGCCCATTGATAAGAAGTCAGTGTATGTGCCAAACATGTCAATATCTATCAACTCTCCTACCATAGCTTCACCTTCAAAATTACAACTTTGTTCTTTTAAACAGAAAAAGTCTAAAGGACAGAAAAGTATTTTAAAATGGCTCCAGCAAACCATAGTCTTTTCATGTATTTGTCCAACTAGCTAAGGTTCTCTCAGATCTCAGTAACAGACTTTATAGGGAAAATGTCCTGCTCATACTCAAGCAATCACCAGACAACATTCCCCTTGTATGAAAATAATATACCTTTAATTTATTTACAAGACTGACCAACTGGATGAAGTGGCTGTACTTCAGATGCAACGCAAGAGCTTTTGTTAGTGTACTATTTCACCATTTATAGGTCTGCATTTTCTTGTTATCAGTTATAAAACATACAATCAAACGAATCATGAAAGGGTTGTGAAGAGTGAGACAAAAGGAATGTATGCAGCAATTAGAAGAGAAAAAATACAACAAAAATATTTTTATACCCATTTTCAAAAATGTCATTTTACAAAGTGAAAATTGTTCTTTCACTGCTTTGTAGGCAATATGGATTGATTTAATATCAACATTTACAGTAAAAGCCAGTATGTCTTGAACTTGCATGCTAGCTAGTAACATCTATCACTTGTAAAAAAGCTTAATATATATTGAATCCTTCTGGGAGCCTTGACATCACTAAGTGGTGAAACATGTATGACATTAAGATAAGAAAATATAATTGTAATTCTTACCTTTTGGCCAGCCATTTGCAAACACAATTTAAAAAGCTGTTAATATCTTCTGTTATTTTGTATCTCCCATAAAAGTGCATGTAAAAAAATTCACAAGAGGTTCTAGGTAGCATACAATTACAAGATAAAATCCTGGTTTCTGATACATTCAATTTGCTAAATTTATGCACTAAAATGAAGAGATGCAGACATTGTGGTATCAGTTCTTTATCTTTGGTAAAACGGTTTTGATTTATTATAGCTGTACTTGCTCTGATATCCATTTTGCGCATAGTCTGCTATTATTTAAACCAACAGGAAACATTTAAATGGATATAAACAGTATCAGTGTGTTATTTAGTACATTCATGACTTTCTTCATACATTCTTTGAGAATGTTACTACCATATGGGCAAAACGAGCAAATGCTACCATCTATGATTTACTCCTGGTTTAATATAATACTTTCACTAGTTCTTGCCATCAGGAAAAACCATTTTGTTTTCCTTTCAAAGGGATCAGTATGAGTCTACGAACAATAAATTCTAAAAATCTGAAGTTAAAATATCAAGTATTTTGTACTTTCTTACAAATGCTAAAATAGAAAATTATACTGGAACTGACTTAAAATTTGATACTATGACTCATTTAAGTAAACAGAAAAGGACCACAGAGAACATCACCAGCTGCTCCAAGGTGTTCCAGTGATGATCTGTAAGCAATCACTGTCTTTACTATCCTAAAAATTCAGTTTTAAAGCAGCACTCTCCAGTGACAAGTCATACAGCAAATTCATATTGGGTTCTGGGTGGTCTTTGTTACACCTGAAAATATTGATGATGGAAAATTGACCATACGATCCTAATTTATACATACACAGTTATGTCTCCAAATAGCTACTAATTACACTAAAACAATTTGTAAAGTGAGGGAGTTCAGTATCCCTACACCCAAAACATCTAGATGCTGCTCCATTCATGCAAAGAAGGAGTTAAATTACCCCAGCTTGTATGATGGGACCCTGAAACACTGAATTTCATCCCAAACCCATCTTTGCAAATACTTTCTATATATGCAATTCAATCAACACACTGGAAACCTTTGGAATCATGATTTTGATAGAAAGTAAGGTCTGTAATTTTTCTAAGTTCTTTTTTAGGCCTTTTTGATGTTGCTGTCGCTATTTTACAAACAAAGCAGCAAGCAAGTGATGGGAAGACATTGCATGGGTACAGGCTCGGGTCTGTTCTGCTGACTTTCGTCACACGAACCATCCTTAGTCACGCCAGCAGTTGTAACGAATAAAAGAACTCACAGGGGCAGGATCAAGTTTGTGATGTCAATATAAAAAAGATTCACACAGTGTCTATGATCCCATCTCAGTTCCTCAACAGTTAATTCTCGATTTTAGAAATACAACCTGGGTAAAGAGTCAAAAATGCAAATGGCACCATTGTGACCCATTCTTTGACACAATATTATTACTTTCAGTACCTCAGTGTCATGAAGAACAAAACAACTGTGAAGCTGCAGTTACTGCAGAAGCAAAGTCTAACATTCCAATGATTTCCAACAAACTTTCCAATTTAAATTGTTTAGTCTACATTGCAAAAACTGAATTAACAATACTGTTTATAAAAGCATAATGAAAAATTGCCCTTGAAGAGCACGACTGTTCAAAAAAAATTCTTTATTATTAGAAAGTGATAGAAAAAGAAGATGCAGAGATGGGGAGTGGAGTAATAGTTTCAATACATGTATTTGCACTGGTGAACATCATGCTCTTAGCGAGTCATTGATAGCTCTGTCACTGATGGTCTTTACCCATGTACAAATGTAGTAAGCCACTTCCCACCGCTGCAGTGTCAACAGAGATGCAACACACACACTGAAACACAACAAATTTAGTGCCTGACTGTCCCAGATGCTGAGCACCCTCAGCTCCTGACAGGCCCTTCAGTTGAACCAAAGCACAATCTTGACAATAATTTAGTGGTCAAAGTCTTAGCAATTTAAGGAACCTGTCACTTTTTTTGCTTTCTTTGCTTTTTTCAGTATATCACACTTTTTTCTGTTAGGACGCCGGCATCTTTCATCAATGCTCGGTATACATTCATAATGCCATACTTCTTCCATTTTCTCCACAGGATAAACTGCCTCCACGTAATGACGGATCAGTCTCAGTCTGATGGGATCAAGCTGTTTTTTATTACAAGCACCTGAATGGTTGTATTGCAGTCTCAGATTCTCTGGAGTGAAGAGCTCAGGAAAGAGTCTTACAAGAAGCCTGGCAGCGAAGTTGCCAACCGACAGGCTCTGCTGCACTATCTCTCTTACCTCCTTATCAGACAGCAAATACAGAGAAGGCACAGGAAAGTCTGGATTAGGAACAACAAGTTCATCAAGTGGTATCTTGCAAAAATCCTTGCTGCTTCTTTCCGGTGGCAGTGGCGGCCCTTCAAATTCCTCTCGAAACCTCTCAGGGTTTATTGCATAGGTGAGAAACTCCCTCCTGTCAGGCCCTGGCACGTGGATTTTCCGTTGCTGTTGATACGAGCGCCTTTGCTCCGTGTCTCTTCGTCGACACCTCTCATCAAGCTTCCCAACAAACTCCAATGTCCATACTCTGTCATTCTTTGCTCTAGGGTACAGTATCTGCACGTAATGTCTAATTAACTTAATTCTAGTGGGGTCAAGCTGTTTCTTGCCTAAAGATCCACTACAGTTGTATTGCTTCCGTAAGTTTTCATGAGTAAATAGTTCAGGAAATAAGAGAACAAGCAATCGAGAGGCAAAGTTGCCTATAGAAAGACTGCTTTCATATATGCTTTTAATCTGTTCTTTGTTCAACAGGTAATCCGGGACAGGGACATCAAAATCAGGAGGGGGAAAGTCAAGTTTGTCAAAATCTATGGGTACAAGCCAAATTTTTTTTGATCTTCTGCCAGGTTTCTCATATTCAAAACTGTCTTCCACTTTTATGATTGATACATCATCTGGTAAACTAGAAGAATCGTAACAGTCATCTCTCATCTGATCACATTCACTTCCATCCATATACGTACTTTCAAGCTCATCATTTATTCGCTGAACACACTGCTGCAACCAGGCTTCTTCTTCTTGTACATCTGGAAAGTAAATTTCAGTGTACCTACGGATTATTTGAAGCCGATGAGGATCCAGTAGTTGTTTTCCAGAGTCACCAAAGCAGCTATATCTTTCAGCTAATTTTCTGTGGTCAAAGAGTTCTGGAAACAGTCTGTGTAACAAAAAAACAGAAAATTCCCCAGGTGAAGAAGCTTCATCTAAAAATTCATTGAGATCCTGAGCGTCCAGCATGTAATCTGAGGCAATGACATTACTCCTGTCCAAGGACAAACCTTCCTCCTGCTCTTTATCCTCCATAAAATGAGAGGATTCGACCTGTTCAGTCTCATAAAAACTGGATGATTGCACATTCTGTTGACTGTTTTCCATTTCCCTTTGAGCCCAAAATCTATTGAAAAAATCATTGACTTGAGGCAAACACTCCAACTGCCACACAGCTGTATTCTTCACAGAAGGATAACAAACTTCCACATAGTTACGGATAAGCTGCAGATGAAGAGATTCAAGTTTCCTTTTGTTGAGAAAGCCGCATGCACTGCAGCTCCTGCCGAACTCATCGTCACTAAAGAGCTCCGGGAAGAGCTGCACTAGCAACCGGCAAGCCAGGTCTCCGCCTGACGTGCTTTGATCCATGATTTGTTTGAGTTCCGTAGAAGTCAGCTGGTACTCCGGGGGAGGCTTGAAGTCTGCAACGGACTCTGCTGGACTGACTTGCTTTTTAATTCTGCTAACCTCCAGAGACAACAGGTCAACTTTACTATGAAGCTGAGTCATATTGGTATTGAGGGTGTTAAGCGTGTAAAACATTTTCTGTATCAAAGAATATATATTTGAGTCTGAATCTGCTGTGGCTGCTGCTACAGCAATGGCTGTGGCTGAGTCTCTTTTGCGTTGGTCGTTCAAAGTCCGAATTTGTGACGGACTGCTGGGGTTGATTTTTTCAAACAACTCATAAGAAGCAAACTGCTCTCCTCCTGGTGGGTTCTTCTTCTCTGTGATTTTGTGTGAGATGCCATAGAGGGGTTTTTTATAAGATGGAGTGATTATGTCACTGAAGGATTCTTCTTCACAGAGCCATGTTACATTAGAATTCTTGTTCTTGTTTGGCTGCTCTGCATTTACCTGAGTGGGTGAGCCAGTGTCTTTGTTCCTCATGTTTGAAAGGGAGCCCTTCAAATAAATAAACAATGTGTTAGTAAGACTGCCTGAAAAATACTAGCTATAAATACGTGCTTCTCAAGCAGGCACAGTCACATAAATATGCAAACTCAAATTTTCTCCAAGGGACTTGTGTTAAATAATCAAAATTAATAAATTCACTAGGAAAAATAAAAATACAGTAAAGCGTTATTTAGGTTTTTTGCTTTTTGTCTTTTGGCTCATGGCTTTCTCCATGGAATAGAAATGCAATAATAATTCTTCATACCCTCTACCCACAGAGCCCTAAATACTCTCTCAAATTAAGTATCATTAGGCTTCACCTTGCATATGAGGATCTTGGGCTGTGGAGAATTTGGGTGGCAACAAGTCAGCAACAGAGCCAAGAATAGCATCTAGATTTTCTGACTCCTAGTCCTGTGACCTTGCCACTGCCTCCAACAACTGCATTTAATGTTCCAGCACTCTCTTTAGGTTAGCTTTTGAAAATGTCACAAAGGATACAAAACACAAAAAATGATGCTTATTCTCTTCTTTCTGATGTGAAAGGCTTATATATATATTTTTTTATAAAATCTTTATAATGGTGCACAACTCCTAAACAAATTCTAAAACTTATTTTTTAAAAGGTATTCTATTTAAATACTAAAAACTTAAAAACAGAGTGAAAAGTACTTTGGTATTATTTTTTTTTAAAGGAAGCCTAAGATTTCTTTATTTCTGAAATGCAAGGAAGTTTAGACCCAAGGGTTTCTAATTTTCTAAATTATTTATATAAAAATATTAATGAGCTCTTAATGTTCTCAATGTTTTGTAATTCTTCCTCATTGCTTGAAATTGGAACCAAACATTTTTACCATCTCACAGGGAAATATACAGGGCTTGAGTGTTTGGGTTTTTTCTTTTACAAACACATGGATATTGCAAATAATTCTTATAAAGTTAATCAGATACAACAGAATCAAAATCCAACATAAGAAAACACTCCAAAAATTTTAGAGAAGACTGTACAGAAACATTTTTCTTGGCTCGTTCTACAGAATATTAATTAGATAAAAACTACAGAATTTGCACTCAAGTATTAAAAGGAATGAAACACAGACTTGAGGTCTGAGCTGAGAGCCACAAAAAATTTGAAATTCTAGTAAAGACTCCACATTATGTCCTACAGTAAGGAACTTGAATTAAGGTTTCTTTCTGAAAAAACACAACTGTAACTCATGAAATCAATGTGGTCCTTATGTGTATTCACACTTGGCATCTGGTTAACTGCAGTGACAAATTGAATCTAATTACTTTTTAATTTCTAATGCAACATATACTCAAAAGAGGCTCAGAAAGAACAAGCTGGTTTCCACTCCATGTTTAGAAACCAGCACTCAATTAAACTGAAGCTGTGTTCCCAAGTTCTGCTCTCACATCATACGACCCTACATATGAAACCCCGTGTTTTCTCATCCAAAGCTCTGTGGATGGAGATACAATCAAATGAAAGTGTCATGTAAAGGTAATGTATTTCACAGTGCACAGAATCCCTAACCATGGTGGTGCCTAGGACACCTGACCTCCAGGTCCCATTCAGAAGACTGTGCCACTCCCAGTAAAGCACATTTGCTACGAGGACAGCGAGGAACCAGTCCTGTAACTGCTGTTAAAGGGTGGCTTATAACCCAGAGTAGAATGATAGACCCTAACTAAACCAGCATTTTGTGGCTTGTAAAATACCAGAACCCAGACCAAACTGTGAGCAGACTGAGATCCGCATTGCTCCCATGTAACCTGTAGGCTCCTACGCTGGGACTAAAGCTATCAGATACCACCTATACTTGTCAGTGGAGAAAAAAGAGGTATTTCCAGATGGTGACAGAGCTCTACCACACAGATATCACCTGAAAGCAGGCCATGAAAATGTCCATGGACAAGAAACACAGTACTGCTCCCCAGTCAGACACCCAAACTGAATTACCAATTATTTCACTGTTTTGTGTAAGTATTTCTTACACAAACAATGAGACCTGCTATGTAAGTAGTCAGTTCTTCCACTAACACTCCTGTTAACAGAGAATATCCTAAATATTCCTTTGCATATGGCATATGATTCATTCAATTCCTGTTCAAATAGCTTGCCATGGGCCACCAGATGCCTGTCAGTTCTCACCTAACCCCCTGCTGTTTATTTTCCCTAATTAATTATATAATAAAACTTGGCAATGTGAGGGTATCTTCTATTAATGCACACCTCACACACAATGTCAGGGCAAAGCAATATTATTAGAATGTGTGTTAAAGAACACAAATTTATTGTCTTAAATATCTTATTACACTTTGACAGTGAGACTGTTAAAGTGTATTATCAGTTTTGGACACGGTGCTCTGGAGCTCCTGGTAAGAACTACACAGATCTCTGCTGCATTGGCAGCAGAACCTCTGCCCTGTCACTAAGGTAGCTCACAGGGTTTGGATCTGGTTGCAGGATGGATTTGGTTATCTGCATTTCAGAAACACACAGGCAGTGTTTGGCTAACAGATAACAAAATATCTGGGCCTGTATTTAAGGATTTTTTTACTTCAGATGCATTTTAATTTTCCTTACTTTTGCTTTAAATTATCTTGTCTATAGTTTCCATCTGAGGACAGCACTATCCAATATCCATAAATATATAGCTGTTTGCAAATTAAACTAGTATTTAATATTTTTAATTAGTTTTTTATAACATTGATCTTTAAACATCCATGTATTTCAGATAATACTACACCCATTTAAGATGATGAGCTCCAGTGTACCGTCAAAAAAGAAGCAAAAATATTGTCCTATGAGACTCAGTGTACACAAAATAATGCTGCTTTGTATACTTCAACTGCACAGTAAGTTTTTATGTTCTAAATGCTCTTTCAACATTTGCAAAATGGAGCATTTTGGAGAACTTCGACCAATACAAGAAATTGTGAAATAGTCTTTTGCATTCTTTTTCAGAGTCCTAAGCCAAGTTTTAAAAGTTGCTTAGTTATTGTTCTCTTCCGTGCTCTAGTCCAGCTAATTTATGACCTTTAATATGCTTAATAAACAAAGTCTAAGTATCTGTAAGAACTCAGCACACAATATTGTAGCGAAGGAGTAAAGAATAAAAAAATATATGAGCAAGAAACATAGAAAGATTTTATCAAACACATAAGAACTTGTAAAAGTCTTGTACATTAATTTTTTAAACCTACAATCCTCTAAACTCTTCTTTTTAAATAAAATCAGGGGAAATTAATTTCTGGTTATGAAGTAGCATTCAGAATTTAAAAAAAAAGTCTTCAGATAGAAAGTAATTTAATAATATAATCATCAGCCCAATAAAAAATACAGCTTTATTTATATTTTATATAGAAGTCTATGCCATGTGTAGTAAAAATATACTACGAGAACAACAAAAATCATTTTCAAGAATGTTAAGATTGAGGACTATTTCTGGTTATTTAACTAAATATGCTGATGCACTGGGGTCTGCCAAAACTGAACTTTCATTGTTATTACTGGGTCAATTGCTAATATTATAAATCCAAAGTTATAATTAATTTCAAATTAAATGTAAAAATTTATTAATGGCAAACCTTAAACAGTAAAATACAAAGCAAACATATTTCAGAGAACATTATAAAGCTCTTTTAAGAATCTGAATGTAAAGAAACAATTGTAAAACGAAAAAGGAAAAGATAGAAACTATGTAACAAGATTAAAACCTACCTACAACAGGCATTCAGGGAAAAAAAACAGCCCTGAGAAGTCAGAGAGATGAGAGTCAAGAAAAAGAAATACAGGGACCTATGGCTACAAAGGAGACATGAAATGTGCAAAGACAACATGGAATAACTGGTTAGGTAGCAGAACAGCAGAAAAGGATATGTGCATCAGAGTAGGTCACAAACTAAATATAACCCAGGGCCTGAAGTTATTCAAAAGAGGATGAATTTGAATCTAGGTTATTTTAATAAAGTGCTGAGTGTGAAAAACAGGAGGTCATTATGCTGCTCTAGAGGGTGTCCGGAGAGATGTGACTATCTAACACTGGACACTAGTCTTTCAGGACACTTAAAGGGAGCCACAAAAATATAAGGTGACTCCTGAAGAAGAGCTGAAAACAGGGAATTTTAGTCTTAGAAAGGACAACATGAAACGAATTTTCCCACATGCAGAAGACTCTGCTAGATCACTGCTCTCCCTATTGAAAAGAACAAGGACAAAAAGGAACTTGCTCAGTTTCAGCAAAGATTAATTAACATCTCCCATTGCTAGAGAGGTGAAACACCAGATCAGGATAACAGAGAGACTGGGCATCTCCTTCATAGCTTGCCACAAGTGGGAGGCTGAGCCATAAGTAGTAATACATTCCACTCTTGATACGCTGAAGTCTTCTGCATCCCTGCATTTTTATCTTTCAAGTAATGCACAAATTTATACGTGTCTCACATTAAGTCTGTGTCAGAGAAGGAAGAATTACAGCCCTAATTCTATCATTGAGGATGCAGCTGATGGACTGTGTGATGAAAGGGACTGTGATCAGTCATGTCCCATTAGTCCAAATCACTGCCTGCTCCCACGTTCTCTGACAAACAAAAACGTACTTCACATGAATGAAAAACTCTAACTGTATTTCATAAATACAGTCGCTCCCATGTTATTTAAAGAACACCCAGGCATGTGTGCAAACTGGCTTAAGATCAGCCTCATTTCCTTCCTTCAAACTCATTATCAATGCAACTCTAGTTAAAAGACTTGCATCTTACTAATAACAGCAATGAATTTAGCCTAAGAAAGATGAACTGAAAATCACAGTGATGTATAGAGAAGTCACCTCTTGCGTAAAGCGCCTTTTCTTCACGCTGGGTAAGGCATCTTGCTGGCCTCCTGAACCATCACAACCAAGTGAGCTCTGTTTCCGTTTGTTGGAATCCTGTAGGCAAGTAACTGTGCCATCCAGTGAGTGTTTCTCAGCAGATCTGGATGTTACTGAGCAGTCTAGAGCTTCATCTTCATTTTCTGTTTCTACTTTCACATTTTTTTTAGGAATTTTTACTGAAAAAAGAGAAGGTTTAGAAAGATAAAGCACCCTCTCCAGAAAACCATGACACCCTTAATACAATCATCTTTTGTGGTTTCTTTTTATGAAAACTTGTTTTGAAGACCATCATAATTTTTTATGGCTTCTATGATAAATGAAATGTATGTCAAGGCCACCCCAAAGTCAAATTCACTTTTCCAGTAAATGACAGTTTCTTCCCCAAAGAAGAATCTAAAGCATAAAGGATGTAGAGCAGAACATATGAGTAACACAGATAATGACACACATTAGATAGCTTTTTAAAAAATATTAATGTAATTTGTCTGGATCTAAGTTCATTCCTTATCAGATAACAAAGACTTTAATTCAACAAGTATTTTTGCCTGACCAAAATGACACCAAGTACAATATTTTACCTTCATCGTCATCAGTGATTTCAGCTGAATTCATCTTCTATCTCACTGAAGAACAAAGCAAAAATACAAAAATAAACATCAGCATCTTCTGGAATCAGAAAACACCTACATCTCCTCTTATAATTACTTTTCATCTAGAGGCATTGGGCACTAACAGCCCACAGGTAACTTCCAGTCTTTCCAGTCTGTACATTTGTAACAACTACCTATTTTGAGTCAATTTCATGGCCATCTATGGACCTGTCAACATGCAAACTACATTGCAGACAACATACAGCAGCTGGAAAAATACTTAAAACTCCAGTTATTTGGTATGGAGTAAAGTAAGAAGTTATTCTAACCTTCTCTATAAAGTATCTGGGCAGCATAGAAATGGAAGCTAACTGTGTTAAACTCTCCATCCTGTGCAAAGTCACTACTTCTTATTACAGTCAAATGTTTTCATACTGTCACTGTGGGCGACACAAAGTCATGAAAGAAAGGAAACTCATTGTAAACTGTAATATACGTGCTGGAGTAACTTTTCATTTATAAATCTTTATTCTTTTTATATGGACTGCATCAATTCAAGCAGAACAATGCAAACAGATCTACAAGTAAGTCCTTTTTTTCCTGTCAGTCTCTAAATAATATAAGCACTTCTTGTAAGGAAAAACAAATGTATGTATTATGCTAGCATGATTTTAGCATTACTTCTCACATGAAAAACTCAGCTGTATTTCTGTTTACTTGAAAACTAATTTTGCAAATTACCTGGGTGCAAACATCAATCTCTGGACATGTTCCTGAAAGATATTCTAAATCTTTGGAGATCTACAAAGCAAACAACTTAATCAGATCTCACTGACCCTTACAGGGCATGCAGATGCAAACTGACACTCTCAACTGGTAAACTGGCGACTGGTAAACTGTCACGCTCCGCTCATGCTCATCTACACAGAGTGTTATGTTTACTTGGCCCAAGAACATTATTACAAGTGCAACTGAATAAAACCAGTCAATCTAAAGTGTATGTACAGCATGGGAGTGGGAATTATAATGAAATTCAAAAGAGAGATGGGGAGAGAATCTGTTATGGAAGGAAAAAAGGTCTGCACCTCTCTCATGAAAAATGCTGAATAACATTAATAAGTAAGTTTTTAAGATACTGTTAAAAAACTCTGTAAGCACTTGAATACTGTGTAAATATGAATTTTGTCAGCAACTGATGGCTGTAATGGCAAGTGTAAGGTCCCATTCTGGATTAGATTTTGTATGACTGCATTATAATGTGTAGTACTCAAACAGAAGATGAACAGAGTTATAAAATCAGCTCATACTGGGCCATCCTAGAAGCCAAAATACTCTTTGATGTGCTGATCTTCCACATGACCACATACAGCCTTGTAAAGGGCATCCTCAAGGGGATAACATGAAATTACCTTCATCGTCACGTATAAAAATAAGTGTCCCTCAGTTGGACACAGAGCGACTACAAACCCTTCCAATCTCTATGGCTTTTACCCACCGTAATTCCATATTTCAGGACTTGCATTTATGAATTGATTCGTATATAAATTATGGCAGCTTAACACTGTGGTGCTATAACCACGATACAAACTTTTCCAAACTCTGTAGACATGCAACAGCATGAAACAAAGTGGCCCAAATCAACTTCTGAACCACCTGATAAGGGCTGGCATGGGTTACTAATACCAAGTCTTACCAAGTCAATAGTATTTATGAATTTGCACACAGTCACTACAGATCTTTATGAAAAATCCTGCAACACTGTACTTCATGCAGCAGCATAAAAAAGCTATCCTGGACCTTACAAAAAACACAAAGTACTAACTGTTCATATTTTGTCCCGATATCCCAAATATTCAGTGGCGAGACCTTTCTTGCACTTTTCCAAGCTGCACTAGGCTTAGCTCTGAGGGCTGGTGATACAAGACCGACAAATGCCTGTGCTCAAGGAGTCTGACACATAGTCTTTGTGAAGGCCTGAGGTGAGAGTAAGCAAATCTGCCTATACCACTACAGGATATTCTATAATGGAAATCAAAACAGTTTTCCAGATAATCTTAGACTGATGTATCAGAGTTAAACACTAAAAAATGTTAAACACAGAGTCAGAAGGGCTATAAAGGTGGCAGTGGGTTGAACAACATAAAATATTTAGGAGGGTATATATGGAATGATATTTTCTTTTTAACTCCTGCTATTACTGCTCTTCAAATAGGAAGAATGCTTTAGCAGAATTCTTCTCAGAAAATACTATCAAACTGGAAGGAGAAGAGAAATGAGGATCTGAAGAAATACTCTTTAAACTGGAAAAAAGTGAAAACTAAAGCACATATCCTGGTTAACAGTTAACTTCCTGATGGAGGCAACATCAGGAAGACCAAAGCTATCCTTAACTCAGGTCAAATAACATTAAATCAAAACATTGTTTTACAGACTTGAAATACAGTTATTACTTCCTTTTTTCTTTTTCTTTTTTTTTATATTTGAAAACAGACAGAATACCATCAAAAGCAATAGTCAAAACCAGTATCGGAACCAATGAAGCCTACAAAGATTGGCTTTCATACCTGAACGCTTTGGTACCAAACAAAGCACAGGCTTCAACTTTTTCTTCTTTGGGAGCCCTAGAAATATCTGTGTCCTTATGTAGATTCCTGTCTTCTTTGTGAGGTTTGTAAGAACTCATGTATTATGAAAAAATGAAGCACATATATAACAGCCTCTGTCAGGAGATAGGATTCGATTGCCTCTTCGATCTCCTGCCTCAAAGGCCCACCTGCTCCCTCAGTCAAGCACGGATGCCCACCTCAACCTTCCATGTTGATAAACTCTCAAAAAAACAACCCACTTTTTTCCCCCTTGAGTTATTTTCCTTGTAATTCAGAGAGACAAAGGGTAAAGCAAGTAATCAGGTCTGCTCAGCAGTATGCACAAGGTTTGAGATGGAAAGGAAGAATTAAAATTTCTCCTCATACCAGCAAGTCACCGGCTTGATTCAACCATTTAATCACAGAATCACAGCATATTCTGAGTTGGAAGGGACCCACGAGGATCATCGAGTCCAGCTCCTTAGAGAATGGCCCACATAGGGATTGAATCCATAATCTGGGTGTTACTAGCACCATGCTCTAACCCACTGAACCTGTTTCAGGGTCAATGAAACCTTACTTATCAAACCACATCTCGCTTCCAATTTGAGTCATTAATAGACCCACTAGTGAGTAGCGAAGGGATAGAGGTGTCAACAGAGTAATTGTTTACACAGGAAATTAGGGTTTATGAGAAAGAGAGAGGTCTGAGTCTGTACCTGAGCATGTCCATGAATGTATGCCTGTCTGGTTCAGGTTAACAATAATTCTGTTGATTGTTTTAAGCCCACTAAAGATGAAGCATTTCAGATTCTTTCAGATTCTTTAAAATACTGTCTGCTGTGCATCAGTACTTATGAATAATTATTGCCCCTTTAAAAGAGGTAGCAGTGTCAAAATCTGTTTTGATTGGGGGACAGGTTGTGAGAGTAAGCAAAAACAAAAAACAAACTAAAAGATCTTGGGGCAAAGTACTGCAAAAAGCCATTGAGTAAGAAATCCACAGAGTAAAGCAAACACCTGGCAGTTGTTCCTTGTCATGTTGAGTATACAAAACATATTTCAACCTTTTTTCAAAACAGAAGACAAATATACTTATCATTCTCAGCCTAATAATGACTCAATGCTACCCAGAGGACAGCAGTTCGCTAGTTCTAGGAAAGAGTGAACACTATGTGCTGAGGTTGGGAGCCCAGGCCTGCAACTGGGACTGGCAGAGCAACCAGCGTTGGCAGCTTTATCTTGCTGTGATACAAGTGTGTGTGTGTAGTAAGTGCATCCTATTTTCTGGTGAGTCCTCTAGAAGGAGGATTCCAAAACATACCTAACACCTACAACACAGCAACTATGTCAACATCCAGATCCAAGGGGGTTGGGAAAGAAGGGGGAGTTCTAGCTCAGCCTGGCTGTCACTATTGGCCAAATTCCCTTCCCACAGATCCTGCTCATCAGACTAAATAACAAACAAGATAGCTCAACAAAGGGACTTAATATTCCCTACTTTCATTACTATTGCTTAGACACATGACTATATTCAAAAAACTTACTAGGTGTTGACACTAAACTGTACTGTTGTTCCATTTTGGTAACAACATTCAATATTGAAATGGTATTACCTGTGGTTAACAGAGCAGCTCAATGTACAGTGCCGTGCTGTGAGCTCCAAAGAATGGAAGAACATCTTAAAAGCAAGGTTTTGGAATGCTTCTCTGTGCATTCAGTGCTAACTATCACCCTGATGCTGCTTTTGCAAGTAGAGCGAAAGACACGACCCATTTATCAAAAATGTGCCTACCTGAAATATGCACTGAAGCCTTAAGGATTTAAAGCACTTGGGTTCAAAAGACTTTATGAGAAAGGGAGAAACTTGCAACTCATACTCTAAATGTATTTCAGTCTCATGTTATCTAGTGTAATGCATATTGTTTTTTAGACGTAGCATAAAAGTGGACTTAGTTATTGATACATTAAATGAAACTGAATCACTAGCTGGAGTTAAATCATCCCATAATGTGCATTTTCCTCCTCCTATTTATCACCTGATAATTACTCAAGTCTTAGCCTTGAAGGATGCTTTCCTGATCTGCCTTATGCTTGTGACCATTGTAAAAACACAACACAAAGAGAAAAGATCTTGCTGATAATTTAAGATGAAGACAGCTCTCTGTTTTTGCAATAATTCTTAAAGAAATCCTGAGTGATCACTTTCAAGTCCTGACTTAAAAAAAAAAACAAAAGAATTCCACCAAGAAAAAATACTGTTGCTCTGCTGTTTGTAACTGAAGAAGTAGGAAGTCTTTGAACTCCCACATCTAATGTACTGACAACTGAAAAAACAGCATGAAAGCCATGTAGAAAAGTGTAAAACTGTACACATGCTGTATGTGAAAAGTAATTTCGATTCCACAACACCTAATTGTAATCACAAAGGCAAGATAATCATTACCTTAACTAATATACTGTACTAAATTAACAATAATGCTTGTTATCAGTTTTATAGAAGCTGGCTATTTATAATTGAAATACTTGCATAACCCAGCACTGTTCAGTTCACTAATGCATGGTAAATGTGTAGATGTTGCTTCTTGGACGCACGTCATCCTACTAAATATTTTAGCGTCTTCAGGTAGGTTGGAAGGAAAGTCCCTAAGTCCTACTAGAAGAATGATACTAAAAATACAGGAGTTGAGACACTGTATATTATGGTTATTCCTTTTATAGCATCGTGGTAGTGCATTGCTTCATATATAAAACGCAGAGGCTTCGATGAAAAGTATTCGAGTGTTACTTGCTTTGTTCTTTAAATTTCAATCAAATATTAAAATACACGTTTGCTAGTAATATTAAATATGTGTTTAATAGCACATGCTCAATTCCCTTGTTTTCAGCATGCAGTGAAAGATACAACACTCCTCTTAAAGCATAGGTAACCAAATAAACTAAAGTACAGAAACATCAAAAAAGCTTATGTTTTAAGGAGATAACACTGGCTAAATTTTCTAAGGTGTATACATTGAACTGCTGAAAACAGCCAAAAGTAGCACCTCCTCTTACACAAGCCACCCTGCAACAGGACTTTATCACTAAATTGCAATGGCATTAAGCTACGTAATTAGAGTGTGGTTTACCCAGGGCCAATCAAAGCTATTGTCTGTATATTCACTCTCAGCAGTTTGATGCTCAGTGGACGGTCAAATGTCAGAGGTCCTGCTCCCCCTCTGGGTCTCTGCTGCCTGTATTTCCTAAGAAACACGCACTGGATACACCAGACAAAGCACCAGATGCTTCCCAAGAGAAGCCAACAGTCTCAGCTGGAGTGGGGAGGTGGAAGAAATCCTGTTCCACACAGCAGGTGAGCAAAGGGCTCCATGTGCCCGGCAACAGTGCGAAATTCTGCTCCTTGTGATGTTTCAGAAGACCAGACTGATTCCTACAGAACAGTTTGAAATAACGAGAGGGAACAAACATTCTCAACACCCAGCCCTGCAGTCCCAGAGGCAAAAAAGACTGGAGGTATGTGTCCTTTGTTCAGGCTCCCCAGGAGCTGCCTCCTGTTCAGGGTGCGTGCTGCTTTCCAGGCTGTCTCTTGGAAAGCTCTCCTGCTGGGCTGAGAGGGAAACCTAGAGAACTGCGAGTTCTGAGTTCTGCTTTTGGAGCCAAGTAATCTGCATCTTTTACTTCCTAGCTGTAACACTGGGTTCAATAATTTCAATATTGCAATTATCCTTGGGGTACATTTGATTCCTCCAATTTGTAAAAAACAATGCAACTCAAATTCAATTCAGCTGAATTACATATAAATACCACTCCAAGATGGAGCCAGAAAATGTATTTTTTAGAGGCAATGTTTGCCTTTTGTTCAGATCCACGAGCCAAGTATCTGAGTTTAAATATTACACAATTCTGACAAGGCTCTACAAATTTTGAAGAGGCAAAAGGTTGAAGAAGCCTGATACCTGAAACCAGCCTAATAAAAACCCCAGCAAAACAGGTAACTGATTTCAAATTGACTACCTGTCTTAAAAGAAACTGTGAGATACGAATTTCGCCTTTGTCAACTGAACAATGAGCAACCAGACAATACTAAAAAAGATGCTTTCTATTCTACCCATTTTGAGGCAGTAGGATGCTGCTAGTGACCCAAAGTTCAGTTTCTGAGTAAAATTTCTTCTTGATATCCAGTATAGACACTTGAAATATTAAATACCTTAAAAAACAGTGTTCCAATATTACAAACGTGTTCTGACTATAATGTACATATGACAAGTTCTAAAATTATGAAAAATATTTTTAAAGAACCAGCAGATGCTGTTGGAAGCACAACTCCCATGGACAATAACAATCCCTATACTTAACATAGTTTGAAAGCCTCCTTTGCTGCCCTGTGGAACAGGACAGGAAGCCTCAAGTCTCCACAGAAGCCAGCCTGCAACAAAGGCATTTTGCCAACAGGACTTAGAGGGCATGTTCTTAATTTGGGTCTTTTATATTTCGTTTAAGTTACATCTTAATATGCAGGTTAAATAAATTTTTTTTAAAAAAAGCAAAAATCACTCTTCTCAGTTTTCTCACAATTTGGCTAAAACTGGAGTTTTCTCAATCTGTCCCCAGTACTTTTACCAAACAGCAATTTAATCTTGCAGCAGTCAGCAAAACACTAACCTGGTTTATTTCCAGCATTAATGCATCAATTCATCTTCTCTTCCAGGATGCGTTTTCCCCATGTCTGCTAAAAACATTTTGTTTTCCTCAATGCTTTCCTCTCTCCCTTCTCATTATTTTAAAATGCTGCTCCATCTGAAATTTGTGCAGACAATTTTAAATCTCCTCCAAATTGGATTCAACTTTCCTTCCTCTTTATCCGTCGGACTTACCTAAGCTACAAAAATACTTAGCAAAGACAGAAAGTTCAGTGGGTCCCATGCTGAGTTTGATTTAGCAGGAGAGAAGAGGACAATGCATTAACATATACTGGTAATTACTTATTAGATGTCATCATTCAAGCAAATTCACAACCTGATTACCGGGTATCGGCCAGAAGGAGGGAAGAGGTTTTTCTCTCCCTGTTTAAATGCCCCAGAGGTCAGGCATACGCTGTGTTTATAGGTGGCAGCGACAAGCCCTACTTGCACTTCAATCCAAAAAGCTCTGGGACTGCGTCAACGCTGTGTGGAAGCCGTCACATGGCCGCTGGCCTGCGGCCGGCTCGCATTCTGCTGCTTCTGAGTTTGTTCCTTTCTATTTACAAAAGGCCGTGTGGACACACCGCGGGCAAAAGTAGGGGAGAGGCAGCGGGTGATGCGGGCAGGGAGCGCGGGCAGCGCTGGGGGCAGGGGCGGCCAGTCCCGTCCCGTTCCGTTGCCCCGCGGTGCCCTCGCCCGGTCCCCTCGGCGCGTGACCCGGCCAGAACCCACTCGAATTCCAGCGGCGCCACGCGCCCGGCGAGACCCAGACTCCGGCCCCGGCCCCGGCCCCGGCCCCTCGCGGGTCGCACGAGCTCCCGCGAGTCCCCCGCGCGGGCGGGGCGGGGGC
>VXBA01004365.1:1075849-1115512 GCA_013399895.1 Serilophus lunatus | reverse complement strand
GGCCGGGCCGGCGGTGGGACCGCCCGGCGGTTCCCAAGCCCCCGGCCGCGGTGCGCGTCCCGCACAACGGTCCCCGCGCCGGCGTGCCCCCGCGGTCCCCCCCGCGGGCAGAGCTGGGGGGTCCCTCACACGCACCGGCCGCGACACCCGCCCCGGGGAGCTGCGGCGGCCGGAGCTGCCGGCGCTGCCCGGAGCTGGCGGCACCCGTGGGAGCGCTGCCCGCCCGCCTTGCTGTGACCTTAACGCGGGTTTCTCTACTTATCGCCACGTAGGAAGGGCCGGTGTTTGGTGCCGCTTTAGGCTTAAGCCTGTGCTTAAAAAAAAAAAAAAAAAAAAAGTTATTCCAGTAAGTTGGTTTAATTCACATCCAAGCTTTTTCCCACGCCGGTTTAACACGAGATCGTTTCCATGCTCTGCGTTTGGGGGGCAGATGGCAGCAGTGATTTATAAAACAGACATCACATTCTTTTTTAATTAAGTATCCATGTAGATTTTATCTTCCCTGAAATTGACAGGAGCACATAAGACATTACATTAGTCTGCCAAATTATACGTGCCCTTTCTACTAACAGCTTGTAGAAAACCAAACAGTTTCCTAAAGATTAAAAAAATAAAATGATGTGGAAGAGCGAAGTCTGGTTTTGTAACCTATGGCCAGTAATGGCAATTATATTTTTTGGCTATATGTAACGTACCTCAGGAACTTGGCAGCTTTGTATGAAATGTTTTACTTACACAATGAACTCGGCCAGCGCTGCTGTTCCTAATAAATAGATTAATTTTGCTGTTAATAAAAGTACAGGGCCAAGTGCTCTAATTATATTGTAATTGCTTTACTTTTTTTTCTCTACAGTGAAATAAGTCTAAAGATATTTATAAAAGGTGTTTATTGTAAAATAAGTAGGTGAGGGCTGACACTGCCATGAAGTGGGATGGATTCTGTCCAGCATGAAGGATGTACCCGATAGAAGGTACAAGGCAAGTACACACCAGGCAAGTGGCAAGTAAATGTGAAAATGGAACACATGAGCTCTGAGCACTGCTGTGAACGTAACAGATAAATCTTTTTTTTTTGTTATCTCTGAACTTTTTTTTTTAAATTAAATGCAAACCCAAGTAAGTCAGCTGAGAAGTAACTGGAAGAAATCTCAGATAAATCTGCCCCATAAATAACACTTTCCTAGATGCTGTTTCCTTAGAATTGAACAATACAAAGAGTACATCTTAAAATAAAAATTCCTCCCCATTTCAGATTTCTGTCTCTTTCTTTAGAAGCAGTTCTCTAACATTTTGTTCTTTCACTACATCGCTCTTCTAAATTTATCATTTGGGGCTTTTGGTATGTTTACAGTGTCATATTCCATGAAAATCCTAACAGATAAATAGTTTGTTGATTTTAACTCTGACTGCTCTTTTTATTATTGTTATTGATAGACAGCTGTTAAAAGGAACCCTTAAAAGCAGGGACTACCAGCATTGTAACTCCTCCTATAACCACTGAATGAAGGATACATTTTATTAACAGGACAAAGTGTTCTGCAGTTAGTGGTTCCTTCTCTCTTTGGAGATAAAGAGCACATCCAGCCAACTTTTCTGAGTCTATTAGCACTATGAAGACTGCAGTTTACCGTATGATTTGCCCTCTCCCTTTATTGTAAGGCTAATTGAAGGCTTTCTTAAAGGGTACCATGTTTTAACACCTGGTCCAGCTGCTAAGTAGTGCTAGATCTCAGCTGGATTTTACTTGAATGCTTTACTTAGTGGGATTAAGTAAAGGCAACCATAAGGCAAGAGCAAGCCAGTGAAATCCCAAACTCAATTTCAGAGCCCTTGAGAAAATACTTGCCAGTTTGAACTCCACCTCATTTCTGCTGTATAGTGCTGGCCTGAGGCACTGTAGCTACTAGGGACCCAAGCCCAGGAGGAGACCTGAAGGGCCTCAGCTAAGCATAAAGAAGCACGAGCATATTGTTGCAATAACAGTATTCGACGGAAAGGAGCGAGCCAAGTTGTCTCCAGGCAATGCAGGTAGCAAGCTTAGATTGGCTTCCCAGCCAGACAAGTCCCATTTTTTTTCACCATTTGAACTTGTGCTACACACGTCATTTATTCAAATGTTAATTTTTCCCCCACTTCATGCCTTTGGCTCAAAAGCCACTCTGTGACACTTCGGCAATCTCTGAAAAATTCCAGTTCACCGGGGAGGAGAGTTGTGGTGTTCTAGCTAGAGAACTCTTAAGTAAAAAAATCACCACTGCTCTTGGGTACAATGAGCCATTATTGTCTTGACCAAATTGCAACTAGAGTTTAGACATCACCACCTACACCGATGTGCTNCGGAGTTAGTTCAAAGGATGTAGTCAGCTAGAGACTTCCCCTGGGCAGGGCTGCAGGACCAGGGTGGCTGGCAACGAGGGAGCAGAGCTGGCAGTGCTTGTCCTTGTGGCAGGCCCTGAGCTGGGAGTCAGAACAGCTCACTATGCTGAAGGTTGGTATGATGACAAGAGCTGAATTGTGATCCTAAATTTAGAAACCTTTTTGCTTCTTGTGCTGCAAACATTTGGGATAAGCAAGAATCCAACTCAAAACCTTCAGCAAGGCTTCTTTCTTGTAGATCTCTGCAATAGCCTACAGCACTCAGTAGGCAGAGATGTGGCATGAGATGTCGAAAGCACTTTCAGCAGCAACTCATTTTGGCAGTTTCATTCTGTAAAAAGTATTGCTATGGTACCAGCACATCGTCTATCACTTTTTTCCGCCACACATCTTGAAACTAGGCCACACTGGACCCAGACACAAGAGTCACAGAGTCCAGAAGGAAAGCAGATGAGAACCAGCGGTGTGCGGTGCCAGTTCCTTGAAACTTATATACCTTTTATGTTAAGACTATTGGGAAAACAAGCCCCCCTGGTGAGAAGGACAAACCCCCACTGGTAACCAGACTTCTTTCTGATTGCTCTTGGGATGACTTTCAGTGACTCTTGCATATTGTGTGTGCAGCAGATGGGGCGGGTGCCCCCTCTTACACGGCAGCCCAGGGCCCAACAGCAGTTGTCTGGAATACAGACCAATTTCTCAACCTGAGTGTCTCATATTTATTGCGGGCTCCTGTGGGCTGGCTCGGGCTCAAACGGGCTGGATGGAATGGGCTGGATTGCCCTCTAGAGGGATGACAGGGAGGCTGGCCCTGCCCCACACTGGGTGCCCAACTGGACTCCAAACACTGACTGTGTGTGTCGTGTCAGGAGTCAGGCACTGACTCACAGAAATTGGACAGGTACTTCAATTAGGCAGCTTGGAATTCACCTTAAATTATGTAGGTGTGTATTTGATATAAATAAACTTCAAAGAGACTGAATACGTTGGGGGGAAAAAAGGAAGCACGCAGGTTCTGAAATCTTTTGCCTTAGAATAAAATTTAAAAGGTCTGAAAGGCACTATTAAAAAAAATTATTACAATTAACTCATCTAGTTTGTAGTAAAATGTGTTCTGCAACTCCAAGTTTATAAAAACTGAAATATTTAGTGGCAAATAAGGTAACTTGATAACAAACTTTGCATACCTTCATGCTCTTCACTGCCAGTCAGACTGAAAGGACATGTATGGACACATTGCACAGGAATATTTGGAACCTCTGTTGGCCCACAGGCGACAATACTGAACAAGTAACATGCTGCGGGCAATATCCATACATTGCTGTAACCCAGGCAGAAATGAACAGTGGCAGACACCTGAACTTCATTTATATTTTTAAACTTCCCATGGCTGCAAGCAGTGTTGGAGGGTTCTGCCAGCAACATATTTCACTAGTTGGGAAAGCCTGGTTTAGAATTCCAGTTAATATAATTGCTTTTCTTTTTTCTCAAGAAACAGAATTGTTGTTACATGATACTCTATCTTTTTTATTATTATTTTTTATTTTATAGGAACAATGCTTCTTGTTCGGAGGTACAATGATTGGAAACTTTTCGAAGTTGCTATTTAGCCAGACCTCAGGGAGATGGGCAAGAAGTATTACAATTGTGTTGCTTGCTGAATCAAGGATATCAAAATAAAGAATCCAAATGGTATCTTAGGATTTTAAAAACAAGCCGTTTCATCTCCAAGTGCATGTGGGTTTGAAATGTTAAGAGTTTAGCTCACAAAGTTTCGTAAAAATGAACATTCGTTATAAGAAAACCCTTTTCTAGCACGAAGTAGCACCAGAGTGTACTGGCAAGACAGAAGATACGTAACAGTTGAGCACCAAAGAAAGAAGAATTTTATATAAAAGCTTTAAAAAAAAATCAGATCAAAGCTGCAGTGGAAGATGGAGTAGAACAGAAATGTAAAGGAGCTTCAAGAATAGAGTAACTTATATCTAGTGAGCAACTTAAATTCTCCTTCCGTGCTGCAGCAGTTTACTTAGACATCAGTTGCACAGATAACGGTTTAAAAACTGACAAATCTGAGCAACTTCCCTCTTGGAAGCATAAGCCTCTTCTAATCTCTTGGCAATGAAATTGCAGTTCTCTTTAGTTAGTTCAGCCAAGAACTGCACCGTTGTACGCTACTTCACAGCTTTGCATCTAAAAAGGAGTAATGCTCACTTAATGCACAGTCATCCTATTATTGACACCATAACTTACTCTGAACGATCAAACATTTATTCCATAAAGGTCTGTTTGCCAAGTTCTGTTTTACACCCCAAAGAAGTAAATACAGCCTGGAATGCCCTTTCTCTCAAAAGGTCCACATCTCCCAATCCAGTGCAAACAGTACACTCTCCTTTGTGTGCTAAACACCTATTTCTGTATCTTGCCCATTACATACAGAATATTTTTGACCTGTTGCATAGTCTCATACTTCATTATGTAAGTTCGAATTTTAGTAATGATATTAGAAAAAAAAATTGTGAAGTAATGTAGAAAACTAGGTTTCTTTGAGAACTCAGCTGGCTGATTTGCATTTTTTTTTTAAATGGAAGTAGCAATATTCAGATGGTGGGAATCCCCTTTGTTTTAGGTCCTGAAACAGCCTTTCTAGGTTTTATGAGTCCCAGCTGCTTCTGTCATGGCTAGCATGTTACATAGTCCTTTTGATGAAAAAACTCACTGTCTTAGAAGCTGCTAGTGATCCTCCCTTGTCAGTTTTCACCCCCACTAACTGTTGGGAAGCTACTCCAGAACCTCGTTCTTTGGGTGGGTGGGAACCTACCCATCTGAATTTGCATTAACATGGATCTCTGGTTCACAGCCACTAGATACTTTAATCCATCTAGTTACAACCCATCCGGTATAACCCAGTCACACCCTGCAGCAATGACTTTCAGAACATCATGAATTTAAAAGACATTTTATCCAACAAAAATTTCCCTTTGAAATTGGTGAAAATTTAGTCTGGACTGAATTTTTAATAAAAACGGTAGGTTTGGAGACCTGAGTTTACCAAAAGAACAGAAAAACCCCACCTGCTTAGTGGTTATTACTACAATAGAATGTGATTGAAATCAATCCATTTTCATAAAAGTTTATGTAAGAATTACTTCCAATCATTAGTACTATGATAATTTTGAGCAGCAGCAGTCATCTTTAAGAAATACTAGATGATTAAACCCTGTTTATTTTTCTGCAAAAATGTCTTAGCATTTTACATCTAAAAGTTGTGTATATCGCTTGTAGGCATACAGCATGTGAGGAGAGTGACATTCACAGTTTTTATATTTTGATATAAAATGTTAACATATTAACTTCCGTAGGTTGACAAGAGCAACAACATTGTTTGATTAAGTTACTCATACAGAGGCTTTTTCTGTAATGTTCTCCCACTAAACCCATTTTTTATGAAAATAATGATGCAAGCAACTAAGTGTAATTGTAGAAAATTATTGCTAGTGATTTGCATATGAAATACACACCTTTTACAGCCTCTAGTAGCATTGTTCAACCAGCTTATAAATAGTACAGCTGAAATGCTGCAAACAGAAAACAGTTTTCGATGGGCACATGCTATGAATGAAGAAATGTTCAGACACAATGTGCAGCTTGGAGGGCTTTCATCAAAACTAGCCAAGAGGGAAAAATGCCTCATTTCCTAACCACACTGTGTTTTGGATCAACTGGTCACATATAAAAAGCATCATGCTCATCCGCAGAGAGTAAAACTTTTTAAAATGAATGTTTATGGGTTTTTTTCTGTAGGGGAAAAAACTGTAATCTAATCTATTTGTACTTGTTTTAGATTTTTCTAATTACTTCTGTGTAACATTTAATTTTTAAAATTTGACATTTAATAAAATTTGAACCTTGCAGTTGAGGCAAGTCATTTGCTGTAAACATTGAAGGCATAAAAAAGTCTAGTTTTAAAATACTGTAGTTTTTGCAAGTAAAATACTTACTTTTGTGTACAATTTTAAAACTGCTGATCATTGTTCTAATAATAAAGCAGAGTATTTTTAGTCTTTGATATATGGAGGAAGGGATGAAGGCAAAGTGGAATAGGGTATAAAGAAAATTTCAAAGCAGGACTTTTAATAATGTTGCTGCAAAATTCCAATTCTCCTATACAATCGTATCAAAATATGGCTCAAATGGAATTTTATATATAATTTTTTTAAAATTTAGACAAATCTGAGAGCTATTGTTTAAATTATCAGTGGAACACCTGCCTATTGCAATTAGTCAAGAGCAACATTCAAGTATGATACAATCCCCTCTTTTCTCCTGTAGACAGACTTGCAATTTCACCGTGTTATGTCGGTGCAACGGTGCTTTCCAGTTTAGTAAGTAAATTGTCATCTTGCTTTTTCTATTTTGGAGAAAAAGGTTGCCTTTCCTCAAGAGATGCACGCTGATAAAAACATTTTGTAAATAAACATGAATTAAAGTCAACTTCACGCACTGCAGAGAAGGAACCTCCTACACACGGGGGAGCCCGAGCATTCTCTGGCTTCTGTCGGGGGCTGGGAATACAGCAGCAACACCGGGAGCTGCGGGCAGAGTCACGCACAAGTGCAAATGCATGAAGGGGTGGACAAAGGTGACTGCATGAGGCTTTGGTGTATCGATTGCTGATGTGTTTGTTACCCTCTTCTCCCTTTCACAACGCATAGCAAACTTTGTACTTAATCTTTTTGGTTATTTTAAAGGCATTTGCTATCAGAATTTTAGCTTAATGGCTACTTTCTCTTAGCTTTAGAAAAATAGACTTGGTCTGAAAAAAAAACACATGAATGCTCATTATGTAAAAAATTAATGCATTTTAGGGATTGATTTCTGAAAGGAAAAAAAATATATATACTTCAATGCAAAGACCATCAGAGCAGATGACTTCCAGAACTGGAAACATTCTTTCCTTTGAACTGCTTTGAGACCAAAAAGCTTTAGCTCTTTATTTTCTATAAAACACTGTGCAGGTAAGAGTACTTTGAAGACTACAAAGAATAAAAAAAAGTTTGATGCCTCACTCTTCTGTGAGCTTGAAGCAGCTATTGAGAGTAGGGACAGCTAGTGATCTGACCCAGATGCTGCTTCCTCGACAAATCGGCAGCATGGGCAGTTGCCTGAGTTAGCCTTCTGCGTTGATGAAAATTCAAACACTATCTGCTCAGAAGAAAAAGCCACAGGGAGATCTCACCAGCAGGTTAATCCCTGAGGATGCTGGTCTGGCATCTTTAACACTGCTTAGGGCAAGAAGCACTCCCCAGCAGCTCCAGAGAATGCTCCTGTAATGTTTCCATTAAACCAAAAAGAGCTTTTCAATCTTTTAGCAACTTCTATCAAGTTCAACACTAAGTCAAATATTGGCTGCATGTGCACTCTTTATTGCAAACAAGACAAGGCACATGCAGGGTTACATTAAGAGAAGCACAGCCAGCTGATCAGGTGTGCCAGGCCATCAAATCCATACAAGTCCAATAAACCTGGTAATCTCTCCTACACCTGGCCAGAGGCAGGGCTCCTCCATTCCTGTGTTCATTACTGGATTCTTCTGCAAACCAGAAGTTCCTCATTCGGGTCAGAGGGAATATCAGTCCTTCTGCAGTGTCCAGGGAACTCCTGAACAGCAGCATGACAGGTAATTTTCCTGTATGGGCCCTTTTTGGCCACCGTTATTCCTTGCGATTCACATACGTCAGCTTCCACGTTTGAGCCATCCCACTTCCTCATGTTCACCCTGTGGTCATGCAGACAGAACCACAGCGTGGCACATAAATGTGCACATGGTACCTTCCCCCTTGAGCAGAGAAAGCTCACTTGTTAGTCTAGAGGATGGCTGGTATGGACAAGGAGGGAGACAGAGTGTCTTTGAATAGCTGGAACTATTTGGACAGCCTCTCTCCAGCCAAGACGAAAGAGGAGAGATTCTCTTTGAATTGCTGGAGCAGGCTGGCCAATCTATCCACAGCTGGGCCCTTGATGTCTGCTCGTCTGCTCATCTTTAGCACCAGGGTGCTGGCTTATGAGGACTGTGTGTGCTCCATACAAACTTCCACTGCATGGACTGCAGGCACTGGAGTTCATCTGCGTTTTCAGATGTCTGGTTGTTGTTCAGGCTGCTGCAGATCACCTCTGCCACTGATTTCCACAGACACTGGATACTACTCTCAGTGGTTGCCCACTCTTACCTCAATAGTTCACAAGATCTTCCTTGAGGAGATAGTTTTCCTTGGTGCTCAGCAGGAGCTGTCTCCATAGACTGGCGATTTGTATTCCTTTCCAAATCCCTTTGTTGATGCCCCAGTTCCTTACAAGAGATCCCAGCTTCTAGGCTTCCTTGCCCTCTAATTCCTGACTGTTGACTGCCTGCCTTGCAGCATCCAGGTAATAACCTCACCAGGCTGATGGCTATAACCCTTGTGTGTATCTCGCAACTTATTCAGGGATAAGAGCTGGTGATTTCTGTCTTGTTCATGATTTCTCCCTTTACTCTCCTGTTCTTGTGACTGTACTGCTGCACAGCTGGCTCCCTCTCCAACTCCACCTCCTGCCCCCTCTCAGGAGAAGCTTCCTTCCTGACTGAGTAAATTGACTTTTACCTCCACTGTTTCTTCTTGACTATAGGGGTGATTGATGGAGTTGAGTTGGGTCTCTGGCTTAGCCATTGTGCCTGTTTGTGTGTCTTCATATCCAGAGACTACCTCTCCCCTCTGATGGTGCTGAACAGTTCTTGGTAAGCTTAGGCCAAGCCCAGGCTAGTGCGAGAAGTTGCATCCTTTTAACGTAGCCAGGGCATCCTTTTTTCAGAAGTTTGATCCCTTTATCAGATCCTGCATTTGTTTACTGGTCAAATCCCACAGATCAGAAATAAAAACTGATCTAGATACCTCGCCACCCACGACCACAAGCCCTCAGGGCATATCCCTGTGTGATATTCCTAAACATTTAGTGGCTGGATACAGATTTTCGAGACACATTGATGTAAGCATTCTGGTTACCCAGTGGTGTTCAAAATACTGGAGTCATTGTAACAAGGTGGAAAACCACCCTGCAGGATGTGAAAGGGAGTGTGCCATTGTCTGTTTCCTCCACAAACTGTCTCTCAGATGAAAAGAGGGAAAAGGTGTAATTGTTAATTATCTCCACGAGATGGTTCCCAAGGTACTGGGACAGCAGCAACAAACACAAAGCCCAAAAACCAAATTAGGCTTAGGGCCAGTGTTTTCATCATAGTTCTCCAAGGCAAAACACAACTGAGTGCTACATAGCACAGCAAACTGCAAAAGACAAACCCAGTCTTCGACAAGGTCTCACTCTTGAGCATGACATGGAGTCGGTAAGGAAATAAATAACCCTGTGTTAAGAATGAGTTAATGCCACAACCAGCAATAGCTAAACAGGTATAGTAAGTTCCCTCTAGCACACTCTGGTCAAATGTCNTATATATAATATATATATATTTGACACTCTGGTCAAATGTTTTATCACCTTGAGCCCCCCAAATGGATATTGTCTCTTACAGAGGTGTTTCTGGGATGAGATATATCTGGTGTTAGACACGTCTAACCAAGTTCGATTTGATATATCCCACCCTCTGTGCCCAGAAGACAGGAAGTGCAAACAGCGTTTCTCTCCCATCTAACTGAGGGAGAATGGAGGTTAGAAGCAAACAAACAAGTTGAGTTTTTTTGTCATGACTTGCTCATTTACTAAGTTAAAATACTGAATGTGCAAAATCTAAGTGTTTAAAAGCAGGTGAGGGGACCTGGAGAGTAAAAAGAGATGCTTTTAAGAACATGAGGCACTTTTAGTAGACTATTTCCCCTTGGTATTTCCTGGTGCTTCAGCTCAGTGAGCATGGGTGGGGGCAAGGAAACTCTTGGACCAGAAGAGAGAGATTTGTACTGAACTACTTTTTTTCCCTCAAACAGTTTGAAGCTGCAGTCCTAAAGGTCAAAAGTATTGTGAGAAACTGAAATTGATGCTAGAAGAAAAGGACACATTTTTAGTAGGTTCTTCTAGAAATCTGTGAACATTAACAGATAGGGAAGTGTCTCCAGACTCATCTCCAGAGCCAGGCAACAGTGAGAAAATTTGTGGGTTGGGTTAAAGACAGTTTAATAGATAAAAGAGAGAAAAATAAAAACAAAAGAATGAAAAACAAGTGATGCAAAAGCAATCACCACCAGTTGACTGATGCCCAGACAATCCCCAAGCAACACACACCCTGGAACATCTCCCAGTACCCCATCCCCAGTTTTTATTGCTGAGCATGATCCTATATGATGCAAACTCTCTCTGAGGTCAATTGAGATCAGCTGTCCCAGCTGTGTCCCCTCCCCACTCCTGACTCACAACCAACCCCGTCGCTAGGTGTCAGGGTGAGGAGGAGAGAAAGCCAGTGCAACCACTGTTGAGCAATAGCCAAAGCACCAGCAGGTAGGTTGGCAATGCCGTTTTAGTTACACATCCAAACCCTGACACTGTATATATAGGATGCTACAAAGAACATCAATTTCATCATGGTAAGACTCAGTATAGTGGGCTGATTTTGTCAATTTAGTTTGGTTTAAAAAGCAGTTGGGACCTTGTCCTGTATTTTGTGCATCAGTGGAACGGTCCAGCAATTCCATATTTAGGATAAATCCACAAGAGCAGCCAACAGGTATGTCTGGCTGAGAAGCTGGGTGACTGAAGCAAATGGTGTGAATGCCTTACTCAGCTGCCTCTCAAGACCACAGGCCTCCTTCTTCCTGACATCCTTCCAGAGGTAGATGGGAGAAAAGGAATCAAGGAGGCAAAAATAAGATCAGAACAATCCTAAAGGTTACACCACTGCTCAGAAATTGCATATAAGGTGTGAGGAGGGTATTAGTACACAGCAAAGACTAATTCACCCAAGTTTGACAGACAGCTATAATAGTTTGCTTGGAGTTTACCTGGAGGAAACAAGACAACAAAAACTTCTGAAGAATTACAACAAATATCTTAAATATAAGATTACATGATAATATTGATAAGGGACAATTAACGTTCTTGTTTGTAGTTTTGGGGTTTTTTTTAATTAAGGTTTAATCATTTAAAAGCAATCACAACATTCTGGTGATAAAATATAAAAAATGATAATTAATAATTGATGATTCTCCTTTATTACTAACAATTACAAACTTGTACTTTTATGAAAAAATAAACCAGGTATACATTGTTTTGCAGTATGTTTAATAATTCTTTCACACCCCTGAGGTGAGGTGACTCAGAATATCTCCAGCACACACAAGCTTTTTTGCAGCCCTAAATCATTATGAACAATTAACACAGATGTAAGACAAAGAGAATATGATGTATGGCTCCTACTATATGTATTATGTAAAAACCAGAGCCAAAGAAAACTGAAATTTGACTCTGGTTGAATTTAGGTATTTCTTTCAAGCATGTTTTACACTATCAGAACTTCAGGGAACTTCATAGGTAACTGCCTGGGATAATCCACACTTCTCAGTGCTTCTCTTATGTCTCCAGCCTTCCTGCTGTAGCAAAAACTAACCCAGGGAGAAGTGCCAGAGTCTTGGGAAGAGAGAAAATGCCAGGGCAGGCAAGACAGAAAGAGAAAGCAAGAAGGGATGTCGTGTTGAAGCCATTCTCCACAACAAAGTGAGTCCTGAGCTCTGGATGCCGCTCCTAAACAAAGACTGCAACTCAAGGTGGCTTATTATACACAAAATATTATGGCGTAATGTAGGCAGAGTGTACACAGAGTATTATGTACATCACAAAAAGATGTATTTTCAGTATATTTCTAGAGGATAGAGTTTTTATTTACATTTTACATTTGGTGGAATGCAACACGCTGGTCTATGACAAACAAGCTGTGTGACGGGGGAGGGAGTGCAGGGGGAAAAGGAGGGAGGAAAGAATTTAACAGAAATAACTCCACTTAGTGTTTGAGTGAGGGATGTAATGAAATCTGTTTGCTGTGCTAGCTGTCTCCAGATTGAGCTGTAATTACACCACAGAAGGAAGAAAGGTAGCTGAGTCTCAATCTAGATCATTTATGTAAACTCAGCCTTCTTGTCAACGCCATTCTCAGATTGCACGCGTGCAAACCACAAAAATCATCTCCTATGAACAAAACAGAGACAGTCTCAAATTGCAGGCTTCTGATACACATTATATGCTCTCTGTAATTGGACTTGAAAATTCAACACACTAACGTTCAAAACTTCTCCAATATTTCCTGCATTTTATTCAGTGCAGGGACTACTCACAGAGGAGCATTTCTGCTTCCTTTCTGCCAAAGGCTCATGTCTAGCCTTACAAATTAACATTTATTTGTCTTAAATTAACACAAGTGTCACAAACATAGGAAATTCTTTTGTGTAAGATGCTGTTGAAACAAACTGCTGGATCTGAGGGAGGGATATTCCCTCCCTCCAAAGAGTTGGAAAAACCTCATTCTTTGACACAGGCACAGTATAAACCCCAGGCAATCAGTTCCCTTAACAGAGCCAAATTAATATTTGATTAAATATTTTAAAGCTCCTACTTACCATGCTTGACACATTTTCTCAGCAAGTTTCTCAAATACAGAAATCATTAGGCACAGGGTAATATTATATTTTAATACATAAAAACAGTGTGGAGACACGACTGCGCACAGGCAGAGAGAGGATTTTTCTCCCTTAATCCCCCGAACTGCCCTTCTCCTTGGATAAGCAGGTATGTTAATTCCCGGTTTCAACAGCTCACTCTCTGGGTAGGTTTAAGTGAGTTTCTTGTGGCACCTGGATCTACACGCCCTTCCATCCTTCCCTCCCTCCCTCCATCCCTCCCCTCTGGCAGGAAAACCACTGGCCTCCACCCTGGCGCCGTCCCTGCTGGTGCCCAATCAATACCAACTTATTTCCTGTCCATTTGCTGAGGTCACGGAAACGGGACTCATTAATTATTTCTACTGGTGCAGCCTCAAGTGCGCTTCTGGCACGACAAGCGAAAGCCTTTTGTGACCTTTTTTCTTTCCACTCCTGAATTTTGCTGGTGGTGGTGGTGGCAGCAGCCGGCACACGATTGCCAGTCGGGCCGGGACGATGAGGTGATCAGAGGCGGGAGGCGTCGTCGGTGTCCCCACTCTGTTGCTTCCACCTGTGGATGGAGAAATGCTCCTCCTGCAACAGCAGGTCAGGAAAACCTGGTCACAGCGTAGACTATGTTGGTCAAGGCGTCCCTGGCCTCGGAGGGAGGGAAGTGCTCCAAGGCTGCCAGTGCTCTGTTTCCGTGGCGGCAGCAGAGGTCGATGGCAGAAGTCACACCTTTCCCAGCCTTGATCGCTTCCTGCAGCTGTCAGAAAACACAGGCACAACGAGGGGGGGGTGGGTTTCAGCAGTGCCAGCGTGCACAATTATCGCTGGGAGCACAGGGCTTCCACCGCCCCTTCCCGAGGTAAAGGCAAAACAGAAGCCATCAGACAAAGCTCTTAAATCCTCTCAGCTGCTCTGTTTGGCTCCCCAGTACAGCGAAACTGTGCATCATTTAAACCGTATCACCCATTACTTCATCACTTGAGAAATGCTGGCTCTTCATAGGGCACACTTAAACTAAAAAACATTAAAATTTTTAAATATCTGGGCATTTCACATCTCAGCCATTGCCTGAGAGCTTTTGTGCAGAACTGGCCGCTTGCTCACACTCTTGTTTTCTGCAGTCAAAATCCGCATGTCACAAACACCCATCCCATTGCCTGCTTTTAGAAACCAGCATAGGATGACACAGGTTTCTCTTTATAGACCATCTGATTCTATTTGTCACAGTGGACAAAAGCAAATTTTATCAGTAAAATGTCCTGAACAATCATACTGAGCTACATTCATTCTCATTAAGGCTATGGAATTTGACAAGGCTTGGTGATGCACCATATGAGAAAGAAAATACTTTCATGGAACACATTGCAAGCTGCTGGAAAGATTTGGCACCTAAAAAACTTGGGTAAATGACAGGTTAAATCTCCTATGAAATAACACAAAAATAACAAACAAAACAATTCCCCCCCCCCCCCCGTACCCAAACTTAGCTGAAGCTCTAAATAGTAAATGCTCTTATTAGGGGCTTTTTTATTTTTTAATTATTATTTTTTTCTTGAACAGCACCATGAGACTGTCATGACACTGTTAACATTTTCCACTCTAAAATACAAGTGTTCCCAGATCAACTCTAGTCTGATGCCGCAAACAAGACCAGGTAGATCTTTGGGATTTGATTATTCCAAAAGCATTACAGCATTTCATGACTTTTAATGTACCCCACCTGGATTTCACAGCTGCCTGACATCACAGTACCAGCTTTTAAAAAAAGGGGCTTTTCTTGAACATAGATATCTACAGAAACAAATTGTACAAGATCTTCTAAGTCATGTTTTCCATCAATATACAGCTCAGTGCCCAAAGTAATTTAAAAGTATATCAGCATGACCTTACCTATCTAGTTTAAATCATGTAAAAAAAAAATCTAAGATGTAACCAAATTGTAAGTCACACACTTTCTATACATACTTGCATTCATACAGAATGAATGATGGTTCTTATCTGAATACAAAATGAAGTGGATTCATTATCAGTATTTAAAGATGAAATTAGCTGAAAGCACATTACAGAACTTGAGTGTTCAAGTCCTAGTTCATAAAAATTTTATTCTCAACTTCAGTTAGAATCTTCCTGCACTGTGTGCTGGAAAGGAACTTGCTCTGAGGCATAAATGCATTGCACAGCTAATTCAACATGTCTTCTAATGAACAGGAATCAGCCATATATCCACACTCTGCAGCAAAAGTGGGGATAGAGGAGATGAGATGCTCTAGCAGCATGAAAAGGTGTCTCTTCCCCTTTCTTTGAGGCATGACTTTGTGAGACAGTAAAATCCACACATCTTGAAGCAAACTCTGCTGATTTGCTAAAGCTTATTAAAAAGGATTAGTATGCTTTCTAATAATCATGTAAGCATATATTGGGATGTAAACAAGAAAGAAAATAGCTCTTAGAAAGACTTCAAATTGGTCAAAGGTCAGAGGAGCTTAGCTTAGGCATATATATGATTGCATATATGTGCCATGACTGAGTCAAAACAGCACAGCCTGGAAAGGGGGAGAATCCTAACACAAGGACGCAATCCATTTACACGCTTGTCTTGTGTAAGCCCTTAGACACACGTACTGCTTTGAAGCCAATACAATTACAAAGCTCGTGTCAAACTATATGCAAAGGAATCACTATACAAAAATCAGACTAATCTGCTATTGAATGTTTCCAAGCAAAGTTCAAGGAATGTCAAAATGAAAAATACCGGCTCATATGGCAGCTCCTTCCTCAGCTTTTCAGTTAAAGACCCTATGTAATGAACAATTTACAGTCCTTAAAAACTTAGCTGTTTTATATTACATTTTGCAGAAGCAGCTGATCAACTCAAATAAGCACACACAGAGGCAAACCAGTCTGAACTAACCAGACTGCATGCTACCTTTACCTTAGCGGGGATTGTAAAAGGGGAAAAAATGTACAAATTCATCTTTTTGTAGTGGGATAGTTATTAAAGAAAGACAGGAAATAACTCCATAGGAAACAAGGCTTAAGTACCCCTAATTTAAGACTTTAGTTGTACTCTCCATTGCATTACAGTTACACATTCAGACTCTCTCTCAAATGTTGAGCTTCAGTAATTTTACGTAATGAACTTCACAAACTAAGAACATAGAAGAAAAAAATTGATGTATCCAGTATAGAGGTATTATTTTTAAGCTTAATTTGGACAGAAGCAGCCGATTCTTGCAGCAAATACAAAGAAAAGCAAAATTAATTGCCTTTATTTGTTACTTTATAAAATTTAACGAAGTTGCCTCATTAATTTATTTTAAATAAAAGAAACTGCTCTTTCACTCTCTACTTACATAGAATAATTTTGTGCATACTTCCACTCGTAGGAGCAATTTAATCCACACAGCCGTCTTCAGAATGACATTCAGTAACTAAAACCAAATACAAGTCAAAATACAGACTGCCTAGATACATTTTTCTCCAGTTGAACTGCTAGATATGCTGGAATACTGCATTTTTACTTTTAAGCTTTTGTTCAGACCATTGGCACTACAGCCCTACTCTGTTCTAAAGGTGTCAAGACTGAAAAAATCACCAATCGGGTCTTGGTTATTTAAATTCAGCTTAAAGAATAGTTTTGCAATAGCACAGCCAAGTTCAGACTCAGACGAGAAGTGATCTCCTCCCCAATGTATCAGCCCTGTTTTCCTTCAGCACCTTCTGTTTTCCTCAATATATTCAGATATTGACGAGGCTTGATAGTTTTACTGGTAGACATGAAGCTCAGAATCTCAAAGCTTTACTTATGAACGTTGTCCCATGAATCTAAGAACAAAAAACTTCAGCACCATCATAATCTTCAGAGTCTTAAGAGAATGAAAAAACTACCATACATGAAATTGTAATGGATTCACATTTCTGCTTCTACTTTGCAGCACTATTGTTTGGGAATTTTTTACTAAATACTTAGGCACATTTACAAGGGATATTCTGCATTTGGATTAACAATCTTGATAGGGTCTACACAGCTTTTAAATTCTGCAGATTTGTTACATATATACTTTAAGTAAATGGTGATGGTGAATCTCAAACCAACTGCTAATTTCACATATGGTACTAAGCGAACATTCAAAAGAACTTACCTCTTACCAGGCTTGACCAAACTCCACATTCAAATCAAGGACCATATCCTATTTTTCTGATGTTTCAGCTACACTCCTTTTCCTTCACAGTTAGTTACTGATACACTTTTTTTTTCCTTGAAGCAGTGTGTCCTTGAAGCAAAATCATCAACCCCTTCTCGGGCTGTATTAACAGGTGTATTCAGCAAGCAATTACTGTCCCCATTTCGTGCTGTCAGGACCATGTCTGGAGTGCTGTTCAATTCTGGGCTTCCAGTTAAATGAAAGACATTGCCACACTGCAGCAAGTGCAATGGGAGGCTACCCAGATGATATGGACCTGGAGCAGTACACACTCTGCAAGGAAATTGCTGGAACTGCTTAGTTCAACCATAATAAGAGAAGGCTGCTATTGCTGTCACAACCACGTCATGGGCCAGGAGCCAGAACTGGACTTTCTCAGAGGTGTACATGCAAGGGATGAAAAGCAGCACAGGAAATGCTGATTAGATCCCAGGAAATTCTTTTCCACCAGGACAGAATTCAAGCACTGGAACAGGTTGTTCTTGCAGATACTCACAGCTTAACTCAGCAAACCCACACTGGCCCTGCTTTAAGCAAGAGGCTGGACCAGACATCCCATAGAGTCCTTTCCAACTAAAATTATTGTACGATTGTAGAGTTCAAAGCACTATATTCCCTCATCCCTTTGTTTCAAAAGGCAAAGAGATTTCTCATCCATACCAGAGAAGTGAAGTATTGCCTTTCAGACCAACTGCTCTGGATTGCTGTTGGACAGAATGGCTCATGTGAGGGCAGAAAGAGGTCAAAGAGGCAAGCTATGAACTGCTGGATTTTGTAGACTGAAGAATTAAAAGAGTCAAAATCTAAGCAGGTGTTCAAGTAAAAAGATAACTAATTTCAAATCTTCTCTGCTGAGGCATTTCTGCCTTACTATCCAAAGGAAAGATCCCTTTCAGATAGTGCTACCTGGAGGGAACAACAAATTGGGGGCGGGGGAGACTCCCTGAATATGTGGTGAGTATTTTGGCTGTACTAGGCTTTATGTGCAATGGAAGAATCAGAACACTGAAATTCTTTTTTTTTTTTTTTTTTTTGCATAGTCAAACTTAGGATTAATTATTTCAGAGGCAAGCTAAAAACAAGTATCTTCAGATTTTTTTGATGTTGTTTTAGAAGAATGATCCTAAACCAGCTAATTTTTATATAACAAAATATTTAAACAATCATGCACTCTCTAATCTTCAAGTGAGCTAAAATATTCTACATTTCTGAAGTGCACAGTACTTGCTGAAATAAAAAGAAATCCCAAAACCCAACATCTAGATTGATCTATGGCTGACTGAACAATGCTCTGTCTGCAGTGTTGTGCACTGGCTTTTCTAAATTTGTTTTCTCTTTTGTGGGAACAGCATGCTCAATAAGCACTGGTGTTCTAGACTGCTGAAATGTTGCCTCAAAAAGGTACCAACGTATTTCACAGGTAGTAGGTCAATTTTGTCTATTTTTAATTTTGTTTTCTAAGTACTTTGGAATGTTTCAGCATCCACTCTTGGAGTTTTTGTGGCTGGACATAGGCTTGTGCTCTACCTTCTCAAAATGGGCTGGACAATCATTTCTTTGCATCACTTCATAACCTTGTAAGATCTTAATTTTTATTATTTTAAATCTTTCTTGGCTATATGCAGCATGATATGTCAGCTGAAACTGAGGCAGTATTTATCCAGTATTTTCTTCCAAACCTTTTCTGTACAAAATGTAAAGAAATGCATCTTCAAAGGGCCCAAACACCCTGCAGAAACCTTCATAAGTAGAACAGGATTTATTTTCCTTACTCATCTGACAAACAGAAAGATTTTCTTTTTAGTTCAAACTAAAACTCACACTATATATAGGATGAGAGCAAATCTGGAGGGGGTTGCCCTCAACAGCAGAGAAAGATGGCCTGCTTACAGGGAACACTGCTGTTACACAGTTCTTATAATACACTTCCCCACAAAGTTACCAAAGTCATCTGGAGACTCTGATTGATGGTATAGACTCTTTCTTACTTCAAAAGAGACACCAAGTCTTCCTTCTCCTTATGCCTTTCCATGTTTTTCATAATGAACTTAACAAGAAATCTAAACAATGCTAATTGTGATGACTTTCTACCAAAAAGCATAACTTTCTTAAATTTCATTAATGCAAAAGAGATTTGCAGTGTCATCTTAGCATACACACGCAATCAACTTGATGTTTATGTTAAAAAATGTGATGGTTGTTTGCTTTAATGAAACAAAAGTTGTGCTGGACTCTCACACCAAAGAACTGGGAAAATACCCACTGGTTACAAAGATGCAACAGATTGTCTATACTAGATGTACACCTTGATAATTCAGATATTAATTCCAAAAACCAAGAAGACTGCTTGACCCGAGTGGTTTTGGCTGCTTTTGTAATATTACTAACACATCTAAAAAACCCCATCTTCATTAAATCTTTGACAATACTCGTCTTCTATTATATGTAACAAAAGGAACTAATGGCAGTAGTTGCTCCAAAAGGAACAGGACAAATCTTCATGGAAAAACAACACAACTCAAGCATCTACAAACAATAACCCTCTGTTTTTAACTCTTTGCTGCATTTCAGGAGCAACAGAGTAAATAGTCTATGACCCACAGTCCCATGATGCATCTCACCATGATTCCCTGGCATTTAAACAAAACCATGGGACTACTGGCACTTACACCATGGGGCTGCAGGACCTGCAGCCAGCACTGCAGCAGGGTGAGTGCACTCACCATCACAGTCAGTAGTGGGGTGGGGAAGGGCAGCCACCTCGTCCTGACACAGCTGGATGGCACTGTGTTAATGTCATTTATTAGCTGCATGACAGTAGGCTACCACTGAGAAACTTCCTTGCTCCAAACGTGGCCTCTCCCATTTTTCTTCTCTTTCCTGCCAAATAGGATGCCAAGACTTTAGTGCCATGCAGCGTTGAATGGCTGGATCTTCCCCTTCTTGAGTCATGTTTTTCCACAAACTCTGCTCCCTGTATTGATGTTGTGCACAATATTTCGTAGACAAACCAAGAAATTATGTCACAGCTTATTATGCCATACTATATTTCCCATGCCAATTTGGATGAAAGGTCCCTTTAACAGACAGCAGGGCAAACAAGGCTAAGGTAAAAAAAAAAAAAAGTTTTGCTACGTCGTCTTTCATGTGACTGGTCTTTTCTGAACATTGCATTTAGAAAAGTAACAAATCCTTACACAGCATACTCATCATCTGCATAAAAGAGGATTTATTTCTTTATTTAGTATTATCTTATAATTTTTCTAGAGCCATGGCTAGAAAACAAGAATTAGTCATAGCCTATTTCTGCTACAAGTTGTGCCTTTGTTACACTCATTTAATAAGTCTGTATAATGCCAAGCACCATTAAGGCCTGGACTTTAGCTAAGGTTTTAATCAATGTTATAAAAAGGTAACAATAAAATGGAGAATTTCAATTTGTTGTTTCAGAATTACACAGCTTATCTTACATGCAAAGTAGACATAAAATGGGTAAAAGCTTTTTGACTTCCAAAAGTCTGAGATTTTTGCCACATGCAAATGAGGGTGACAGGAAAGTTGCTGTTTCCTTCAATGACACACAAGAATTTTGTCCCTGCCATACACTGGTACTTTCCCTTTTGTTATCTAAGAAACACCACTAAAAGAGTTGAAATCCTTTTTCATCTCTGTAAGAGACTTTCAAACACCACAATGATGGATCAATAATTTGCTTGGACGTGGTGTGATGGTGTAGGAAAAAACAGAGTGAAACATTCAGATACTAATGCGAGAAAATGTTGCAAGTGTAGAAGACCCTTTTGCAAGATTTATTACGAATTTAGGGGTTATTTCGCTTAGGAAGACTTTCCTGCTTGGAAGAGCCATCTTTCCCAGGACAGTTTTAGATGTTTTCTCCTCCTGCATACTAGATAAGCTTCCTTGGCTATGAGGAGAAGGTAAGTTCTTGCAGACATGTTTGAAGGCCCCCACAGCGGACGATAAAAGCTCTGAGAAGAACAGGGCGCGTCTCTTTTCCCAGGCCCGGTGTTTGACACTGTTAAGTTTAATCTTCTTTTAGTGTTCTTGCTTTTTTAAATAAAGTTTCCTAAATCCATCCACTGCCTGGTCTTTTGGGAGTACCTGTGCATTATCTTTCTTTACAATAAATTCAGAAACACAGATCTCAATCCTTTTGTGATAGCAAAGATATTCTGACAAAAAGATTGAGCAAAGCTGTGAAGAAAAAAAATTTTTAAATTTTGCAGAACATAGTGAACTTATCGTCATGACAGTCTCAGACCTAATGAAATTAACAGAAAGTATTTCACTTCTACATTTGTGTCAGAGACCTCATTAAACTGGCTAGTACAATTCAGATTTTTTTGTCAGTGAAAAAAAAAAATCAGGGATAGCATTTAATATAACATGCATCAAAAAACCAATTCAAAACTCTTAATTAGTCTCAGAATTGAAATAAGACTTTTGCCTTTTAAGGAGGCATGTTCAATTGGTGGATCTCAATTTCTCAAATTTACCTTCATTATTTTAATTGAAAGAACAGCAAGTAAGGTAAAACTTTCTTAAGCAGGCTATGCAGCTAATAACTTTTGCATACACGTATTTATAAGGTTAACTAAAGGAACAACATTTTTATCTCAATTAAGTGTCACATTGATGTCCATAATAAAAATTATTAGAATAAAGGTAACAGAAATTTTCAAAAGTTCTAGAGTAATTTTGGTGACCTTCAATTTAACAAAATTATAGAGAGATATTTTGGAGACTCAATGGGAAACAAGCCCCCAGATTTGATTAGGAATATTAAAGTAATTCAGCAACTGAATAGAAAGATTAGAGGCGACTGTGATACTGAGAAGACCAAGCAATGTGCAAAACACTGACTCTAGTGATGTAGAAGAAAACACTGCAAAGAGCAAAAAAAAAACCCCTAGTTTGTACTGCACATGCCCTCTAGCTGAATAAATGCATGTACTGGCCAAGTTAGTCTGCTGAGGTGAGCTACAGATTACTGAGTTCATTTAGCATGGGTGCAACTAATGACCACTTTTATAGAAAAGAGTGATGTCACATTATAGTTCTGAAACTGACTTCTGCAAAAACTGTAGTTAATTATTATTTTTTTAGCTCACAAAAACCACGCAGAATTTTTCACTATCATTACTAAACTCATCTGTGCTTGTGCAAGAGATGATTACTTGACACTAGTAAAAATCACATGCTTTCTGGCAGAAGTCAATTGCTCAAAATACAAAACTTGAAGGGCCTTTTTCTTCTTCCTTACCTTTTACTCAAGTGTCCAAATTGCCTAAGCACACTCCAAGTTTTTAAATTTCATATGAAGGATCCAAGATATGAAATAATTTAGGATCCAAGATAGGAAATCATTTCAGTTAAACTACAGAATACACTGACAAATGCTTAATTTAGTAAAGCAATTTTAGATGCTTTTCTTCTCCCCCTCTTACTTTGTTCTTAAAGTATACAAATGACATTGTGTGGATCACAATTGTAACAATTAAAATGAGAAAACTCATCCAGGACTTACAAAAGCAAGTAGCATAGCTTAAACATTTACAGAAGTCTCTCCCAGAATACTCTTCTCTTCCGAAGAATAAATTTAGTGCCCTCAGTGGTGATATAGAAGTAAGAAAACTGATATAACTGCAACTGCTGTAGAGAAAAACTTAAAAGCACAATGATTTTAAATAGTAAGGTAAGGTTGAAGTCCTTTTCAAATTCTAAGAGGAAGGAAGGTCAGAAAGTTTTTCAAACAATCCAAATTACAATTTTTCTTAATAGAGAGTAATTTCAATAATCTGACCCGTACTTGTGTGTTAGCCTTCCATACTAGCAGCGATCAGTCAGAGGTGTAACACTCTTCAGGCCCCAGTTCAACAGGCAATTCTAAATTGTGCCCAATAGTTTATGTATTATTTCCCACTAATGCTGGAGATAACTGACTGGGCCTTCATGATCTACTTAAGACTCACAACAAGTCAGGCTTGTGCTCAGTGAGTTGATGACACAATGTCATCATCTGTCTTCACAATAAGCATGCTGTGCTCCAGTATTTAATGAGGGGAACCTTCTCAGCCACCTCCTGCAGCTCTCTAAGAACTTTAAGGTGTCCCAGCTACTTCCAGTATCTAAGCTATTTAGTTGGGTCTGCCTTTATGATAGAAAAGTCGCAAATTCAGAGGTGACTTAGCTAAAAAAGTTGTAATGGGAACTGGAAGAAACACAAATTATTATGAAACATGTGTATGATGTTTTTAATAGATGGCATGGATCTAAGGTGAGATTAAAACGAATTAATAGTGTTCTCTACCGATATAGAGAGAGACTACTGATAGGATCTAACATGCAAATGACTCTAGGAAAAAAAACACAGCAAAAGCCATCAGAAGCCTGGCTCCACAACTGAGTTTGGGGAAGTAAATGGGAGAAATAACAGCAAAAATTATTATTCCATATATACATTATTAAATGACTATTATTAAATACATTATTAAAATAATATTATTAAAGAGCTACGGTTAATTGTTAACTGTCTATTACTGGCTTTTTAAAATCAAAAAATTGCATGAGCCATTCTCTTTCCTTTCATATACACATGCACAAATTATAACCTAACTTTATTAAGGAAGTTTCTCTCAACTGTCAAGAATATTTCTTGAAAATATAAAAAAATATTAAAAATGAAATATAAATGTAGTTTACCAACCTTCTTGTAGTCCATTATGTTTCCTTTTCCTTGCGCCTTAAAAAGAAAGATATTTTATATAAGATGTTACATACTACAACTAGAGTTGCAAGAATAAAGAATGTAATTAAAAAAGCGTAGCATTTCAATATAACTGACTTTCTTTAGGAATCTGATACAGAAAACCTTAAAATACAATCAAATGTGTTACCAGCTTGTACAACATGGATCTTTTTCAGATGAGAGCTGCAGATACTCAGTGTAATTTTTAGGCTTTTTTATTATGACTTGTAGTTAAACATTTGTTGAATCCAAAATTTATTGGTCTTAAGAAATCTTGCTGTTTGCATTAATTTATCTGTCCCTTGCGGTTCTGAAATAAACTGTACTTCACATCAGCAATAACAGGACTTATTTTCTTAAAAGAAAACACTATGTGTATCTATAGTGATTTGCACTAGGTAATAGTCTAGAGCTCTCAAAAGGGGATGTTTTACTCTGCTAGTGCAAGTACACCTGGATTAGAGGTGGTTTTGGCTGAGATTTGTATTCGAGTATCAGCAACACCCTTTAAGTAAGTAACAGATACATACAACCTGTAACTCCTAACACATTCAGAAAGAAATATGAATAAATTTTAAATTTCTTCTTGCCTGGATGCAGACAAGTACATAGTAGACCCTGAGACAGCTCAGCTGGTTAGAGCATGGTGCTAATAACACCCAAGGTTGTGGGTTTAATCTCACAGGCCATTCACTTAAGAGTTGGGCTCAATGATCCTTGTGGGTCCCTTCCAACTCAGAATACATAGATCTTGATGAATATTTGCAGAGAGACAACTTCCTCAATTTTGTCACAGGATGATGAAGAAAAGATGATGTCTTTCTGACAAAACCAGAGCATTTCTGCTTAGCCAACCTGAAAGCTGTTCCTTGAGGTCAGATCCACCTGTGTCATCATTTCATCCAACTACAGCTCTTTTTCAGGCACATTGAGAAAAAAAAAAATCACCCGTTTCTTTCCCTCTAGCTTTCACAAGTGAAGACCTCAAACCTCAGTTCTTCAGCTATGTGCCTCCTGAAAAGATGTAGATTAGGACCACTACCTCTCCACATCCTCTGTGAAGTCTTCAGAGATCAGCCAAAAGGAGCAGAACAACTGGCATAAGGAGAAGAGCTGAGGCCTCCACTGAAGAGGAACACTGTGCGGCAAGCACAGCTTTGAAGACACATTGCCAAGATGGCACAGATTTGGAAAATTAATTAATTTTTGTAAGAGAGGAAAAATAACATAGAACAAAGAACCAATGAGAGACTATGCAAACCAAAAATGAAGGAAAACAGTAGATAACAGTGCTGATTCCTCTGAAAGAGAAAGGGGCCTGATCCACAAAACCTCTTTGCTTCTCTCTAATCTTCTCAAGAGGCAGCTTTTCTGGAATGCATATTAAGAAAACAGCCTGATAGCATTTGGGAGTAGCAAAACCGCTGCCAATAACTGTTTCCTTATTTGTGTATTCCCATCTCTTTGATTTGCCAACTTTTATTCACCCGTTGGATTTTTGAGCTTCTATCAGTACACACCAGAAGCCTGTTCCTTAACAAGTGATTGCCTATGTGCAGATTCACGCTGTAGCAGAGAATCTGGCATGTTTGAGGAAGATGCTTTTCAGTCTCAGCAATACCAGAAGAGGTGTGCTCAGTGTGCCTCCTCCTGCACTTATTACCAACATCAAGAATATTTTCTTGTGATCTGTTCCTGTCAAGCATTCAAGTCAATGACAGTTGTACTTCTCCAACCAGCAACCTTACTCAATCTGTCTCCTAAGCTTTCTTTACTACGTTTCCTTTTTTTATCCTCACAGCAGTTCGGCTCTTTGACTTTTTCTGACCCTCATTTCAGACACACAGGTCTTTTTTACCTTCTACATTAGACTTGCTCAATTAGTTAAGCTTCTGGAAGGGACTGAATTCACTGCATGTGCTTTACCTATTTAAACCACACAAATGACACTGCACAAGGGAGTGGTTTATGAGTGTACTCTTATGAGCACTGTCAATATGAGAAAGTCTCTGGTTTGAGTGCTTGGTTGACACTGAATGTCACACAGTGAATGTGACCATGCATGATATCTCAAAAAGCTTGTAGTTAATGAAAGATAATTGTTCTTTCTAAATCAACACTAGTCAAGAAAGGCTTCTGGGTGGGGTGTTCCATGTTTTAGTGAGTAATTAGCTAGTAGTAGTAGTAGTAGAGTAAATACCATGTATAAAATATATATATACACATATGTATAAAAATAAGTGTATGAAGTAGTAGTAGATAGTAAATACTTTTGCATAGTGCATGTCACTTTGCATCCTTGTTCCCTTCACAGAGAACTGCTTCAAAGTTTCTGCAATGACCATTTTTCATATGAAAATTTAGTATGCAGACAGACAGCACTCCTGGAGTCCTGCAACCTCCTCTAGATTCTGCAGATGGGAAATTGTTTCAAAGCTTTTATACACACTGATGTGGAAATACCATTATTGTCCAACCACAATAATACAAATCCATTTGCATTCAACTCACATATGAGCCTTGTGTTGTGATTGCAGAATTCCAAAATTTCTTGCCACACATTATAAACTACCAGCCCCTAATTTCAAAATGACAATAGGTTTGCTTCACTCCATACCACTGTAAGGCTGTAGATTTTGCATACACATCCCAAAATGTCACTGCTAAAGAGACTACACCTCTTGCTTTCAATATGTGAAGGCAGTCTGCAACCTGGCCACCACAAATGCAGAATGAAGCAAAGGCTCAGACTCCACGCCCTGCACCTTAGATTCCTGCTTTTAAACCAGCAAGGAAAGGAGCCATCAGCAAGCACACCTTGAATGAATATGCTTGCACAGGGTCAGCTTCTTATAATGGCAGCAACCTTTTTAACAAAAAATGTGTGTAACAACAAGAAGGAATTTCCAAATGGCAGTTATCACTGTTGTTTAGACAGACAAAACATGATCAACTGAAGAATGCTTAATTTTGGGCATTTTGGTGCTTCCCCTCCTCTCCTTTTCCTTCTTGCTATCTATTTGTGTTTCAGGAACGCCTAAGAGCTATTCATGGGTCTGAATCCTCCTGTGGTACAAGACGTAGCTATCCTATTCTTATTACCTTCCTCATCTAAGGGTTAGAGCAAAAAAACCAGCTGAATAAGAGAAAAATAACAGGATAATAAAGAACAAAGATATCAGACAGCTAGATATCACAAATATTTTGTAGTAGTCAAACAGCCAAGTCCTCTAGATCTTTCCCCTTCCATCCAAAATGACTGCTCCCAGTTAGTCCCCCTTGTGCTCAAGTTGGCAGAAGGAAACATGTGCCTACCTTTCAACTACTGTGATGGTTGAAATTCCCTGCTTTAAGCTGCTAATGAAAGTAGCTTTAAGCTAGGATGTGGGACTGCTCAAGTATTGCAGAGAAACAGACATATTCTACACACAAATGAATTTGCTTGTTACACTGACACATGAAAGTTTGACAGAGCTCGACTGTCAGGTTCCTAGATTTCCCCTGCCTCTTGAAGGCATGGAAGAAAGAGATACTAAGCATTGGAGAACATAGGTAAACCTGTTGTTAATTGCTAAGTTTCTTTGTAGATTGCAAGTATAGGAAGGAAGACAGGAACAAATGGCAAAACCAGGAAATTTTAAACAATGCTTTAATTTACCTCTCTAATCTGTTTAATCCATGCCTCCCTTCCAAGGAATTCCTGATGAAGGATTGCAGGAGCAGAATTCAAACTGAAGGCCATGGGGTCACCAGAACTTCCTTTAACAAATGGCTGGAGGTCTGAATGTAGCTGAAAGAGAAGAACACATTTCTTCAGTTCCTGGGAACAGTTTATACATATCCACGCCCTCAGCAAATTGAGGTCCATATCCTGATTCTATACTTACTCACCATCTTCTGCTTTGACACTTGTACTTTGGTTGCACTTTTTCAAGTTTGGGGGAGGGACAGAAAGATGTTGAAAGCATTGCAGTGGTGGAAAGTTAGGGTAAAGAGAAGCATGTAGAGAGTCTGCAAAGACACAGGTAAATGACAGCTTCCAGAGCTGGGCAAGCCATGGGACACAGCCATGTAGGAGACTGTGGAGTGATAGAAGGCATAAAAAATTTAAGGGAAAGAATGATCCAGTCTTTCAGGGGAAGATTAGTTTTTAACCTGTGCAGGGTAATGCATTCTACTTTTCAACCCCTGAGGAAGCTGATGCAGTTACGACACTCCTTCTGACAAAGGAAATGCTATGTAGTTAGGGGCTTTCTATGAAACTTATGCAATACTTTATACACAACTATGTGTCAATAGTGACTATATTAATATTAAAGCATACGCAAAATATTAAGGCTATAACTACACTACAAGCAATTTACTGGTAGAGTTGCACGTCGTAATAGCATATAGTGGCATTTCTATGGCAGTAAAATTGTGCTTTATAAAACTACTTCCTTCTCCTGTAGGAACTAGAAACTAGCTGAAGCAGATGAAAAATCAGCCTGTCTCAGACTACATCTAACCTTGCAAGTGGTGCAATACAGCAGGAACAAAACAAGACTGCCAAGGATCCAAGTTCTACACTGTGTGTTTTTCTTTGAACTAGTTCTAGCTGCAGACTGGAAGTCTTCTAGTGGAGGTCAGACACCTTCTCTGGGAAAGCCTACTGCTGGTAAAGGTGCAGGCTGCTCCTGTCCAGATCCAGTGACCTCCTTCCTTGTCCTCAAGCTGCCCCCTCTGGAAGTTACCTCCACAGTAGGTTATTCAGAAGGGAACATAAGCAGGTGCTTCGCCCACTGCAGCTGGTGCCTCAGCCCGTGTGCTGTGCAGGCACTTGAGCCTCACAGAATGAGTCCCTGCATGGTGGCAGCCAAGACTCAACACACTACGTACAGACTGAGAATGTGATGCTGGAAAGCAGTGCCACAGAAAGGGACCTGGAGGTCCTGGCCAACGGTAAGTAGAATCTGAGTCAACAGTGCCCTGGCAGCCAGGAGGACCAACCGTGTCCTGGGGGGCATCAGGCAAAGCATCACCAGCTGGTTGAGGGAGGGGATTGTCCCACTCTGCTCTGCACTGGTGCAGCCTCAGCTTGGATATTGTGGGCAGTTTGGGGCACTACGATATAAAAAAAGGTATTAAGCTATTAGAGAGCGTCCAAAGGAGGGCAATAAAGATGATGAAGGGCCTTGAAGGGGAACTGTATGAGGAGCAGCTGAGGTCACTTTGTCTGTTCAGCCTGGAGAACAGGAGACTGAGGGAAGATCTCATTGCAGTCCACAACTTCCTCATGAGGGGAAGTGGAGGGGCAGACACCGATCTCTTCTCTCTAGCAACCAGTGACAGGACTCAAGGGAATGTCCTGAAGCTGTGTCAGAGGAGGTTTAGGTTGGATTTTATGGAAACATTCTTCACCTACAGGGTAACTGGGCACTAGTGCAGGCTCCCCAAGGAAGTTGTCACAGCACCAAGACTTCAAGAAGCATTTGGACAATACTTTTAGGCACATGGTGTGACTCTTGGTGCCACAAGTGTGATTTTGCAGTTCACAAGCACTGTTGTGTCCTTAATACCACAACAGTTCATACCATGAGTTTCTGCAAACATCTTCACACCAGGCAGCAGTCAAATCTCACAACACTGACCCGCTGGCAAAAGTCTACAGCATAGTGGCAGTATATGATAGAGCTCAAGAACAACACGTCTTACAAGCCTTTCCGTATGAAAGACCCCAAAACAAAAAGACATACCTTATGACTCATCGACATATGCTTCCCATACTGGAATGCCATGTCCTGAATCTCAGTACTGTGCTTTGCTAGCTCCATTGCAGCCTGGCAGCTCTTTGCCAGCAAGGCACCATGTGACAGGAAAACCTGCTCCTTCCACCTAGATATGCCAATATCATCTGTAAGACGGTTTTCCTGAAAATGAAGCAAAGGGTAACATGAAAACACCAAAACAGCAGATGTGTCAGCTCACAGACATTAATAGTGTGGCACAGGTGAGTAACATGCGGTAAGTAACAAAACAAAATTCTGGATGCCATGGTGTCAAATAAAGAAGGGATGATTAGAGAGAAGTATCAGAAAAAATATACCAGCAGCTTCAAACGAAAATCTTTTTTATTTTCTGCTCAAAAAGAACAATACAAAATATGTGGAGCTATCAACAGATTCAATATAAATCTTTTCTTAATGATTTTATTATTATGCTGAACATTAACAGCCGATTATATTCCTCATGAGGGACTGGGGAGTAAAAATACCTGAGAACTCTAAAACAACCAAACAAATGCAAAAAGCAAATCTCCCCAGAGTACGCCTGCGCTTCAGACCTTAACAGTTAATAAAAACCAGCAATCCCAAACAAACTTGAGTAGTCCCTACAATTTCTCCTTTATAGTCAAGAAAAAAATGAATTATAAAAGGTCTTAAAATCCTTATAGGCCGCATTGGAAAAATGAAGGGCTGTCACGGACAACTTGTACATCTTTTACTCCTATATTTAGGATGAGGAATGACTGAATGTATTACAAAAGTTGAGATTTAAGTATCAGGTATTAACTTTCACAGGGGCTGATAGAGATTTCAGTGATGCCTCTACTGAACTTTATCACCTTGACTGTAAGGTCAGAGAAACTCAATCCCTCTCACAATGTTTTAAAAATACTTTTAAAAAAACTTGTATTACTTTCCACAAAGTATTTTAATTAACATAAATCAAATACTTTCTCCCCAAACCCAAATTCAACTGCCATTCCTTTGACTCATAAGGTGCTAATATGGCATTATTTCATTAATGAGTCTTTAAAGCTAGACATGACTTTTATCCGTCTCACGTACATGATACCGTCACACCTTTAGGTCCTCTCTAAGGAAAAGGAAAAAAAAACAAATGAGAAAAGACCACAGTTGTTTTGCCTAGAAAAAATTATAACAAATAATGAGAAGCAACAGAAAAAAATTTCAAGCATATAAATTTAAAAGATTTTGTAATTTCTTAGTTCAGCTAAATCTGCAGCATACACTAAGATATTAGTGTATAATACAAAAGATATTCTTTAAAAGAGTACTATAAAAAACCCACTTATACAATAAGCCTTTTCCCTCAAAGTGATATCAATTAAATTACTTAGAAATGAGCAAGAAGTAATTCTGTGTGACCCTATAGTTTTCTAGCAAGGTATTATCTGTCATGAAATCAGTAACAAATGAAATAGAATCCATCCGTTCAGCTCTAATTTTCCTCCCTTATGGATATCACCCAGAAGTGCTGTGTTACAAGGGAGAGGATAATTTGAGACTAATGGAAGAAGTAGAATTCTGCAATGCCAAGTAACACAGAGCTGTATCAAAATGCCTTTGCTTTCAGACATACTATTAAGTTATACAAGGAAAGTGAAGAACAGAGAAACCACATGTTTGCTATTATGCATATGACAACTTACAAAGTCAAGCCTAAACTTTCCTCGTGTTTCAGTATTTTTGTTTTAATAACTTAACTCATCCCAGAGCATGTGCAAATTCCCATGACTGGCAAAATGTCAAAATGAGCATTTAATTCAAGTAGTTTCCTACATATCAAGTCTCTTTTTTTCCACTCAGATATAGATCAATTTATTTTAAATTTAAAATCAGGAGCTCTTGGAAGACGAAACACAATCTTTTCGTTAACAACCAATCTGCTCGGTGAAAAAACAGTATTTACTAAAATTCACTGGATGATATTGAAAATTGGCAGTGATTTTTATAATCATTTGTTTTAAATCCAAATAAGACAAAAATACTCTGGAAAGGTATTCCGAAGAGATTCTAAGTTAAAAAAAAATATCTTTCAGAAGATCCATAAATTGAAAATGTTTGCTTGCTGGAGCTTTTGAGCAGCAAGAGAAATGTGGACATTATCAAGTATCAGCTGCAGGAACTGAAGAAGCTTCAACAGTCATTGCAATTCAATGTATACAAGAAATTTAATCCTATGACTTTTTACAAAATCATATTCTTAAGCAAATTTGAATTTCAAAACAGGATCGAAAATGATGGCACAAAAATTTACTGTCCATTACATGAACATTATGTGGGACCTTCATGCATCTAGAATGAGCACCTAACTCCAGAAAAAAAAGAAAAAAAAGAAAAAAGAACAAGAGTTAAATGGTTTGGATGATGGATTGGTGTTGGGCAGGTTGTTAAGTTAGGTAAAAGGTTGGACTTGATGATCTCTATGGTCTTTTCCAACCTTGTTAATTCTGTGTGTGTGTAATTGGACACATACTTGAAGACACAATATTGAAATCTTAAAAACATAACTACTATAAATCCCCAGTTACAGAGAAACAAGCCAGTTGTACAAAGGCATTCTGTCCATATGGATGTGCTTTAGCATATGAACTTGTGTGCCAGAATATAGCTGACTTTAATCACAGAACATTTTATAACCACATACCCCTAAAGTTTCTGCCACTTAAGAAGGCAGAGGCAGACACAACCTTTCTTCAGCAAATTTTTTCAACAGTGTCATTTTTTCCCAAGCTTAACTCATGCTGTACCTAAAGCGTCCACCAATCATATAACATCCTTACAAGGAGAAGATCTAAATACTATTTTTAAAACATCAAGGGAAAAATGAAACAAGTTCTAGACTGCAAAGGCTGTACAATCTGACATCAGGAGAGCACTTACTCCTTTTAGAAAAATTTTCACTGCTTTGTAAACTTTGTTTCGTTTTGCCAGCAGTGGGTATGAAGTAGACATTATCTGGCCCAGAAGACTCCCAAGTCCTTCACTTGAGCCATTCTAAACTCAAATTAATTCTAGTTGTAGTTGACAATGTTCAGACATTTGATTAACTAAGGCCTGTGGAATGATCTCATTCACAAGTCCTGTCACCAAGAAAAAGGTCCAGATCACAACCATCCCTGGGTGGCAGAAGCTGTATGAAGAGAGCCAAACCTCTCACCATCACGGGAAGAAAGCAGCCGGCTCCAGATACAGTTTGCATAATGTCAGCACAGGAGTACAGGGGAAATACCCAAATCCTGCTCTGTCGATCATCATTTCTCATGGGCAATTAAGAACACCGGAGGGTGCTCCCATTTTACTATTGGCAAGGTCAGTTACTCTTTGGTTAGAAATTGTCTAGTTGAGATTTTTTTTTATTAAGCTACTTCTACAATTTAAACCATGTTTGAAACAATCATCTCAGGAAACAGGAAACATAAAAACTTTTAGAAAATGAAATTGCAGAACAAAAGATGAAATCATAACCGTCAGGAAGGGCAGCTCCTAGTGACGGCAACAAGGATCCCCAATACAGAAGTAGCACTTGCAATAACTCAGTTTGATTTATCACACCAAAGAAGATGCTTATATACAGTTCAGCTGAAAACATATTAAGGAAACATGAATGAAAAACTTGTCTTAGAATTGCAAAAACCCATTTGCAAAACCAGGAGGGAGTAGAAGTCAGAGACTTTTCGATGTAAAACTTCATCTATAGTTTGCAAGGGAGCCCTTAATTTATTTCCTTACCATTGCAGCTCTTTCTTAGCCATCTGGTGTTGCACAAAATGATTGAAATGCCTGAATCACTTATATCAAGCTTTACTTCAGTTCTCAATGGGCAAATAATCCTCAGAAACACAGAGAAATAATTTTAAATTGCATATTCAAGTTTTAAATTAGGTAGTTCAAGAACTTCTATTTTACATAAATAAAATCCAATGCAACTATGAATCATTCTACTGGTAGCAAGACCCTGCAAAACATCTTGCACATGGTTCACATAAGCTTTCAACAGATGTATTTGAGGTTGCTGAAAATGACAGGGCATTTTTTATTGGTCTATTAATACACATCTTCACTGCTTTTGGAGGAACAACGGTGTCTTTAAATGAGTCAATAAAGCACGACACCAACTACTTTTATCGTGACATTGCAAAAAAACCCCCAACACGCGATTTAAAAAAAAAAGTTTGAAAACTTATAATAAATTTAAATATCTCTTCACATCTGTTACTTTTAAATCTCTCTGGAAAAACTTAATATTTAAAAGAACAAAAGCAGTAAACAAATACCATTGGCCTTCTTCTTAGCTATGCTTTTTTTCCCCTCTGACACATTTGCCTATTCTTTTCACAGGTGCTCTTCACTCAAATTCCATATTTTATCCTTCCCTTTTTGTGTTGCAACAGAAACATTTGTTCAAAAAAAAGGTGAAAACTGACTCTGCTGCACTGCGAAAAGGTGGTTTACATGACTCAAAAAGGATTTGATTTACCTCCTGTGGTAAAATTATAAACAAATCCTTTATTTATAACACATGCATAGAAGTCCAGTTGATGGGCACCTGCAGTATTCCAAAACATTACTTCTCAAAGCACAGCTGGTGACCAAACATCAAAGAATTGGTACAACTCACTGCCTGTAGCTTGTCCTTCCCCAGAAAAATATCAGTTGATTCTCTATTTGGTACAATGAGTACTCGCCACTAAGGTATTTCTTTTTAAACTTGTTTTACATATTAGTTATGCACAATTTTCACAAAACTGTGGTTCAAAAACATATACCAGCTCTTCTAGTCATCAGTGGAACACATTGTAAATGGTCCTCTCTTACATAAGAGTCCCATTTTGACCCTAACGTGAGTTTTGGTAATGCACATTTAGCATCAGTCAGATAGATACTCTGGAGATGAGATAAAAAAACCCCAAAACCAAGCAAGTGATTTTCCGTGAAAGTCCCTAATGCTTTAAGATTGCAAGAACAGTCTGGCAGGTAAAGCATAAGAACCTCAAGCCTCTCTCTTCTTTCTGCGATTTGACCTTGAGCTTCCCTATCTCTCTTGCCCTTGTTCAGTGAACAGACAAGAATATTAAAGCAGCCTTCGTTAATATTTGTTAAATGCTCTGGAATATTAAAACAGAAGGTTTTTAGAAGTACAACAGTATTCTCTGAGCTACCAAACATTTTAGAAGCCTTCAGTCTCCTCAAAGTTGAACACAAACTTGGAGTAATGGTTGTTTTTTTTTCTGTTAAAAATAGATACCACAATCATGACTGAGGGCCAGACAGATTAGACAACTTTGACCTCTGCATTCTCTATGGCACAAATTTTCACTCCCAAATTAGATCTAGATTTAGGAAAGACAGACAAGATCTGGAAAGACTTGCAGAATTTTGGTCTAAGAGGGAATTAAGCACACAGAGCTGTAAGGGTTTATCACCCCTTTCTGCTCCAACTTACAAACCAAAATATTAGCTTAATATTGATAATGCAACATCTTAAGCTATAGCAACTGTTTGTTACTTTGAACATGAATGACAACACTAACCTCGAGGCTGTGTCAAAACCTACACCTCATAGTTTGGATTGTCACTTTAAATATAGAGAAAAAGTTAAATATTAGCTTTTCCCACTCCCCCAAGGTTCCAAGAGTTCTAATTACTTAGTATGCAGACAAGATGAAGAAAGATCAAACAGAACATATGAAAACGGGATGGCTGTAGGATTGCACATAGTTGTGCAGAAATAAAAAGAAGTGGTAATGAGAATTACCAAATAATTATATCCATTATACATCTTCAGGAGTAAATAATTCGGTGATCTGTGACTTTAACTGGGTTGGAAAAGATCATCAAGTCCAACCCATGACCCAACACCACCTCATCAATTAAACCATGGCACATAATTGCCACGTCCAGTCTTTTTTTAACACTTCTAGGGTAACTCCACCACCTCCCTGGGCAGCCCATTCCAATGGCTACTCATTCTTTCTGTGAAGAATTTTTTCCTAATGTCTTGTTAGGTTAGATAATTCTTTCAACCTCCCTACTGGATAATTCAAACGTAGAAGACAAACTTCCTTTTGAGTAAACATGAATTTAGGATCTCAGAAAGGTTAACTTTGCAGAGATATTTTTGTATACCATCAAGGTAGACATTTAGCAAAGCTCAAAACAACTTGATGCTAAATGAATCTATTTTATGGTACAGAAGAGCTTTATAACAATTTCATTAAACACATTTAACATATGAAGTACAGTTTTTCTGCCTCAGATAGGGCGGGAGGAAGGGGGAGGGGGGAAGGTGAGAAGATATGTTTCTGCTTTTCCAAATTTAACACATTCCCAGCAATGAAAATGCCATTACATCCCTATGCCTTAATCCTAAAAAGAAAAAAAGTTTGACATTTGAGATTGAGTTTACCTCTAGGAAATGTAGTTCAATTTTTGTTTCAATCAAATTGCAATTAGAGGAGGATGGAAGACACCCAAAGGATACAAATAAGATAAACCAACAACTGGTCTAGTCCATCTGACAGTCTTTGCTAAAGAGCTGTTCAGGACATGAACAGGACACTGCCTCAGCAGAACAGTGCGAAGAAAGCACTAGGGACATGTCTGTCACACAACACGGAACGAAATTTCTCAGAGAACAAGATAAAAAATCCCCTAAAGTAGATCCCACACTTCGTTGTGGGTCTCATCAGATGCAACACACTATTCCTTCTAAAGACTAAACTTCAGACACTGTCACGTAAATTTCACTGTTATGCCACCATAGCAATTTTGTTCTAAGTTAACTGTGCTCCCCTTAGGAAGGGAGTGGTGTATTTTCAACTCTCCTTAGACAGAAATACTCACTGAAACAAAATAAGTCTTTGCTATTTGTAAATGGGCCAGAGGAGGGTAGACATCACTCAGCTGAGCTTAGTTTATCTCACGCTTCCCCTTGCAATCCACACATGCGGAGTGCTTCAGTAAGGCAACAGAAAATGAACAGAAAAAGAATGACTGAAAAAAGAAAATTAAGATCTTTTGCAGTGTCAGGAATTGGAAAGATTCCACAATATTTCTTATTTATACAGGGGCTGTGGTTAAAATAAAATGCAGTTTTATTGCTGAGACGAACCTAAAGAGCTTTATTTATACACACAAAAGAGTAAGTTGGTATTTTTTAAATATACCTGGGATCCATTTGTATTTAGAAACCTGCTTGAATACGGAATTTAAAATTTTAAACATTCTTTCCAAAAATCTCAAAGATGTAATCGATTTTAACATATAACCCTGAGCACAGTCCTTGGGAGCAACACTGAAGGCTGAAGTTGGTTTATCCTCAGGTAAAATACAGCAGGTGCAGAGCATTGTGGTTTGGTTCATGCAGGGACATCAGGGCAGGCATCTACTGAGGCAATAATGCATGACATCAGGGCTTCCACTAAGGTGTTAGTTTTGGTACACACTACTACACAGCAATAGCAAAGCAGAGCTGCAATTTAAGTACACAACACCATGAACCATAAGATTCAGGTCTCCAAGGTAAACTAGGCACATGAAACAATGCTGTAAGTGAATCCATCTGCTTCAGTGGATTTCAAGAGTGACATTCACATACACATAGTGCTCATCAGTATTATAAACTTGCTACAATAAAGCCTGTAGAAGTCACAGCAACTTTAGATTGTTGATTTTATTGCACGTGTTAAGACACAGTCACAACAAACGAAAGAAAGAACAAACTATTTTTTCTCCCAAGCAAGCCTACTTCAAGAATGGTAAAGACAAAAATACCTCCATCTAATTTGACAATTTCGCACTACAGTTCTTGCCAAACAATAACACAATATATCTGTAATTGCCTTTGAAAAAATAAGATTATTTGTTGTGAAATGATGGCAGCTGCCATCATGGCCCGTGCTGACCCTTGAAATTACGTGCACAGTGACTTCTGGTGGAGAAGAATAAACTTCTACACTCCTAACACTTCAGGACAAAACTCAGAAGAACGGACATGATAAAAGTTCAGGATGAAGCATTTTGTAAACATCTTTGGGCTTAGGAATTGCAGGTTTAACGTGAAGTTTTAATGATGTTGACAACATCATAATGTCTCTAACAGAACCTTGAGCAGAAACTTCTAGAAGTGTTTGGAAAGCCTGTAGTAAGAGGTATCTAGAGCGACTGGTAGTGACACACGATGTTTTTATTAAGCACTCACAGAAATTAAATAGTCCCTCCTTAAGCATTTCTAGAAACTTCCATCAGAGCTTACAAGTGTCAGAATGATGTTACTGCTGAAACTCACTAGGACTACAATTCATTCTCTTCCTCCCTCTCTCTCCTTTTAAACAATCATCACATTTATTGCAGTCACACATTAGTATCACCAAATGCATTGGGTATATAAATCTTCTGAAATTCTTACCTCAGATAATTTTGAGTTTTCATAATATATGCCTTGAACTAAGTCACCAATAGCACTTGAAATGAGTTCTACAACCTGTAAAAGAAAAGGAGAAAAATCTTTACATCTTTAATTACCATCAAATTGGCTAACAAAGCTACTGCCAGATTTCCAGAGAGATAAACCACAATAACATTCCTTGCAGAAAGCTAGTTATAAAAGACTGCAGGATTTACTATGTTCTGCACAAGCATGATCCTGTATGTCTGCTAAAACCTCTACTATCGTAAGTCTTCTCCCAAAGTTTTAAGTTAATATAAATGAAAAATAAGACTTGTTTTTCTTAAAGCGTGAACTATAGAGTGTATTCTCACAAGGACGTTCACAGAACTAATAAATCCCAGTTCATGAATATTAGACAGTACCTCATCTGGGCTTTGTTTTGTTTTGTTTTTTTCCTTGCCAAGTAAATACTTCACAATATCTCTCCTTGGGAGCTGTTAAAATTCTAATCTTCATGGCTAATACAGAAAAGTCAGAATCCATAGAAAGGTAACCTTTCAAATGTGATCATTTGGTATTCGGGTGCCCTGGGAATGCACTGTGGATGTATTTAGTGCATGGCCTGAGGCTCAGCTGTACCACATACACTGAAAGTCTGCAACACGGGAATGTTTAAATCAGATTTATCAATCTGTATTATCTTCAGGGTTCAGACTTTTTATTTTATTCAAGCGAAGCCTAAAAATCTGAACTTGATCCAGAATGTAAAACAAGCAGTCCACAGTCTCCCTGGAACTACTGTACAATTTAAAGTTGTGCACATGGATTGTCTTAATTGGAACAAAATACTCAGATTTACTGTAAAATGAAATGCAGGCATTTCAAATAAGCACACCTTAAGGCTACCTTTTAGGTTACTCACAGAGTTTTAATTTTTTGAATGTTTAATTTCCTACGCATGTGAGTCTATATCTGATTCTTCTTTTTGCTTCCTAAAATTCAATGTAGCTCTTATTGAATTAAAAGATTTAGTTTCAATTTTTATCATTCCTGTAACTGAAGACAAGAAGTCAAATGATAAAACCTCTAACGGAAAGATATTCTAACATTTAGGCATGCTTTATTTGATAATAAAAACACATTTGTATGCTAGTTTTGAGCACTAGCAGAAAGGTTGTGTTTTCTTTTTTTTTAAACACTGGCTCATATACATATTCATATACACACAGCAAGCGCTAACTTTAGAAATGGTGCTGATTAAAAGTCATGTTTTTTCTTGCAATGCATATGGGTTAATTTGCAAGACCTACAAAAACAGCCTGAAAAAAAAAAAATATCACATTGCCCTTTAGGAAATTAGATACCACAGAAATATTGTAGCAATATGAGCTGGGAAGGAACTGAAAGGACAATGATCCTACAGTGTTACCAGATGTGTTGAGTTATTTAAGTGGGGAACAGAGAAAGAGGGGCTTTTTTTTTTTTATTAAACAACACCCCCCACCCTCCTTTTTTT